>SJYX01019247.1:1207869-1230959 GCA_006410675.1 Oreotragus oreotragus
TCCAATGAGTCAACTCTTCGCATGAGGTGGCCAAAGTACTGGAGTTTCAGCTTTAGCATCATTCCTTCCAAAGAAATCCCAGGGTTGATCTCCTTCAGAATGGACTGGTTGGATCTCCTTGCAGTCCAAGGGACTCTCAAGAGTCTTCTCCAACACCACAGTTCAAAAGCATCAATTCTTCGGCGCTCAGCTTTCTTCACAGTCCAACTCTCACATCCATACATGACCACAGGAAAGACCATAGCCTTGACTAGACAGACCTTAGTCGGCAAAGTAATGTCTCTGCTTTTGAACATGCTATCTAGGTTGGTCATAACTTTTCTTCTAAGGAGTAAGCGTCTTTTAATTTCATGTCACCATCTGCAGTGATTTTGGAGCCCCCCAAAATAAAGCCTGACACTGTTTCCACTGTTTCCCCATCTATTTCCCATGAAATGATGGGACCAGATGCCATGATCTTCATTTTCCGAATGTTGAGTTTTAAGCCAACTTTTTCACTCTCTTCTTTCACTTTCATCAAGAGGCTCTTTAGTTCCTCTTCACTTTGTGCCATAAGGGTGGTGTCATCTGCATATCTGAGGTTATTGATATTTCTCGCGGCAGTCTTGATTCCAGCTTGTTCTTCCAGCCCAGTGTTTCTCATGATGTCCTCTGCAGAGAAGTTAAATAAGCAGGGTGACAATATACAGCCTTGATGTACTCCTTTGCCTATTTGGAACCAGCCTGTTGTTCCATGTCCAGTTCTAATTGTTGCTTCCTGACCTGCATATAGGTTTCTCAAGAGACATGTCAGATGGTCTGGTATTCCCATCTCTTTTAGAATTTTCCAGTTTATTGTGATCCACACAGTCAAAGGCTTAGGTTAGATATAAGACTGATTAATATCCTGCTGCTGCTAAGTCACATCAGTCATGTCTGACTCTGTGCAGCCCCATAGACAGCAGCCCACCAGACTCCCTGTCCCTGGGATTCATCAGGCCAGAACACTGGAGTGGGTTGCCATTTCCTTCTCTGATGCATGAAAGTGAAAAGTGTAAGTGAAGTCGCTCAGTTGTGCCTGACTCTTCACGACCCCATAGACTGTAGCCTACTAGGTTCCTTCGTCCATGGGATTTTCCAGGCAAGAATACTGGAGTGGGATGCCATTGTCTTCTCCAGGTTAATATCCTACCGGGCAGTAATAGTTTTTGTAGGAGACAAAAATTTACAAGCTGACTTGTTACTTCACAGTAGCTGTACAATAATCAAAAAGTACGTAACAAAATCAGATACGGGTCTATTCTCCTAGACAATGAAATCCTTAAGTGAGTTTCTTAAATGCTATCTTAGTATCATACTGAAAGGACATGCCACATATCAGTATCCCTACTATGCTTGTCTCACTTCCAAGTTTATGATAATTTTTCTTAACAAGTGACATAATACTTTTTGTCACTGGCACAAGCTGGCACAGGATGTTCTTACAAAAGTCCCTGTGTTATTATCCTAGAAATACTAAGATAACAAAAGAATCCCACATGAATCTTTGAGTTCTTTCTTCAAAGTATTGTGAAAATGTGGGGGTAACTTAGCAAAGAAAGTAAGAAAAATAAGTTTTACAAATGTAGCGACCCATTTACGTATCCATCAGTACCATATTTTTTTATCACATGGTTTCACTCTCTAATCAGTGAAAAGTAGTCGCTCAGTCGTGTCTGACGCCTTTGCAACCCCATGGACTGTAGCCCTCCAGGTTTTGCTATCCATGGAGTTCTCCAGGAAGAATAGTGAAGTGGGTAGCCAATTCCTTCTCCAGGGGATCTTCCCAAAGCAGGGACTGAACTTGGGTCTCCTGCATTGTAGGTGGTTTCTTTACCATCTAAGCCACCAGGGAAGCTCTAAACCATGAAAACAGGTGGTAAAACTAAAAAAACTTGTAGATGAACTGCCTTATAAATACTACCAAGTGGGATAGATTTCAGAATTAACTCAGGAGAGAAATTTGAAATTAGACCTTATCCTTAACAATATCAGTTCTGCTGCTGTCACATATTCTTGGAGCTGTATTCAGTAATACGATTCTGGTTTCATTAACATTTTGTCTAATTTCCACCTGAATATCTATTTCTCATTTGTCTTTGCATTTACCATTCACCAATGTCATACATTGAACTGCAAAGATTCTTAAATGTAATTGACACCCATTTTGAAGAAGTAAGTGTTTCGTTATGAAGGATATTTTTAGCTTTATGGTAAATTTATTCTAATTTCTAGTTTCTTCTTTAGACAAATAGTGTAATATAGACTGTTCTTCCTTATTCTTATTGAATATTTTCTACTAAATCTACCCTTTTACGATTCTGAAATGCCAGCTTCAGTTTTTTTATTAATTCATACTGACCCTGTGCAGAGCTGTCTATCTCAGCTTAATGGCTATTTATAATATATGGATGGCATTCCCCTGCCATTAATGTTTAATGAATTGGCTCCTGATCCAATAGAGTCTAATAAAGGTAATCACTAGAATACATTGTCTTTCTGCAGTGCCCTAGAAACTTTTTTATATTCCCTATTGTATACCTTTGGCCCACGGTTTCCTCTTTTGCCTTTTTGTATGCACTTTCTTTCAACCTCTTTTTCATTGTTTAGTCCAAATATGTACATTTTCACACTTAGATTTTGTTCCAGGTGAGAATGACTATCTTCTGTGTGGCAACTTTAATAAGTATCAGCCTACATGACTGTTAGAGAGAAACACTATTGACACATTATTATTATCTATGATCTGTAGGTTGCAATAAAGTTTACTTTTTGTGTAAGTGTACAGTTCTGTGACTTTTAATAAATGTATATATATATTTTTGTATATCTGACCAACACAGTATCATACAGAATAGGGACACTAACCTAAAAATTCTCTGTACTTCATCCCTTTCTCCTTTCCTCTGAAGCTCTGGTAACGTCTGGTCTTTTTTATTTTCTCTGTAGTTTTGTCTCTTCCAGACAGTCATATAGTTGGAATCATACTATGTAGACTTTTCAGACTGAGCTTTTTCACTTTAGAATGTACATTTAAGATTCCTGCTTGCCTTTCCAAGAATTGGTAGTTCATTTCGTTTTATTATAGCAGAACATTCAAATTGTATGGATGCACCAGAGTTTGTTTATATATTCACCTGTAGAAGGACATCTTGATTGCTTCCAGTTTTGAGAAATTATGGATGAAGTGGATATAGACATTCCTGAGTAGATTTAGTGCGGATGTAAGTTTTCATCTCAATTGGGTAAATGTGTAGGAGTGTGATTACTGGATTCTGTGGTAAGACTATATTGAGGCTTATGAGAAACTGCCTGTCTTCCACCGTTTCTGTCCCACTTTACATTCCCACCAGCAATAAATATGTGCTCCTTTCGCTGTGCTTCCATGCTAGTATTTGGTTGTGTCAGGTTTTTTTTTTTTAATCTTAGTCCTTCTAATAGTTGTCCAGTGATAGCTCATTGTTTTAACTTGTAGTTCCCTCATGATATGTGATGTGAAGCATCTTTTCCTGTGCATATTTGCCACTGCATGTCTTCTTTAGTGAAGTGTCTCATTAGGTAATTTCCCCTTTTTAATACTGAGTTCTTTCTTACTGTTGAGTTTTTTAGGAGTTTTATATATATATATATATATATATTTTAGAAGCAAGTCCTTTATCAAATATGTGTTTTACACATATTTTCTACCAGTCTGTGGCTTGTCTTTTCATTCCCTTTTAAGTGATTTGTAGAAGTATTTAATTTTAATAAAGTCTCACTTATGAGTTTTTCCTTTGTATCATTCATTTTTAAAATTTATTTTTAATTGGAGGATAGATGCTTTACAATATTGTGTTGGTTTCTGCCATACATCAGCATGAATCAACCATAGGCATACATACGTCTCTTCCTTCTTGAATCTCCCTCCCATCTCCCTCCCCATCCCACCCCTCTAGGCAGTCACAGAGCACTGGGTTTGAGCTCCTTGAGTCATACAGTGAATTTACACTGGCTGTCTATTTTGCATGTAGTAAAGTGTATATTTCAATGCTACTCTCTATTCATCCCACTGGCTCCTTCCTGCTCTGTGTCCACAAGTCTGCTATGTCCGTGTCTCCACTGCTTCCCTGCAAATAGGTTCATCAGTGCTATTTAGATTCTATATACGTGTATTAATCTACAATATTTGTTTTTCTCTTTCGACTTACTTCACTCTGTATAATAGGCTCTAGGTTCATCCACCTCATTAGAGCTGACTCAAATGTGTTCCTTTTTATGGTTGAGGAATATTCTATTGTATATATGTACCTCAGCTTGTTTATCCATTCATCAATCGATGGACATCTAGATTGCTACCATGTCTGAATCATTGTAAGCAGTGCTGTGATGAACCTTAGGACACGTGTGTTTTTCAATTATGGTATCCTCAGGGTATATGCCCAGTAGTGGGATTGTTGGGTCATATAGTAGTCTTATTCCTGGATTGTTAAAGGAATCTCCATACTATTCTCCATAGTAGATGTATCTATTTACATTCCCACCAACAAGGCAAGATAGTTCCTTTTTCTCCATACCCCCTCTAGCATTTATTTGTAGATTTTTTGATGATGGGCATTCTGACTAGTGTGATATCTCATTGTAGTTTTGATTTGCATGTCTCTAATAATAAGTGATGTTGAGCATCTTTTCATGTGTTTATTAGCTGTCTGTATGGAAGGATGATCTTTATTTAAGAGAATGCCCTTCTTTGGGATTGAAATGAAAACTGACCCTTTTCAGTCCTGTGGCCACTGCTGATATTTCCAAATTTGCTGACATATTGAATGCACCACTTTAACAGCATCATCTTTAAGGATTTTAAATAGCTTACCTGAAATTCCATCACCTCCACTAGCTTTGTTGGTAATTGTCACAATAAGTGAACTTAAATTCTTAAAGTGTAGCCATCAGGAGGATTTAAGTAAAAGGCAAAATCTTTACCTTCTTAAAACAAAGTTTCCCTTTGTTGATACTCTCATTTTTTTCTTATAATTAGATGAATGTGTGGAAATGTGTTTTGTTATTATAGAATAATTCTATTTGGGGATGCAAATTAAAAGAGAATTTTTTTCCCAAAGCAAAGTTATAGGCCTTTTTAATAAAACATTTTTACAGCCTATTAAAGTTGCAATGATCCATTCTAAATTTGCAGACATGAGTGTTTTCACTAAAGTCTTCAGTGCTATTGCTGGGCTGGGCCTTACCTACTTGCTGGGCACTCAGGCCTGGCATATGCACATTTCTAATGGCTCTCTGAAAGACTTGTCTTCCAGGGACCTGAGTGAACTCAGTCCTTGACTCATTCCAGGAGACTCCAGTTCTCTTCTTTTTATTTTAAAAGATTTATGCTCTTCTCAAATTAGCTGAAATATCTGGGCTATAGCTTTAATTTTGGAATCATTTGTTTTCATTACTGTTATTTTTATGGATGTATAGGAGAAAAAAATTTGCCACCCCCAAAATATCTCTGGCATATGTATTAGTAGGAGGTGAAAACAGCAAGGCCTAGAGACTCAGGAAAAACCTTTGATCTTTCCTCTAACTGCCTAGAGAAATGTAGGTAGAGGGCCTATTTCCAGAAAAGAGCTATCTCCAGAGAGATCTGCAGAGTACTGTCTAGGCATGGAGGGGAAATTCTACCGGACCCTAGAGATCAGAGTCCACCCTCTGTCCCACTGTCTCTGCATTGCCCAGGAAACATTTATTTGCAATACTTGTAAACAAAATTTGTTAGCAAATTTGTTTAAAAACATTTGCTTTTCAATTTACATGTGAATTGCCTTCCTCCCCTCTGAAATCCCAAACCATTATCCCCAATATCGTCTTTTGTCTTTAGCTGAAGATGGTATTTAAGGTAAAGGTTTGGGCCACTTGGAGAGTTACTCAGTTCTCCTAGATCTCCAAGATCTCCAAGAATATATATATTCTTGTTATTAAAATTTCATTGAGTTTCTCTTGTTAATCTGTCTCATGTCAATTTAATTCTTAAACCAGCAAGAATAATCTAGAAGGAAAAAAGAAAATTTCCTACTCCCTGATAGATACATTTTTGTTTTAGATACATCTTCGTTTCCGTAAAATTCATCCATTGTAAACATGGCTTATTACTCATAGTGCTAAGTCACTCATTTGTTTCCAACTCTCTGTGATCCTGTGGACTGCAGGCTGCCAGGCTCCTCTGTCCATTTTCCAGGCAAGAATACAGGGGTGGGTTGCCATTTCCTTCTCCAGGGGATCTTCCCAACCCAGGGATTAAACCTGGGTCTCTTGCATCTCTTGCATTGGCAGGCAGATTCCTTACTGCTGAGCCATCAGGGAAGCCCAGAGAATGACTGCTGCTGCTGCTGCTAAGTCGCTTCAGTTGTGTCCGACCCTGTGCGACCCCATAGATGGCAGCCCCCCCAGGCCCTGCCATCCCTGGGATTCTCCAGGCAAGAACACTGGAGCGGGCTGCCATTTCCTCCTCCAGTGCAGGAAAGTGAAAAGTGAAAGAAGTCACTCAGTCGTGTCCGACTCTTTGCAACCCCATGGACTGCAGCCTACCAGGCTCCTCAGTCCTTGGGATTTTCCAGGCAAGAGCACTGGGGTGGGGTGCCACTGCCTTCTCCAAGCGAGTGACTACTAGTCTTAGATCTGGAAAGTGAAGTATAACATTTAAATGATGGCTTCCCGGGTGGCACTGTGGTAAAAACATTCATCTGCCAATGCAAGAGATGCAGGCATGTGGGTTCGATCCCTGGGTCAGGAAATCCCCTGAAGAAGGAAATGGCAGTCCACTCCAGTATTCTTGTCTGGAGAATCTCTTGGACAGAGGAGCCTGGAGGGCTACAGTCCATAGGACTGTAAAGGGTTGGACATGACTGAAGCAACTTAGCACACACTCATATAATAAATGCTAAATTTATTTCACTCACCCCATATATAAGATACATTTGGGGACAATAGTAAGGTAAAGATTTTTTGGTCCGTTCCTTCCTCAAATAGTCATTGAGTGACTGATATGTACATGACAGTGTATATTCTGAGTGCTAGGGATCTGGAGCTGGGGACTTAGGGATGAACAAGACGGAACCAGTGCCTTCCCTTGGGGACCTTATGACCTAGTAAGGGAGAAAGATGATAAAGTGTCAGTGAGATTGAAACTGTAGTATCAGAGTTCTAGTAAGTGGTGAGAAAAAAAGAGTGATCTGGTGTTATGGAAAGGTATGGCTACATTAATGTATCTCGATAGAGAAGACATACTTGCGGGAACCCCACCCCCCCACCAAGAAGAAAAAAGTAGTACTCAAGTACCAGTCAGTACTGCCAAAATGTAATTTGTCATAGTGTGCGCTTTAAATTTAAACATTTGGGAAGGTCTTTTAACATGTTCTTCCTCAAGATAGGCACTCACCTGCCAAAAGAAATAGTGCTTTCAGGTTAAATAAACAAACCTAGAACTTAGGAGGTATTGTTATGTTAATTGCTACCTAAACATGGTTATTTACTGTAACTGATAGTGACTAGAAACACACTACCAATGTAGTCATCAAAAAGAATTGGGAAACTTTTCTTTTAAACAGAAAAATTGCATTTCTAAATTAATATAATTTCTTCTAAAAGAGAACTGAATATTACTTCAAAGAAATAGAAAGTTTTAAAATTTTACCTTGTGCTTATGTAGAACATTAGAGACATCCCCAAATCTCTAAATCTTCATTGTCTAGCTAACTGAGAGGCAGTGATAAAGTTGCCTATGTAAGCAAATATTTCTTACCATACAAATTCTCTTTCTGTAAATCTTGCATTTTGAGTATAGTACCTTATCAGGCCTGATATGTGCAGTTTTTCCATCAACCTATTGTTTGGCTTTTAGAAAAATAGTGAGCACATTAGCTCACTGAGTGTGTCAGTGAGTCGTTTAAGCTGAAACTGAATTCTTAGCCACTGGTTACTTTGAGAGTCTATCCAAGACCCAGTTCAAAGGATACCACTCGATTAACCATCACTGTCAGTCATCTGCTAGTTAGTGTGAATGGATGGAGCTCTAGAGATCATTTTCAAAGTCACTGTGTTTTTTTACACTTGACTTAGTGGAACAATTCAGTTCAGTTCAGTCACTCAGTCATGTCCAACTCTTTGCAACCCCATAGAGTGCAGCATACCAGGCTTCCCTGTCTATCACCAACTCTCAGAGCTTGCTCAAACTTATGGTCATCAAGTCGGTGATGCCATCCAGCAATCTCATCCTCTGTTGTCCCCTTCTCTCCTGCCTTTAGTCTTTCTCAGCATCAGGATCTTTTCCAGTGAGTCAGCTCTTCGCATCAGGTAGCCAAGATATTGGAGTTTCAGCTTCAACGCCAGTCCTTCCAATAACACTCAGGACTGATCTCATTTAGGATGGACTGGTTGGATCTCCTTGCAGTCCAAGGGACTCTCAAGAGTCTTCTCCAACACCACAGTTCAAAAGCATCAATTCCTCGGCGCTCACCTTTCTTTATAGTCCAACTCTCATATCTATACATGACCACTGGAAAAACCATGGCCTTGACTAGATGGACCTTTGTTGGCAAAGTAATGTCTCTGCTTTTTAATAGGCTGTCTAGGTTGGTCATAGTTTTTCTTCCAAGGAGCAAATGTCTTTTGATTTTATGGCAGCAGTCACCATCTGCAGTGATTTTGGAGCCCAAAAAATAAAGTCTGTTACTGTTTCCATTGTTTCCCCATCTATTGGCCATGAAGTGATGGGACCAGATGCCACGATCTTTGTTTTTTTGAATGTTGAATTTTAAGCCAGCTTTTTCACTCTCCTTTTTCACTTTCATCAGGGTGCTCTTTAGTTCTTCCCTGGTCGGGCTTCCCTGGTGGCTCAGCGGTTAAAGCGTCTGCCTCCAATGTGGGAGATCCAGGTTCGATCCCTGGGTCGGGAAGATCCCCTGGAGAAGGAAATGGCAATCCACTCCAGTATTCTTGCCTGGAGAATCCCGTGGACGGAGAAGCCTAGTAGGTTACAGTCCACGGGGTCGCAAAGAGTCGGACACAACTGAGCGACTTCACCTCACCTCACCTTAGTTCTTCACTTTCTGCCATAAGGATGGTGTCATCTGCATATCTGAGGTTATTGATATTTCTACCAGCAATCATGATTCCAGCTTGTGCTTCATCCAACCTGGCATTTCTCATGATGTACTCTGCATATACTGAGCGACTTCACCTCACCTCACCTTAGTTCTTCACTTTCTGCCATAAGGATGGTGTCATCTGCATATCTGAGGTTATTGATATTTCTACCAGCAATCATGATTCCAGCTTGTGCTTCATCCAACCTGGCATTTCTCATGATGTACTCTGCATAAAAGTTAAATAAGCAGGGTGACAATATACACCTTGAAGTACTCCTCAACTTGGAACCAGTCCATTGTTCCATGTTCAGTTCTAATTGTTGCTTCTTGACCTGCCTACAGATTTCTCAGGAGGCTGGTAAGGTGGTCTGATATTCCCATCTTCTGAAGAATTTTCCAAAGTTTTTTGTGATCCACATAGTCAAGGGCTTTGGCATAGTCAATAAAGCAGAAGTAGATGGTTTTCTGGAACTCTCTTGCTTTTTCTATGATACAACGGATGTTGGCAATTTGGTCTGTAGTTCCTCTGCCTTTTCTAAATCCAAAGCCCTTTGCAAGTGTGTGAAGTGGCATTTGTGTTGGAGATTTTATCTATCTTCATTGATAGGTACATTCATCTCCCTCTCTAACTCTAACATTTCTATCTGTATAACTTCAGACTCAGTTTGTACAAAAGCAACCATTTACTGGCATCTTCATGGTCACTAAATATAGAACATCAGAGTATTCTCTGCTTAGTTTTGGAGTCCTCAGCGAGTCCACCTCTGTATGCCTCAGGTAGAGTATGAATTACAAAGAACTCATCATTAGCTCTTCCTAGAGCTGTCTTAGGCTTCCCTGGTGGCTCAGATGGTAAAGAATCTGCCTGCAGTGCAGGAGACCTGGGTTCGATCCCTTGGTTAGAAAGCTCCCTTGGAGTAGGCAATGGCTATCCCCTCTAGTATTCTTGCTTGGAGAATGTCTCTGTCCCCATGAACAGAGAAGCCTGGCCGACTACAGTCCATGGGGTCTCAAAGAGTCGGATAAGACTGAGAGACTGATCAAAACCAGCATAGGAGTCTCATCCCCCATGTAATTCCAAGCACAGTGTTTTTCCTGTTGTGTGGTGATTTTGCTGAATATTATCTGGTCCTCCACCTCTGCAAATCTTAAAAATTCTTCAGTATCTATATTCCTGAGGCCAAGGGCATTGTCACTGGTCCATGCTAGCTAAGAGTTGTGTTTTTGTCTGGTGCACCTTGAGCCTTATTTCTAGGAATGCTTGTCAGATTCTGCCTAGTCCTGGAATAGTTGTGTTAACACCACTGTAACTCCTTGAGAGTGAGATTACAGTCCTGTTTGTGTTTGTATCCCTCAGAGCACTGCCCATCAGCAAAGCATGGATGGCTTGACGGGAGTATGAGTGACAGCACTGAAGACTGGTGTAGGGCTTGAGTCTGGAGCTAGGTCTCCACTCCAAGTAGCTGCCTTGACAACCTAAGACTGGTTCCTGTGCCTCGGTTTTCTCCTTTCAGTTCAGTGCAGTCGCTCAGTCGTGTCCGACTCTCTGTGACCCCATGAATCGCAGCATGCCAGGCCTCCCTGTCCATCACAGCTCCCGGAGTTCCCCCAAAGTCACGTCCATCGAGTCGGTGATGCCATCCAGCCATCTCATCCTCGGTCGTCCCCTTCTCCTCCTGCCCCCAATCCCTCCCAGCATCAGAGTCTTTTCCCATGAGTCAACTCTTCGCATTAGGTGGCCAAAGTACTGGAGTTTCAGCTTTAGCATCATTCCTTCCAAAGAAATCCCAGGGTTGATCTCCTTCAGAACGGACTGGCTGGATCTCCTTGCAGTCCAAGGGCCTCTCAAGAGTCTTCTCCAACACCACAGTTCAAAAGCATCAATTCTTCGGCGCTCAGCCTTCTTCACAGTCCAACTCTCACATGTCTCGGTTTTCCTGTGCCTCGGTTTTCTCCATAGGTTGTTGTAAGCATTTAATGAAGCAATAAACAAAAAGTAGTGCTTTACACCTGGAATTTAGTGAGAGCTCACAGGAATTCAGAATGTGCATATAGCCTAAACATTACTGTCTACTCTCTTAGCATATGCAGATGTTGTTTGAATATAGCCTCTGTGCTATGCTAAGTGTTGATACTGCAAGAATGAAGGCTAAATATCTTCATAGAACAGAAGAGGAAGGATCAACACCATCAACAAAAACTCAGCCTGGCATAACATAAGGCTCCTTTTTTTTTTTTATTTTCTTGATAATAACTCCTAGGAGTTACTCTCTTAACAACTCTGTATCCTAAAGCAGTGTTAACTGCAGTCACTATGGGGTACATTACATGCCATCCCTAGTAGTTACTTCCTTATCTTACAACTGTATGTTTCTTGTTGCTGTTTTGATTTCACATATAACTGAGATCATAGAGTATTTGTCCTCTTTTTGAATTATTTCACTTAATATAATGCTTTTAAGATCACTGTGTTGTCACAAATGTCAGGATTTTCTCATTTTTAATGGCTAACTAATAATCCACTGTGTATTCATGTATTTATATATGACTTTATATATGTGTGCGTGTGTCTTTGTATCTCACAACTTCTTTATCTATTCATACAAAGGTAGACATTTAACATTGTTCCATATCTTGGCTATTGGAAATAGTGCTGCTATGAACATGAAAATCGGGATACTTTTTGAGTTAGTGTTTTTATTTCCTTTGGATATATTCTCTAAAGTGAAACTGCTAGATCGTTCGATAGTTCCATTTTAATTTTTTGAGTCTCTTTCATACTGTTTTCCATAGTGGATGTATCAATTTATAATCTCACCTGCAGAAGGGTTCTCTTTTCTCACATCCACACTAGCATTTTTTAACTTGCTATATTTTTGATGATCACCATTCTAGCAAGCGTGAAGTGATATCTCATTGTGGTTTTAATTTGCTTTTAGTTTATGGCTAGTGATGTTGAGCATCTTTTCATGTACCTGTTGGACTTTTATATATCAGTTTTTCTTTAGAAAAATGTTCAGGTTCTTTGCCCATTTTTAAAACTGAGTTATTTGTTTTCTTGCTATTGAGTTGCATGAGTTTCCTATGTATTTTGGATATTAACTCCTTATTACATACTTAATTTGCAAACATTTTTCCCCAATCTGTAGGTTTTCTTTTCACTTCATTGATACTTTATCTTGCTATATAGAGCATTTTTTAGTTTGACCAAGTTCCATTTGTTTATGTTGCTGCATGTGCTTTTGTTGCATCTGACACTTTAAGGTGTTATATCCAAGAAACCATTAATAAGACCCATGTCAAGGAGTTTTATTCCTTGTGTTATAAATTTTATTCCATTGTTGCAGCGATGTGGTGAAGTGCGTTCTGTGGTAAAGGAGGCATATGTACCAAAAAATGTCTATCATTTGATCTAGGTAGTTACTAAACATTTTAATGTGTAGAGAGCTGGTTTCTAGCATTGGTACATGAAATTGTTTTTAGACCGTTGCTCAACTCTGTTTTAGCCAATTTCTAGCTCCTTATTGAAAAGCCTATGATCAGAGATGTTCATAGGGTGCGAGCATAAAATAAGGTTTCACTTTCTTATTTTTCTTGTCTATGCAGGCCTCAAAGATAACAAGCCATCAACATCAAGGACAAGGCGGCATAAAGTAGCCCCCCAAACAGCAGCTGTGCCTCTATATCACTGTATTGATTCTTGATAATACACAATAGGAAGAGCATCCCGTGTAGGTCAGGCATTAGCCCCATTCTGCCAATTTTGGTAGAACACCCTGTCTTTTCTAGTTGGAGATTTTTAAAAGTTGTCTTTTGATGCCATTTCTATCTGCTAGTGAAAGAAAATCATCTTTTGTACAGTCTGCTGTATGACACAGTTTAATAGAAAAACCAGCTTTCTCCTTTCCAGTTGTGAATCCTTTCCAGTTGTCATCCCTTGGCTTCTGTGCGGTTTCTCTTCCCACCATTACCTCCTGCTCTCTCATCTCTCTTTCACTCTTTGAAATGGCCAAAGCTGCACTAATCTCTGAAGTCAAATATAAAGCCCTGCTTTCTACTGTAGCCAGTTTTAATTTTAGCTTTTTTTCTACCTTTTTTTTTTTTTGGCTGAAAAATCCCCCCACATGGCTTTTAATAGGAGTCGTTCTGTGAATATTTCATAACCAGTTACACTTTTTGAAGTTTTGCATTTATATGATAATTTAGAGTTCAAGTGCTTTTGTTCCTGCCCAGCTTTGTCTGAATTCTGCTACCTGATCCCTGAAAGGAGAAACTGCTTCCCTATCCCCATATAGTTGGGGAGGTCACTGAGGCGAATGCCTCGATTAGAGAAATGTGGAATCTGTTTCATGAAGATAGAACTACCTCACTGTGCAAGTAACAGAACTCAGAGTGACTTGAAACAACATGAGGATTCCATGTTATCAACACACAGGTCTGCCTCTCTGCAACTTCACTTGATCAGCAGAGATGAACTCCTTCCTTGCATTCTAGTTGTAAATTCTCTAGACTGAAAGAATCCGGTTGTCTGGCTTATATATGCCAGAGGTAACCCTGTCATTTTAGTCTGAATGTGTACAGAGGCAAGGGAACAGGTCATTCTAAGAGAATGATTACAGGCCAGCAGAGACATTCCGAAGAGTCTTCTATCGAATACATTTGTTTCAAACTAGTCGTAGCTTCAGAATACGTTCATCCATAAATGTGTTCCCTCTTATTTTTTATGTTTTGGAATAAATCTTTTAATGAAGTTGAGAATTTTTCCTTCTGAGTTCCCATAACATTTTGTGAATTCCATTTTGAAACCTTTGCTTTAGGACATTCCGGTCTCCTTCAACTCGCCTAGATTCTTGAGGACACTCAGTCCTCGAGGACAGTGACCATGTGTTAGTTAGTCCTCAAACCTTCAGATTCTCAATGTGAGCACATTGTAATTGTAGTAAATGCTGGTTAAGTGAAGAAAGAGATAAAAGATGAACTATTTATATCAAAAGATGGTTCTTTGTACTCATGATCTGTAAAACCCATTTTATAGTTTAAAGCATAAACAATGAAAAGATGTAAAAATATCTACCTAAAATGATGAGCACAAACATTTTTTCAGGTTGTTGAGATGTATTGCCCACAGTACAATCACAGAGCATTAGGAACATGCCCACACAGAAACTACTTTCCCAGCTATTGTAGCTATTGGTCAGTGGGAATAAACGGTTTCCAATTCAAATTGGAGATTTCAAATGAGCGGATAAATGGATAACATTTTAGCGACTAAGTGTACCAACTTAGGGTTTCAAGTAATTTGAAGACACAGCAAAATGAAGATGCCGAATGGCCATGTTTATTTCTTAGCTGTTTTCTTCTCAGTTGTTATTTTTATTTTGAGAGTATTTCCTGATTGAAACTGTATTCCTTTTCTGATGCATCCACATTACCTAAACGTAGTGGCCTAAAGCCACACTAGTTTGTCCATTTAGTTAGTTGTGGCCGTGCTGGGCTCTGTGCTGCGCACAGCAACACTAGTTTGTCCATTTAGCTTCGGCCGTGCTGGGCTCTGTGCTGTGCCCAGTCTTTCTCAGCCGTGGCGCACGCGCTTCCGAGGGCCCTGGCTTCTCCCGTTGCAGCTCTCGGGCTTGCAGGCTTCAGTGGCTGTGCTTCACAGGCTTAGTTGCTCTACAGCATATGGAATCTTCCTGGAGCAGAGACGGAACCCGTGTCCCTTGCATTGCAGGGCAGATTCTTAACCCATGGACCGCCCGAGAAGCCCAACAAAAGCTCATTTTGTAGTCCTGGAGGCCAGAAGTCTGGAACAGGTCTCACTGAACTAAAATCAAGGTGTTGGCAGGGCTCACTTACTTTCTGGAGGCTCCAGAAGAGAATTCATTCCTTTGCCCTTTTCAGCTATTAAACGCTGCTAGTATTCCTTGGATCATGGCCCCTTTCTCCATCTTCAATGCCAGGAAGGCCCAGTCAAGTCCTTCTCATTCTTCTCTGTGACTTCATCAGCCTCCTCCTTCCATGTTTTAAGGACCCTTGTGTTTACACTGAACCTACCTAGAGGACATTGGATAATCTCCTACTTTTAAGGTCAGCTGAGCTATCTTGACTTCATCTGCAAACTTGAGGCCCCTGCTGTGCCATGTAAGGCAGCACATTCAAAGATTACAGAGGTTTAGAGGTGGAAATCTTTAGGAGACCATTATTCTGCCAACCAGACCTTGTGGACATAGGTACTATGGAGGATATAAAGGCGTACAATGTCTTACAGTCAAGTTTTTTTTTTTTATTTTTTTAATCTCATGAAAAAGCCAACTCTAGATAATCTTATTCATATCTGGCAGCAAATTCTGTCTCAAAATTTCCTTCACCATTTACTCAAATACTCAGTATCTTGGTCTTTGACTGTGCCCATCCCAGGTCATGTTTCTTAGCCATAATTTTAGGATTGCACCACTGAGCATCTACTATGTGTATCAAGACTTAAGTTCACTATATTGGGGTATATTGTAAAAAAAAAAACAACACGTTTTGTCTAGATAAATTAATATATTATCATAAATAAAATATAGGCATAATTTCCCCTAAAACTGATAGTGATTTAATCAGAGAAGTGGCAATTGCAAATTACCCCAAAGTCATATTTAACATTCTCCTTCTAAGTGCTATAAGAGATACAGATTTTTAAACATAAGAATATCATGCTAAAAACTTTAAAGTTTGGACTCATTTTCAAAGAGTTAAAGCAATAGAATGTTAATGGTAGAAAATAAGTTTTTAGTTGCCTTCTTTGCCCATTTAGCTTTCAAGGACAAGTTTGAGGACCTATGAATGATATTCGTAGTTTGCATTTAAATTTGAAGGTTATTTATTAAGTGACATTTTCAGTGAGATCCAAAACCTTCTTTCTGATTAGTGGTTGTGCGAAGTCATTTTTAGTAGGTGTGAAAGAGCAGTGAATCAGAATATTTATAGTTTAGCACTTTTTAAAATGTCCTTCAAATATGTGTGCATATAATAGCTTCATAGGCTCTGAAGTCCAAATTTCATAAAATATCAAACTCAGCCTCTGTAAGTGGGTTTGTACCCATATGTTGATGTTGGTTGACAATGTAGCCACAAATAAAATGCCAGAAATATGTGTCAAGAGCAATCTTGGGCCAGGTGTCTTTTGCTTGTTTTGTTTCTCACTTGAATCAACTATTAAAAACCCTTACCTATTTGCTGAACGAATGAGTGAATGATATATAAGTTAGAAAGTGCTAAGTATAGAATAGTCAGATGCTACTTAATTCCTTCTGTGTCTCAAACTGAGATTTTATAGATAGTGATAATTGTCATCGTGTTAAAAGGCTCACAGAAACATAGGATAAACATTGCAAATCTTCTTAAAAAGCAGTTTTACTTCAGTATTTGAGGGAATTAGGTTAAACATTTTACCTGCTAAATAAGTTATTTTCTATTACTGTGAAAATCCTTACATATATATATAAAAGCATCAGTGGGAACAAAATTCATGTAACTTTTTTTTTTAATAATTGCAAAAAGGCATTTGAGATTTATTATTACATTATACAACTTGCAAGCACTTCACATTGACTATATGTATGTATAAAATCAAATAATTCTACAACTTTCATTATTTTGCAAAAACAAAATCTATAATCCTCCCTCCTTCTCCCTCACTCATCATGTCTTTTACAATGATTATTTTATTTTTTGCCTCTGTATTTCAAAAAACTGTTTTTATATTGCTTTTTTTTTTAACTTCGCACCTTTGCAGTTTATTTTCTGCCTTAACTTTCCTTTATCCTTCCACTTGTATTTCAAAGATAATGCTTTCTTCCTTCCATTCTTTACCCCAGTATGAAAATGTGAACGTGTTAGTCACTCAGTCATGAACTGTAGCAACCCCATGAACTGTAGCCTGCCAGACTGTTCTGTCCATGGGATTCTCCAGGCAGGAATACTAGAGTGGGTTGCCATTCCCCTCTCCAGGGGATCTTTCAGACCCAGAGATGGAACCTGGGTCTCCTGTACTGCAGGCGGATTCTTTACCATTTGAGACACCAGGGAAACCGTTAGTTTTACTCTAATTATGATGAAATAAATATTCAACATATACATCAATGTACTGTTTAAATGCCATCTAGGGACTTCCCTGGCAGTCCAGTGGATAAAACTCCACACTTCCACTGCAAGGGGCATGGGTTTGATCCCTGGTTGGGGAACTAAGATCCTACATGTTGTGAGGCACAGTCGAAAAAAAAAAAAAAAAAAAAGGCAGGAAAAATGAGGATTGAAATGTATCAAAAGTTACAGCTAAATACAATATGTGACATTTAGAAATAATCTTGTTCTGGAAAGAAAAATAATACATACTATAAAAAAGGAACACTAGAGACAAAACTAGAAAACAGACAGTAGATTAACGTTTTTTTTTTTATTTTTTAATGCCTCTTAAAGCTGAACATTGGCATTCCTACCATCCCTGTCCTTTTACTGCCTGTTGTTTTCTCTGTAAGTAATAATTGTCTTGCCTTGTAATTCATTTTGTTTTCTAAATACTTATCGCTCTCCCAGCCCCAGACTCTTCTGCACTTGTCTCAGTTCCTGCTCCAGATGTTCACACACTTCCAGTGTTATCACTTCCATATTCTTGAGGCGTTCTCTTCCCAGAGCCTTGCTGTTAACATGCCTGGCATCCTCCAAGTCCAGAGAACCTCTGTTTTATTCTCTGTAAGGACAAAGCTGGAGTCATTGACCAGGGTGGAGTCACGGCATCCACCTGGTTCTAGGGAGTGGGAGGAGGATCTGAGAATCTGATCGTTTCTTTCTTCTTGGTTTCTGATTTTTTTAGGCAACAGCTGTATTAAAATCGAATTCATGTTCCATAACAGTTGCCCATGTAACATGTACAATTCCATAGTTTTTAGTGTATTCACAGAATTATGCAACCATTACCACAATCAATTTTCATCACCCCAAAGAGAAACCCCACAGTCATAGCATTTACTCTCCATTTGTCACTAACTCCAGCATCCCTGCTGCTAAGTCACTTCAGTCATGTCCGACTCTGTGCGACCCCATAGATGGCAGCCCACCAGGCTCCCCCATTCCTGGGATTCTCCAGGCAAGAACACTGGAGCAGATTGCGATTTCCTTCTGCAATACATGAAAGTGAAAAGTGAAAGTGAAGTCGCTCAGTCTTGTCCGGCTCTTCGTGACCCCATGAACTGCATCCTACCAGGCTCCTCCATCCATGGGATTTGCCAGGCAAGAGTACTGGAGTGGGTTGCCATTGTCTTCTCCCCAGCATCCCTAGACAATCACTAATCTACTTTCTGACTCTCTATATTGGCCTACTCCAGGTATTTCATGTAAATGGCACCACACAATATGTGACTCTTTATGCCTGTTAATACCGCTTAGTATCATGTTTTCAAGGTTTATCCACGTTGGATATATCAGAAATTTCATTTATTTTTCTTGCTAATGTGTTATATTCTATCTTTTTTATCAATTGATGAATATTTGAGTTCTTTCTATTTTTGGCAAATACAGATAACTGTGAATATTTGAGTTCTTTCTATTTTTGGCAAATACAAATAACTGTGAATAATGTTGTTATAAATGTGCACAAATTTTTGTGTGGACAGAGATTTTTGTTTCTCTTGGGCATACACATAGGGGTGCAATTACCAGATTATAGAGTCACTCTATGTTCAACCTCTGGAGGAAATGCTTCATGTTTTCCAAAGGGGATGCACCATTGTCTGTTGCCGTCAGCAGTGAATTTGCCATTTTACATTATCATCAAGAGAGGGTTCTAATTTCTCCCAACTGTCACCACTTGTTAACTTGTGTTTTTTTGTATTTTTATGTCTGGGAGGTGATACCTCACTGTGCTTTTGATTGGTATTTCTCTATACCTCACTGTGGTTTTGATTTGTGTTTCTCCAACAGCTGATGATGTTCACTGTGTTTTCCTGTGTTTACTGGTCATTTGTCTGTTGTGTCTGGAGAAAAGGATTTAAAGCCTTTCCTTATTTTTTTAAAAATTGGGTTTTCTATGTATTTATTGAGTTGTAAGAATTTTACGTATACTACACACAGATTCCTTATCAGATATATGATCTACAAATTTTTTCTCCCGTTCTTTTGGTTGTCTTCTCACTTTCTTGGTGGTGTCTTTGAAGCACAAACTTTTAAATTTTGATGAGGTTCACTTTATCTATTTTTGTTGTTATTGTTGCTTGTGATTTTGGTGTCACGTCTAAGAAACATTGCCTCATCTGTGATGACAAAATTTACACTTATGTTTTCGTCTAAGTTTTACAGTTTAAACACTTGCATTTAGACATTTGATCCCTTTTGACTTAAGTTTTGTATATGATGTGAGGTAGGTGCCCAAATGTATTATTTTACATGTGGATATCTACTTCTTCCAGGATCATTGTTAACAAGACAGTTCTTTCCCAAATCACATAATGTTTTAAGGTACTAAAGACCAAATACGTTTCCTCCTTTGCTGAGTATGTATACAACTTGTTTTCATCTTCACAGTGTGCATTCCTGTTCACAACCAGCATGTGCTTTATTAGAAAAATTCAGAAACAACTGGTGTGAAGAAGACAAGCTTCATTCAGTATGTGTACCCAAGTTAAGAAGGCTCTTGGAAATAGACCTTCCTTTGAAAGAAGCCACTGAAGTTATGAGAGAAGGGCACGCATTAAGCTAGAGATCACATTAGGTCATTTTTTTCTCAGTGGGGGTGATATTACCCTCTAGTGGGTAAAAATTAGTTTTGGAAAGCAATAAACATCTTGCTTTTATTCATGTATAAAAGATATACACATAGTACATAAACAGATGCACAAGAAATCTGTGGTGTTAAAACTTTAGGGGAACAGTTAGGGGAAAATGTTTAAAAAGGCTCATTAGGTACATGATATGAATAAAAACATCAGAAGCTCTAGGTTAGGTGGAAATCACATTCCTTCAAAATATCCTTGAGAAATTCCTTAGTGGCCCGTGATATTTAAGTGATTTTGGTAGGTGACACTCTATAGTAACCCTAATTCACTTGAGCATTTCAGAACTACTTAAATAAAGGAAGGAAGACAACAAAGATCTATATCCAACGCCTGGATATTAAGTCATCCCCACTTTGCAGAGAATTCTAGAGACTTCACTTGTGGTATTTGCTCCTTTGCACTTTTATATGGGCTATTACTTTAATATCTTTTAATAGATATATATTTAGTTTTTATGAGGATTAAATAAGACCGGCAGGCTCTAGCCGGCATCCTTTAGTGGTGAGGTGAGATGTGTGCATGGGAGGTTTCTGAATCTTTTCTTAAATCACATCCCTTGTGATAACCTTCTGTGGTCAGACTTCTTTGTCTTTCTCTTTTTCTTAAAGCTTTTCTAACCACTGGTTTTGGTCTGTCTAATGTGAAGTATTGGTAGAAGGGCTTTCCGAATGAACACACAGCTAAATGAATGGAAAGTCCCGTTAATGCCTAAGTATGTCTGTTCCTGTTTTTGCTTTTGCTGCTTGATCCTGTCTGTACAGAAGAGTGTTACCTTCGTCTACCTGGGCGTCACTTGGTAGTGCCACAGGGTAGCCCTTGGAGAACATTCTGCAGCACCCCCCCCCAAAGAATTTAAATATTGAGAATTAAGGATGAATGGAAAATTTGATGGGAGGTTTTCTCTTTGGATTCATCTCTATTATTTTTCTCCCCCATTTTGGTGACTACAGTAGAAGATGGTGGTGCATATTTTGTTGGTAGTATTCTTAGCCAACTACCTCAGGATATAACAAGTTTAATTTCAGTAGATCAAAAGGAGTCAAAAGAAATCTACCCTCCCCTCTCCCGATTTTTCAGATAACTGGTGAAATTCCCAAAATAAATCTAACATATATTCAATTTAAAAAATAGTTACTTTCACTCTCTCCCAGACCTGTTTCAAGGGAGGCTGCAAATTATTCCAGTATGATCAGCTAGATTGTAAAGGGAAGCACAGGTTGAAACATGGGTAAAAGACAAGTATATTATTTCTTTAGTTTTAATTTTTGATACAGTTTATATAGAAGAAAACACAGCCATTTAAAGAGTACTAATGTGTTGAATTTTGTGAAACGTATATACGTGTGACCACACAAGCTGTAGAATAGTTTCATGAAACAAAATATTGGGTTGGCCAAAAAGTTCTTTCAGATGTGTTCTGTAACAGTTTATGCAAAAATCCAAACTTTTTGGCCAACCCAATGGTTCCTCCAAACTCTTTTGCAGTCTAAGTCCTCCCTATACCCCAACCTGGACATCTACTAATTTGCTTTCTGTCACTATAGGTTAGTTTGTTTCTTCTAGAATTTTATATAAGTGGAATTACGCAGCATGCACTTTTGTGTCTGGCTTATTTTCTCATTCTCCTGTTGCGTCTATCAATAGTTCATTTCTTTTTTATTGGTGTATAGTATTCTATATAGCACCGTTTGTTTAGCTATCTAGCAGTGGACATTTGAGTTGTTTTTATTTTGTGGCTACTAATGAAGAAAGTTGTTATGATTGTCTGTGTACAATTCATTTTGGAGAATTTGTTTGCATTTCTCTTGATTAACTACCCAGAAGTATGAGTACAGAGTCATATTATATAATTATAATTTTTATAAGAAATTACCAAATGCAAAGTGGTTTTATCAATTTATATTTCATGGAACTTTGCTGTCTGTGCTTCTCAATGCTTGATATTTTCAGACTTTAAAATTTTAGCCATTGTATTGATTATAGTGATATCTCATTGTGTTTTAATTTGCATTTCCTAATGTCTAGATGCACGCGAGTTTGGGTGAACTTAGGGAGTTGGTGATGGACAGGGAGGCCTGGTGTGCTGTGATTCATGGGGTTGCAGAATTGGACACAACTGAGCGACTGAACTGAATGTCTAATAATAAGCATCTTTCTTGGGCTTCCCTGGTGGCTTGGATATCTGAGAAACTGCCTGCTTTGTGCAAGCTCTGGGTTTAATCCCTGAGTGGGGAAGATCCTCTGAAGAAGGGAATGGCAACCCACTCTAGTATTCTTGCCTGGAGAATCCCATGGACAGAGGAGCCTGATGGACTATAGTCAGTCCATGGGGTTGCAAAAAGTCAGACGTGACTGAGCAACTACACACTTTCCCGTGCTTAGAATTTTTTTTGTGTGTGTACTATCATTTCAGCTCTTTCGCTCATTGTAATTGGGCTGTCTTACTATTGAGTGTATGTTATTTATTATCCTGGATATGTCCTTTATTAGATATATACATTAGAAATATTTTCTTTTAGTCTGCAACTTACATTTTAAATTTTCATCTGTGTCTTTTAAGGAACTAGAGTTTTAAACTTTCTGCAAATCTGAGTCTTTTTTTTTTCTTTATTGGGTATGCTTTCTATATGCTAAGGAATTTTTGTTTCATCCAAAGTTGTGAATATTTTCTGCTATAATTTTTTTCTCTGAAAGTTTTATGGTATTAGCTTACTTTCTTAGATCTACAATTAATTTTGAGTCATCTTTTACGTATGGAGCAAAAACATGATTGAGATTTTCTGAGAGGGTAGCCATTTGTACCAGGACCATTTGTTGAAAAAGAATTATTTTATCTATTGTACTACCTTGCCACCTTTGCTGAAATTATTGACCATAAACGTGTGGGTCTATTCTGGATTCTTTTTTCTGTTTTGTTGAGCTATGCATATATCTATCTATAAAATAACAATCATACTGTCTTGATTGCTGTAGATTTCTATTACCTTAGGAAACTAGGTAGTGTTACTTTTTCAGACTTTGTTCTTCTTTTTCAAAATTGATTTGGTCATTTTCTTTGTGATTTCATGTTCAGTTCAGTTCAGTTGCTCAGTCGTGTCCGACTCTTTGCGACCCCATGAATCGCAGCACGCCAGGCCTCCCT
>SJYX01019247.1:1231001-1279368 GCA_006410675.1 Oreotragus oreotragus
TCACCAGTGACAGCTCCCATGGTCCCCTCATCTTCAGACTTTTCTCTGTGAAAGGGGAGCTCAGGCTCTGGGTCCTCTGAGCTCTAAGGAAGTCCCGGTGGCTTGAGCCACGTGGGGTGAAGCACAACACTTGGACTATCCCTTGGTGGAAAGTCTCAGCAGCTGTTCTCCTCTCCCGGGTCAGTGTGAGTCTGGAGGCAGGTGATGGCGTGTGATCTCTTGCTGAGTCCTGCAGTAATTCTGAGACAGGAAAGTCCCATTTAGCATCCTATTACACATAACTAGCATGCAGTTTAACAAAACTGGGACCTCACCCATGTTTTATAATCTGCTTTTCCACTTCACACTGTTTGGAGCATCTCTTCATGTCAATAAACACATGTCAATAAACATATCTACATTCATACTGTTTAAAACAGCTGATCAGTTTTCCCTTGTATAGATATATGGTGACTTACTATATTGAACCCCCATTGTTGGCAGTTTGTTTCTAATTTTAGATTTCATTAACAGTGCTATGACTAGGTCAATTTAGGTTTAGTTGATGGCACTTTAGCTGCAGGGTCCTCACTTACTTTGGCCACCTGATATGAAGAACCGACTCATTGGAAAAGACCCTGATTCTGGGAAAGATTGAAGGCAAAAGGCGAAGGGGGTGGTCAAGGATGACACGGTTAGATAGCATCGCCGACTCAATGGATGTGAATCTGGGCAAACTCCGGGAGACAGTGAAGGACAGGGGAGGGTGGCGTGCTGCAGACCATGGGGTCGCAAAGTGTCGGACACAACTTAGCGACTGAACAACAACAACCTCACTTGCACAGAACTTTTTCACACGCCCAGGAGAGGGCTCTAACAACATTTTGTCTTCTTTTTGAGAAAAGGGCCCTCTAAATTGTACAAGCGTCAGGCCCCACAAAAGCTGGATGTGCCCTTGGCTATGATAAACATCCTCACAGTCAATTTTCTTTTGGCTACATTTTTATTTCCTTAGGATGAACTCCTAGAAACAGAAGTGCTGGGTTAAAGCAGATGCACATTTTTGGGATTCTTGGAACAGCTTGTCAAGAAGCCCTCCAGAAAAAGTGACCTAATTTACATCCCAACCCTGCCCTGGACGAGAATGCCCAAGATTGTGGTGGTTTCTATGGGATTGTGTTTCCCTGTTACTGATTTGGTCATAGCTGCCATTACGCCTTTTCCCAAAATCAGGGGTCTTGACCTGAGATCCTTGGGACACAAGGGTAGAATTCCTGGGGCGGTGAACTCAGATGAGAAAAATTTACATCTTCCTTTTCATCACTAGCCTCTAGGTGAAATGTAATAGATCTTTCCATCCTGAACGTGGGCCACAAATCCCTGAACCATAACCAGGAGGTAATGGGAGGTAATGGGAGGTTAGCAGTCCCACTACCTACAGAAATCACAGATGTTTTCATGTCAGCTGTTGAACTCATGCTCAACAGCACTTCAAAGTTATAGTAATTGTCATATCTGCAACTAGATTTTGTTATTTTAACGTGATAATAAAAATCATGTATCATCCAATCACAAGTATTTAATAGTTTGAAAGCTGCGTTCAGTAGAATTGATTTCCTTTGCAATCACGTATTTTTTTTTGTTTGTTTATGAATTAGAAAACCTTGTTCTGAAAAGGGGTCCACAGGGTCATCAGACTGCCGAAGTGTTTATGCACAGCAACGGTCAGAACCCTTTCTGTATGGGACCCTTGACTCACTTGTTCTTGAAACTTGTGCATGATACAAAAGGAAGGGAATTAAACTTTCATGACCCCAGCCTGGAGTCAGTTCTGTGTCGGGGGATGGGATACAGAAAGGGCTGGATGGCTGCTTGCCCTTGAGGCGCTCACAGTCTCGATGGGAGATATAGTTTTGCAGCTTCTGCCACTCACTGTCCTGTGGGCTGGGGACCCAGGTTCTCAGATTCTCCATGATTAAAAAAAAAATCAGAAATCTAGATCTTTTTTTATATGGTTCCATATAAAACAACTCTTTCAAGTTTTAAATGTTGGCAACCAATCCAGATTTTTATAAACCACTGTGTGGGCCAAATAAAGCATGTCTGAGGACTAAATCTGGCTCAAAGGCCACCACTTTTCAACCTTTGCTCTAGGAGGAGAACAGAATTTCAGTCAGTGTGGAACGAATCATTCTGTGCAACAAATCAGCTGGGATTCTGAGTGTCCACCCTGCCCTGCCGTGTAACACCTCTACTCTACTCCCGCAAATCAGAGACGGGATTGGAGCCCCGGTCTTGGAAAGAGAAAAAACATAAGAGAAGGGGCTCCATGGTGGGTTATGGTGGGGAGGAGGGGTCGCTGCAACCTGGCTGCCATCCAGGTGAGGAGAGGTGGCTGGAGACAGTGCTACAATGATGAGGGCATCAAGGGCGCTATGGGAAAAACAAGGTCAATTAAATGATTGTGTGCCCAGAAAACACAAGATCCTCTAGCAGAGAAGCAGAAAACAAAACCAAAATGAACAAACAAAAAAAACCCTATTTGAATTAAGAAAAATTGATGGGCTACATCAATTTTAGGGTACAAGATAAATATGCAAAAAACAATTATGTACTTTTTTCTCTTCTGACAATAAACACAGAAAAATGAAAATAGGAAAAATATTCCATTTATAATCTTGACAACAAGTCCAAAATAGGTTAGGAATAGATTTAACAAGAAAAACGTAGGGCCTATATGAAGAAAGCTATACAGTCTTGTGGAAGGACTGAACATGAAAACTGAATATATGGGAAGAAGTACCAATACTCCTGGATGGGAAGACTTAATATCATAGAAAGGTCAGAACTCCCCAGGTCAGTTCCAAATAGAGTGAAATGTTTATATGAAGAGTAAATGCCTGGAAATAGCCAAAAAGTCATGGAAAATAATAACAGTGCAAAAGAACTTGCATTATTTTGTATCAGAACAAACAACAAACTTCTCTATTATAGGAATAGAGAAGTAGATCAATGAAATATACAGAACAGGAAATACAGAAATAGATACCAAATATATATCAGAATTTAGCATTTGACAGAGTGAGCTTTTGATTATTTAATACATGATGCTCTCACAGTTACAGTACATTCAATTCCATTCAATCACTCAGTCACGTCCAACTCTTCAAGACCCCATGGACTGCAGCATACCAGGCTTCCTTGTTCATCACCAACTCCTGGAGCTTACTCAAACCCATGACCATCAAGTTGGTGATTCCATCCAACCATCTCATCCTCTGTCGTCCCCTTCCCCTCCTGCCTTCAACCTTTCCCAGCGTCAGGGTCTTTTCCAAAGAGTCAGGTCTTTGCATCAGGTGGTCAAAGTATGGGAGCTTCAGCTTCAGCATCAGTACTTCCAATGAATATTCAAGACTCATTTCCTTCAGGAAAGGAAATAGTACATCCAGAAGCAAGTAATTTTTCCATCTTCATAATAATTTCAGATTATTTAAAGATTTAAATGTAAAAAAAAAAAAGAAAAAAGAAAATTTAAACTATATGAATAATCTGAGTGAAATACTCAAATTGAGAAGCTATGAAAGAAAAATGAGGCTCCAAAAAGCAATTTAGAACAAAGATACATAAGCGGAGTCAACAGACAGATGAGAGATTTGGAAAATGTATGTTATAAAAATGTTAGATAAAGTTAAAAACTGCAATGCATAGTGAGGTTTAACAAGCTGATAAGGAACCAATAACTCAACAGAAAAGTGACCATAGGACAAAAACAGGCAATTCATGGAAGAATAGATCCAAACAAGCAACAAACAAATGAAAAACCACTCAGATTCAGTAGTAGGGAAATGCAATGTAAAGGAACAACGAGTGACGACTTTATATCTGTAGCTATTACCCGCATTTCTGGCAGGAAGCATAGGAAAAGATTATCTCACAGGTTGATTGTGGAAACACGAAACATCATTGTTTTTTTGAAAAGTAGCTTTATTAAAATTATGTATCATATATATGGGCTTCCCAGGTTGCGCTGCTGGTAAAGAACCTACCTGCCAATGCAGGAGATGTTTATTATTTCCTCTCTATTTGTGTGTGTGTGTGTGTGTGTGCACGAGCATGTGTTTATTGCCTTTTCCTACCCATCCCCCCAAAAAACAGCACCATCAGGGGAGGGAGCTTTTAGGTTCAGCATAGTATGTCAATTGAATTAAACAATTTCCTACTCACTTATTCTTTTTTATTGACTCACTCTTTTATTCATTCCTTTATTCATTTATTCCCTTATTCATTCCAGAAACACGTTCTATTGGCCAATGACTTTTCCCCTGATCTGAATCTTCCACTTTCTAGGATGAGTTTGGGGAGATGGGGAGGCTGGGAGTGGGGACATAACTGCAGAATTCCGGGAATGCATCTACAACTTGGGAGAGCTGGGTGAGTGTAAAGCTCTCTAGGGAAGGAGGAAAGATTTCAAAAAGCATAAGGTGCTGAAGGATCAGAGAAGACAAAGTTGGGAGTGATAGGGTGGAAGCTGGGCAGATGGAGACTTCTCTCTGTCCCCACCACCCTCAGGCCCACATCTTCCCACTGCCCAGCATTTGGTCTGCCAGGCAGAGGCTCTCCTCATCTCTGCATGTTGAAATCCTACCCTTCCTTGCAGGGCCAGACCAGATGTCCTCGAAGTCTTCCTTGACTCCTCCAGCTGGAAGGGCCGCTCCCTGCTGCAAACAAACTTCCAAAGTCTGGACCTCCCTTGTGGTGCTGACCACTTCCTGCTTGTGCTATGGTGTGGCCCCTCCCTCTGCCCAATAGGCAGAGGCTCTGCCTGGCTGTTCCCAGGGATCTCAAGGGGCCCAGGGCCCAGCACCAAGCAGATGCTCAAGCTTAATGTGTGAGCAGCATTGTATGTTCAGAGGACAGTGATAATGACCCCATTTTACAGATGGGGAAATGGAGGCACAGATGCAGGGCATGATTTGCTTCCAAAGCAAAGCTGCAGCACAGCCTAGGCTCAGCTTGCATATCTGGTCCCAGCGGCAAGGCTCTTTCCAGGGCAGCTTGATGGGAGGTGGGGGTAGGGTGCGGTGGGTGGGAGCTGGGTCCTGAGAACCAGCAGGCCAGAGAGATTTGGAGTTCGAATGGCCAAGTTCAGGGAAAGCACAACTGGGGAGGAGCCAAGGTATTTATTATGCTTGGTCTCCAGCTCCAAACAGAGCTGATGGATGGAGCTGCTCCAGTTCCTATAAACAGCTTGGGCCTCCCTCCCCTCCATGTTCTCAGCACCATAGCCCCAGCTGATCCCAGGGAGATGAGGGTGGAGGGGAGATGACTGAAGGAGGGGAAGGAGAAGAGGAGAGTGGGGGGCAAAAGGGGGATGCAGAAGAGAAGCCAGGGTCCTAGAGGCAAGAGGAACCGAGGGGAACGAGGATGGCGAAGGCAGATTCCTCTTCCCCAAAGCAGTGCCACTGGGTCTCCGGGGTCTGTCTGAGAAGCCTGTCACCCATTCTTGGTTTGATCTTAATCCCCACAAGACTTTAGGTCCTAGAGGGCAGGCCCATCCATTCAGGAAGCCTTTTCTTTGAACTTGCCTCTGTGCTGGCTCACGGGCCCCGGCGATACAGGAGGGACTCTGTGTGGGATCTCCCTCCAGGAGCTCCTGGTCTAGTGGCAGGTCAGGCAGGCCGACACCCTGATGTTGGGGCCCAGGGCACCCAGAGCAGTCAGTGGCTGGAGGAAGGAAATCAGGATGGTCTTCTCAGAGGAGGTGATACTGGCAAGGGCTGAAAAGGAGGGGTTGGCAAAGGGGTCAGGATGGGTGAGACATTTTGAGTAGAGGAGGTGGGAGAGAGCCGGGAGTTGGGAGGGTCAGGAGGCAGTGCTGCCTAATGGTTAAGATCACTGGCTCCAGAGAGAAGCAGGGTGAACCTGGGTTCAGTCTCAGCTCTGGCACTTGGTAGCTGTGGGATCTTGAGTCTCGGTGTCTCTAAAGTGAGGATGACAATTACAGAAATGGTTTTAAAGCGTGTTAGAATTATCTTCGGCCATGTATGTCAAGTGTTCAGTGCAGACCCCAACCTGGAGGTGCTAATTAAGGGTCAGCTTGGAATAAGAGGTGGGAGGCAGCCAGAGACAGATGGAGCTGGAGGGCTGCAGGACCTGTGAGCTACTAAACAACAAGGGCGCAGAGAGCAGACAGTGGATCTTGGATTCCAGGGAAGGGGACTGAGCCAGCACAGGGAATCGACAGGGTGCAGCAGCTGGTGGGCCAGGGCTGCTAGCCCCCCACCTGCCCACCTGGCCTGCAGGCCTAGCCCCTGCTGGGCCCGGGCCCTGGTGGAGTGCCGCAACGGCTCACCAGATCAAGTGAGCCTGGCCACCTGGCACTGCAGTCTGTCTGTGACGGGGCCTATGCACTGGCCTCCTCTCCATCTCTGGAACTTGCCGGATGCTCTGATGACCTAGTTGGCAGCTGTGTCCATGTTCAGCTGAAAACAGGAATTTCTGCCTTGCTGGGGGTCTTGGCCAGGTGAGCACACGCCTCTGTTTGCCAGGAAAAGAGGTTAGGGGCCTGGAGGCTCCCGCAGAGCCCTGGACTGAGCTCAGTCCGTGCTACTGTCCTCCCGTGGGCCATCAAGGAGCTTCTCCTGTGTGCCAGGGTGTTGAGTCACATAAATGCTCACCCCCACCCCCAGCCCCATCCATGAAATAGGCATTTCAATTTTTCCTTTGGAGAGTAGGAGCTGGGAGCACAAACCTCAGAGAGGTGAGAGGCCACAGGCCAGAGAAGAAGCTGGGCTGGAGAAATCTCCAGGGTACCTGGGAGATGGGGGAGGCAGAGCTGGAGCCTGTGGGAGAGAAGGTGGAGAAGAGAAGGTGGGCACCTGCAGAGGGGGAGGTGTCTCACTGTCAGGCAGCTGAGAAGGGGTGATGGAACCACATGAAGATAAGCACAGGGGGCCGCAAAGTGGGAGAGCCCGGGGGCCCTCTCCCTGCCCTCTAGACTTTGCCTCCGTGCCCCTCACCGGACTCCCACCTCCACCCCAGGTGAGGCGCTCTTGTTGCTTCCCCTAGACCCCGCAGCCCACACTCTCACCCTCCAACTCCCTTCTAGGGACCATGAATGCTCTTCTGACCCCTCTTGATTCTTCCAAGTTCAACCTTGAGCAGCCTGGCTGCTCACTCTCAGTCTTCCAGCCCCGGGAGGTCTTTAACTTTCTAGCTGGGGAGGCCTTTGGGTGTCAGGGTAGCAGGGCTGGATGCTCAGGAAGGCCTGGGGCTGGAGACAGAGATGCGGGCCTCGTCAGAGCGATGGGGCAGCCACATCAGCGAGGATGATGATGTTCCTGGGAGAAGGGCCCTGCTGATTGCCGTTCGGATGGCTTGAGGAAGATGAGCACACAGCAAAGGCCCGAAAGGAGTGGCGTCTAGGGTCCTCGATGTCAGGGGAGTGTCCCAAGGGGAGGGTGTGGGTGACTAGGGGGTAGAGGCGGGCCCCTCAGTGGAGGGGTCAGGGAAGTGTGCTCTGAAAAGTACAACCTTGCTGACCTCAGCCCTGGGTTGGGGAGATTGCTGGGGACAGCTGGAAGCGGTCTGGAATAGATTAGGATGGAGGGGAGGGAGAGGAAGCTACTTTACTGAGAAGTTTATCCATGATGTCGGGAAAGGAAGGGGGAAAGTGGTTTAAGGGTCTTTGTATTGTTTTTAAGATGGACAAGACTTGAGCACAGCTGAAATCTGCGAGGAAGACAGAAGCGGAGAGGAGAGGCTGAAGGGAGAGCAAAGTGAGAAAATGAACGAGTGAGAGAGGACAAGACACGCCCAGTGCTGCCTCTGCACAGGGCGGGGAGCGGACACAGAGAAGGCACTTGAATGGAGCTGCAGAAAGAGAAAGGCACTAACAGGCTCCTGTTGGAAGCCACCGTTTTCTTCACAGGTGGGGAACGGGGTTTGCCGAGTGTCGGGAGACAGAGGTGCGGCAGGGGGCATGATGGTGGCTGAGGCACCGAGGGTCAAGATGGTGAGACCCAGGGCCTCAGTCTCCCACCCAGTGGTCCCCAGCCTGACTCCCCAGGGGTCTGCCATGAGGCTTCAAAGGCTGGAAGGGAAGTAGAGGAGGGTAGGGTTCAAGCGGATGCAAAGATTCCCAGCAGCAAGGAGGAGGCTGGCAGGCTGCACCATTTCTCCAACATTATTTTTTAATACATTCATGTGGGTTACACAAAGAGCAGGTCCTGAGGCCTGGGTTGTGGCCTGGCTCCCCGGAGGTGAAAGCAGCATCCTGTAGTGTTTTCAAAGATCAGGCATGAAGAGGCCCACGCCTTGCCCTCAGGCCTGAGAAAGAGTGTTTGTGTGCAGTGAGCACCTGTGGTCATGATCCTGAACAGGGCTAGACCCACCAGCTGCCCCATTTGCCACCAGGGCCCCTGGCCAGGGCCAGGCCACCAGGCCAGCTTCTGGCCCTGCTCTGCCATGGACTCCCTGAGTCTTTGACCCTCTTTCAGCCTCAGTTTTCTCATCTGTAAAATGGGGTGGACAGAGGGCCATTTTCATCATCTCACACTTTACCGAGCACCATTGTGAGCCTGAGTGCAGGCCAAGCACAGTAAGAAGGTGAAGACAATGACACAGAGTCCTGGGCTCATCCTAGGGCTTCCTTTGTCCCCAGACAGCCCACGATTCCATGGGTTATATCTGCATGGGATTTTTCTGTGCATTTTTCTAGGGGGGAAAAAATCCCCTGCATGACAAGGACCAGAAAGGGAGGCTGGAGCCAGCATCGTCTTGTGATGTGACAGCTGAGGGAGAGAAGGAAACTGCCCAGGTCCAACCCCCAAGCCCCCAACCCTGACTCCCTCGGTGAGGTCTGAATCCAGCTTTTTTCACAGGCTCTGTCCTGACTTGAGCAGCTCTGAGCAAGTCCCGTTCTCTTCCTAAGTCTCAGCTGTTCAGGGAGGCAGGAGCGCATGGTCTCAAGTTCCAGGCTATGCTCAACAGAGGGAGGGGGAGGGAGGGAATTCTAGAGAGAAAAGGGGAGCCCACCCAGTCAGCAAAGGACGGACTAAGAGAAACAGAGGCACAGAAGGAGGAGCGGGCCTGTGGCTGCCCGACTTCTCTCTGCCCGCCTGGGAGAGAGGAGGGAGAAGAGCGGGTGGGTGTGCCCAGATGCTCCCTGGCCCCGCTCCAGCCACATGGAGCCATTTCCTGTCCATCTTACTGCCTGCAGCCCCTGCGGTGGCCAAGCTCAGGCTCTGGACACAGGAGGATGTGAGTCTGGAGCTCAGTTCTGGCATTTCTTAGCTGGAGATCCCTGGAGGGAGACTTTCAGAGCCTCTAGTTAAATAGGATAATATACCAACCTCAGAGGGTTGTCATAACGAGGCAAATGCAGGCTTGGGTTTGTCACTGCTGCCAAGTGTGGTGTAAAACATAACCAGAAACCTAAGGGTCTCACTCCTGGCTCACTGGCCAGGGTGGGGCTGAGCTGGAGCAGCAGGCCTGAGCAGGACCTGGGCAGGGAATGGGGGCGGGGGGTGCGGCTAGGGCAGTTATCTGGACCCATGTGTGCAACCTGAGGGTGCCAGGTAGCAAAGCACCTGTTCAGAGCAGGAAGCAGACCAGTCCAGTGCTGGGCCAGAGCCCAGGGAGACTGCCTCTTAACCGACCCCGCCAGAGCTGCCGCAGCCTGCCTGACAGCACGGGATCCAAGCCTTACTCAAGTGGCTGCAGCTCTCTTCCGGTCACAAGCTCTTCATGTTCCAGAGAAGCTGAAAGTCATTATCAGAAGATGTGACAAACAGTCTGCTTGGAAATGTCTCAGACAAATCCTCGTGGTCTTGCCCCTTTCTTGCCCTGGCCCGGCCAGGACAGGACTATCCACATTCAGCCAGCTGGGGCTGCAGAACTTTGGAGCCCTGGCTTTCACACTCCACGTGGTGACCACACACTCTGCGACCACGTGCCCACTGGGCAATGCGGAGGGCAGGGATGTGTCTCATTCCCTGGCACCCCCAGTGCCCAGGGCAGGGTGTGGCACAAAACAGACGCTTGGCAAAGACCTGTAGATCTGATGGGGGTCAGCCTTACACTCTGTCACTCCTGAAACTGCCCAGCTTCCAGCTTCCACAGCTGGACCACATGATGTGCGGCCTGAGAAGGGAGTCACCTACTGGTGCAGCAGGATGCAGGGAAAGGAGCCCTGGGCTGGGACTGAGAGACCGAGGGTCTTGGACCCTGGCTTACTGTGTGATTGTGGGTCAGTCCCCACCCTTCTCCGTGCCTCTGGCTCCCCCACTGTCCCAGCAGGGTCTCCTGACAGAGCCCGTGTGTGGCCTCCAGACTCTCTAGGCTTTGTACTGTTGGCTGAACTTCTGCCGGCGCACACAGCAGCAGGTGGCCAGCGTGGTGAGCAGGATGGCAGACACCACTGCGAAGGTGAGAATGATGATGAGGTTGACATTCTTGAGACCCCCCTTCTCACAGTCCTCGGGACGCACGTGACTCAGGGACACCTCCTCCTGAGAGCCAAAGCGGCAGATCAGGTCCTGGGTGGCATCCACGTCCACACGCCCCCGGTGCAGCTGGGCCGCCAGCCAGCCATTGCCGCAGCAGCTGAGGGGGTTCCCCTGCAGGTAGAGGCGCCGCAGGCTGTTTTCCAGGCCGCCCATGGCACTGCCCGGAAGGAGGCTGAAGCTGTTGTTCCTCAGGTCCAGCACCTCCAGGGACACAGCCTGTGTCCAGGCAGGCAGGCGGCTCAGGCGGTTCTCGGCCAGATTGAGCCGCCTGAGGCAGCTGAAGCAGGGCAGGTCCACCTGCAGGACGGCCAGCCCATTGCCCTGCAGGGCCAGGACCTCCAAGGAGGCCTCCAGGCCCGCCAAGGCCCCTGGGACCACATCCAGCCCAGGGTTAGAGGAGAGGTCCAGCTCGGCCAGTGGTGTGTGGAGGAAGGCACCTGCCTGCAGTATCTCCATCTCATTGTCCGCCAGGTTCAGGACACGGAGAGAGGAGATGCCAGAGAAGGCCACGCAACCTGAGGGTCCAGGCTCAGCTGGGCCCCCGCAGGGGCTGAGCCGGTTCCCCTGCAGGTTAAGCCTCTGCAGACTGGCCAAGCTGGTGAAGGTGTATGGGGGCAGGTCCCACAGGGCATTGTCCTGTAAGAGCAGCGTTCTCAGGGACCCCAGGGCCCTGGAACCCAGCTCCAGCGTCTCCAGCGCATTGTGGCTGACGTCCAGGAGCGTCAGACAGGGCAAGGAGCTGGGCCGGGCCTCAAAGGTCCGCAAGCAGTTCCGGCTGAGGTTCAGGGAGCGCAGGGAGGTCAGGGGCTCAAGAAAGCCCTCCGGAACGAGCTCAATCTCATTGTAGCTCAAATCCAGATTCAAGAGCTGGGAGAGGGGTTGGGTGCTGGCATTGCGGCTGGGGTTGGAGAGGGGCAAGGATGACCAGCCCTCTGAAGGTGCATGGAGGCCCTCGCCTCCACCCCGGGGTGGCTCCGCAGGGAGCCGGATGAGGTTGTTGGACGCGTTCAGGTAAATGAGTCTCGGGAGTGCGCTCAGGTCGGGAAAGTGGAGCAGTTTGTTCTCCCGCAGATCGAGCCAGGCGAGCTGGTACTCGGCCTGCGGCTCCTGGGCCGTCTGAAAGGCCTCGATACTGTTGCAGCTCAGATCCAGGACGCGCAGCTGCTGGAGGCTGAAATCTGAGATGCAGGTGAGGGAGTTCCTGGAGAGGTTGAGGTGCACCAGGTGGGGCAAGGCCTCAAAGGCACCGTCCTCGATGTCCATCAGCACGTTGCTGTGAAGGTCCAGCCGCTCCAGCGCGGGTGTGCCGGAGAAGGTGCGGCGGCCCAGGCGCGTCAGGCTGTTCTCCGCCAGTGAGAGTGTGCGCAGGGCGGGCACCTCCCCCAGCAGCTGCTCCGCCAGGCTGCTGTGCAGGCTGTTCCCCGACAGGTCCAGGGACGTCAGGTGCGGCAGGGGGCCCAGTCCCCCAGTATTCAGCGCCGTGCCTACTGCCAGGCGGTTGTGGGCCAGGTTGAGGTGCTCCAGGTGGGGCAGGGCCTGGAAGACCCCTGGCTGGAGGATACTGATCTCGTTGGCGCTCAGGTCCAGGTGACGAAGTGCCGTGTAGAAGCCCAGGGGCAAGGCCAGGATGCTCCGCAGCTGGTTCCCAGATAAGTTGAGGACCTCGATGTCCCGTGAGAGCACAGAGGGGACCTGGAGCAGGCCACGGCCCTGGCACCAGACCTCCTTGTCCACCTGGGGAGAGTGGGAGGGCAGGGAGAGCAGTGGACATTAGTGCGTGCGGTAGGAGGTAGAACCCAGCACTCACCTCTAGGAAGGATGACTTGAGCCCCCACCAGGCTTGGCTAGGCCTCTCTTCTGTCCTCCTAGCATGATTCAGCCTAATCTGCCTAGGTCTGCGTGATCCCTACCCTGCTCCCTGCTGCTGTCTTTGGTACGCAGTATTAAAAGCCGGGCTGGCATCAGGGAGGGACTCAAGGAAGCTTTGATGGGTAGACCATACAGATGATAGACAGAAGGAAAAATGTACGAACAAAAAAATTCTGTACTGATTATTATCCTATTTTACAGGAAACTAAGCCACGTATCATTCAGAGTGAGCCAGAGCCAGTGAGGAGCAGGGCCACGCTGGGACCCAGGCCTCCTCGTTCCACATCCCAAATTCCTTCTATGGACCCAGAGAGTTAAACTTACCCAGCTGATGTTTAGATTAGAAGCCACTTTGGGAGAAATGTTTCCAAAAAGGAAAAATGCTCTTTCCACTCTAGTCCTCTGTTTTAATTCTGGTCTCACACCCTCAGATCTCATGCAAACCCTCACTCCATGGAGCACAGCTCTGGTTTCAGAGCCTGCCTTCCTTGCTGACACTCCCTAGATGTGACCTCTTTCCTGCTGCCCCATCTACCCCACCCCACCCTAACCCCATCAGTGGCTTCAGTTCTCATGGTCCAGTCCAGATGGGCCCCCAGAGATGGGGTTGGGGCAGGGAAAAAGATGACCAGAGTCCCAACCCATATTCTTTGTTGACAAGAGCTGATTTTGCTGTGTGAGTTCCATCTGGTTCTGATCCAGAATGTAACTCATCCTTCCCCAATGCCTATTCAGCATTTTATATTTTATTTCACATTTTCAGACCCATGGTCTCATTGGATTGTCATGGTAGCCTGCCCATCAAACATGATCACCCCTCTTTAAGAAACCCAAGCTCACAGAAGGGAAGAGAGGGTCTAGGATCACCCAGCTGGTGAGGAACAGAGCTAGTTAGTAGCTTTTGAACCCCAGTCTCTTAACAACCGAAAACCCCACTTTGTCCTCCACCACATGTGCCTTCAGGGGCCAGAATTCTTTCTATGTGAATGCAGTCTCCCTCTGTCATTTCTGGCACACCAGGAACCCCAGCCTTTCCCAGCAAAGGCTCTATAAGCAAAGACTTCTATAAGCACCCAGCCCAGGCCCACTCCACCCCAGCCTCTCTGTCTCCCTTGACCCCTTCTGATGGGTCTGCCAGCCAAATGCCTGGCAACTGTCAGAAAGTCCACCCTGACCATGCTGCCCTTGACTTAAACCCCTTCCAGGCAGAGCCAGGACCCTCAGCGGGGATCAACATTGTTTGTGGTCCCTGCTGATCTTTTCCCAACCCACCCCAGCCCAGCCCACACCTGACTACGGCCCACTGCACCCTCCCACACCCACCTCTCAGCCTCCTTCCTGCTGCTCCATGTGCTGGCTGTGCTCTGCCCAACCAGAGCAGGATCGTAAACTCTGTGTGCTGAGCACCAGGGTCTCCTCCACCCAGGAGACCTTCCTAAATGCCGGGCAGGTTGGGGCCTCCTCTGGGCTCTCACAGTCCCTGTGCTTCCCTTTATTTCTCCCTGTGACTATCTGTGTGTGGACCAGCTAGAAAGTGCGCTCCGGGCAAAGGGTTTGATTGAGTGGATATTTGGACCTGGCCTTTCTGAGCACCAGAAAGTGCTCAGTACATTTTTCAGTAGATGAAAGACATCATCAGCTTAATAGAGGTCTGAGGGACTGACTCAGTCACCTTTCTGAATGATAAAGAAAAGGGATGATGTATTCATTCAGGGTTTCCCAGGTGGCGCTAGTGGTAATCAACTCTCCTGCCACTGCAGGAGATAGGGTTTGATCCCTGGATTGGGAAGATCTCCTGGAGGAGGAAGTGGCAACCCATTTCAGTATTCTTGCCTGGGAAACCCCATGAACAGAGGAGCCTGGCAGGTTACAGTCCATGTGGTCGCAAGAGTCGGACACGACCGAAGCAGCTTAGGACACACAATCCATTTATTCAGACTAAAGTCAAAGATTATTAGAGCACAAAGGGTTCAGCCCACCCCCTCCCCAGATGGGGAGACCAAGCCTAAAGATGGCAGTAACCTGAATGAGGTCACAAGTCAGCAGCTGGGCCGACAGGGTAGGAATACAGCTTGGGTGTTCCCTGCCTGGCCCAGCTCTCAGCTTCCTCCCAAGCGCCCAAGGTAGGGGAGGGATGGGGGGAGGAACGGGCTGTCTTCCATCAGGCATATGCGACTTTTCCAAGCCCACATGGCACAGTGACCGGCATTACTCAGAGGCCCAGGGACAACCCCTGCCATTGGGCACCAGTGCAAACTAGAATCCTCATACTCTAGCCACCTTGCCATACCTGACTACTCCTTGCTTCCTCCTCCCTCACAACCTCTCTGCCAGCTGGGGCTACTGGGCATAGGCTCCTCATCCATATTCTCAGCTCCCTGAACCATCCTGATTAAAGAAGAAACAACAAAATGAACACAGACATAATGTGTGTTGTGTGGGGTGGGGAGCGCTTACCCCATGTATACGCCCAGCCCCATTTCACCTCTGGATACTTGAAGGTACCCTGGGGCACCAGCCCCTGAGAGCTGAGCCAGGACACAAAGCTGGCCCAGTCCAGCACCCAATCCTGCTTTCTGCCCAGTGCCCAGAACCCCTGTCACAGAAGCCCAGAGGGGGCTGCCACAAGGCAGGACTGCTTAGCTCTCCAGTTCAGTCCAGGAAGGAGCTTGAAGGCCAGGGCAGCTTTCAGGACACCGTTTGTGGGGCACCCACTCCTCCCTGATTGCCAAGCCCCCAGCATGAGTGACTTATGTGGGGAGGGGTCTTGGGAGCATCCACCCTTAGTCTGGTTCTGAGCTTCCCCCAATGACCCCCTATCCACTCTCTCTGATGTGCCAGGATGCCATTTCCCAGCTTCTTTTTTTTTTAAGGAGGGAAGAGGGTGCCACTCAACCCCATCATACTATCTGCACACAGAGGGAAGCAGGGCAGAGAGAATCTCCCCGCAGTGGACAGAATGAACTTAGGAGGGAGAGGTCTGAATCTTGGCTCTGTCACTTTCTGTCTGTATGACCTTGGGGGTCCCACCTCTTCTCTCAGCCTTAGTTTCCTCAGCTGAAAAGAGGAGTTCTGGGCAGGACAAAATGAGAGATAGTCATTAGTGTAAAGCAGGCCCCTTGTTAGCCCTCGGCATGCGGCCATTTCTTTTTACTACTGAAAAGCATCATAGTGCCTTCCGTGGGAGTTCAGAAAGCCCTTTCCTGCCTGTTATCTCCTCTGCTCCAAATCCAGAGCTCACCCAGTTCCCTTCCGCCTGTTGCACGGCCCAGGCCCTTCCTCCCTCTGAGCCCTCTGCCCCAGGTAGGATGTGGGGCTGCATGTGGTGATGTCTGAGTCCTTCTCTGCCCATTACTCTGGATTCTGGGAATCCTGGAAGGGCTCCAAGGAGCACGGGTGAGGTGGCGCCGGCAGACACTGCAGGCCCCAGGGAAGCGCTGCCGGCCCTGGCTGCTAGCACGTGCACCTCCCGAGGCAGCTGCCCACCCTGTGTCACTAGGGCTTTCCCAGCGGCTCAGCAGTAAAGAATCAGCCTGCAATGCAGGAGACGCAAGTTCAGTCCCTTCGTTGGGAAGATCCCCTGGAGGAAGGAAGTGACAGCCCACTCCAGAATTCTTGCCTGGAAAAATCCCAATCCATGGGGTCACAAAAGAGTCAGACACGACGGGGTGACTAAACACCAACTCTGTGTCACGAGCTTCCAGTCCCAGGTCCAAATGAGGCTACCGGAAGGCCTGTCCCTTCCCCAGTCTAAGCTCTGGCCTTGACCTCGGTGACTGTCCAGCCTTCCAGTTAGGCTAGATAATCTCTTTCCTCTGTATCCCACAGGGTCACAGTAACCTCAGAGCTAGTTTCCCTGACTCCAGGAAAATGGGACAAAATGGATCAATCCTTGTCACTGCCCTTGAGGACCTCTTGGTCTGGTAGCTGAGTCAGGCGTGGACCCATTTACCAACTACCCCATGTGCTCAGTGTTGAGAAGGAGGGAGGCTTAGGACTATGGGAGCCCAGAAAACAGATGGCCTGGGAGGGATCAGGGAAAGCTTCTTGGAGAAGGCGGCATTTGATCTGGGCAGTAATAAGTGAGAGGCATCACACAGGAATATGGCAGTTGGGCTCAAGTTAAGGAGTCCAGTTAGGGAGGGGATTTGCCCAGGACAGAAGAGCCTTTCCCAGCTGACAATCCCAGGTTCCCCACACATAGACATATTCTTCAGGGCTTCACATGTGGCACTAGTTATAAAGAACCTGGCTGCCAATGCAGGAGATGTAAGAGATGTGGGTTCAATCCCTGGGTTGGGAAGATCTCCAGGAGGAAGGCACGGCAACCCACTACAGTATTCTTGCCTGGAGAATCCCCATGGATACAGGAGCCTGGTGGGCTACAGTCCATGGGGGTCACAAAAAGCCGGACACGACTCAAGTGACTTAGCATGCACACACACAGATTCTTCAGCAGCCAGTTGGATCCACTGCCCTGTGGGGGCGGCTTGAGGAAATAGAGTCCCTACTGGCCTGAAGTGAATGACCTCAGACAAGTTGGCTAGCTTCTCCAAGCTGGTTTCCAATTCTCTAAAACTGGAATGATTATACTTACCTAGCAGGATTAATAGTAAACAGGGCATTTAGACATTCTAGTAGGTGCTCATTAAATGTGAGGTTTAATGGCATTTAAGTGGATCCCCTTTCCTCTTCTGAGCCCTCTAGCCTCTGGCTTCTGGGGCAGTAGGACCCCTGGGGGCAGGGGATATGAGGAGCTCTCCCTTACGAGGCAGAGCGTCTTACCTTCCTACAGGGCACCTTGTCTCGGTGTTGAGAGGTAGCCAGGCCCAGGGTCAGCACGGCCAGAAGCAGCAGAATCTGGTGGCTCATGGCTCTGCACAGGGCAGGAGGAAAGGGGGAGATGGTAAGACCGCAGGCTCCTTCCCACCGCGGGCTCCCACCGCCCCCTCCTGTCTGCAGCTGCTCTCAGGGAACCCCAGACCACAGCAGGAGCTGGACTGAAGGTGCTGTGAATGGGGCCCCTTGTGAAGGTGGGAAACGGCGCTGCAGCCCATCACAGAGGGCCTTCGGTGCCAGATGGAGGGGCTAAGCCATTACCTTGGACAGGAGTTTTTAAGCAGTGGGTGACAAGGTCAGATTTGGGTTTTGAAAGACCCCATCAGGCATAAGACAGCATGAGGAGGTGAGCAGGAGGCAGACAGGCCTCAAGGGCTGCCCTGGGCCCAGCTCAGGGCTGGGCCTCTGACTCCAGGTCCACACAGACCACAAGCAGGCCCCCCATCTGGGCTCAAGTTCCAAACGGAATTCCTCAATCCCCCCACCCGCAGAACTTTATTTTGCCCTTTCTCTTTTGATTTTCTGATCCCCGAGTCCCTGTCATTGTTTGAAGGCTGGGCCTGGAGCCTTGACAGGAAGCCCCGCCAGGAGGCCTGCCCTGCCCCCAGCACTGTGGCCCGTGGACTTCCCCAGGAACAGGCTGCCAGGCCCTTAACTTTCACTGAAGCCACCGCCTGCACAGTGGGACACCCAGGCCTGCTGGGCCAGCCCTTCTCTCTATGAGCAGCCTGGTTGAGGTTGAGGGGCACCACAAAGCCCCCAGACGGGTCGCATCCCAGTGCTGCTAGGGGCTTATTCACTGAGAACCTGGGCCAAATGCTAGCAACACACAGCTCAGTCCATCAATTTCATTCATTCATTCATTCATTCACCCACATCTTTACTGAATGCCTCTTCGTGTCTGGCTCTGTACTGGGAACTGAGGACACAGATAAAGGCCCAGAAGTGACCATAATATAAACACATACAAAACATTAACAAGGAGAGACATATAATGCTCTCCAAGAGCACTGGACTCAGAGTCACCCACACCAGACTGTTCCTCTGTCTCCTCCATTTACCTGCTATGTGACTTTGTACAAGTCGCTTCACCTCTCTGAGCCTCAGTTTCCTCTTCTGAGGCTAATGCCAACCTTGCCAAGTTTTGTTAAAGATCAAATGAGACATATTCTATGAAAGTGTCACACACAGAGCTCTCATGCACTGGGCACTCTTCTCAACACTTTACAGCTAGGAACTCATTTACTCTCTCCAATAATTCAATGACTTGGTTTTATGATCACCATTCCCACTGTGCAGACAGGAAAATGGAGGCTCAGGGAAATTAAGCAACATGCCCAAGGTCACACAACTAACAAGTGACAGACGCGGGAAGTTGGGTTTCTGGATCTGTGCCCTCAACCTCTATGCTATAAGGCCTCCTGCAGGTGCTCAATAAGTAAGTGCTGAATTGTGAATCTGAGGGATGCTTTAGAAGATGCATTTATAGAACCTTTATGGGCTGAGTCTTTACTGTTAGAACCCATAAACATCCTTGCTATGATTTGTAAATGAAGATGGGTGCTCTGGGGTCCTTCCTTGTTCAGACAGGCAAAGAACGCAGTGGTGTCTTCTAAGCCCTGTTCCCCGGGTTCCCCCGGGGCCATGGGCCCCCTGCCCCACAGCTGTTCTTCCTCTCACCTGCGTTACAGGTTGGGTTCTTACAGGAAATTCTGTTCTGCTGTTTAAAAAGCAGAACATCACCACCCTTTTGAAACCCAGTATACTCAGAATTGAGTGGAAACCCCTCAGCAGGGCCTTCGAGGCCCTTGAGGAGTGTGCCTGCCTCACCAGCTCTTCCCTCCAGCTTCATTTCTCACTGTCCCTTCTCCTATTCTGTGTTCTGGAAGCCTTGAATTCCCTTCAGTTCTCTAAGCATCTTTTCACTGCCCCTAACCTTCACTTCCTCCCCTCTATTGTGCTGAATACCTCCTCATTCTTTGGGTCTCAGCCTAGATGTTACCTCCTCCAAGAAGCCTTCTCTGGTTCTCTGAGTCTGGGCTATATATTGGCTCCAAGCATCCCATCAGCCCCTGGTTCCCTTCCCTTCACCCCTCCCCCATCACCATGGGGCGTGTCCCCAGGGCAGAGGGGCCTTACTCTCCACTGGGCCCCATCTCACACTGCGCAGGTCGGGGAAGGCAGTGAGAATCGGCACGCGGCACCTCGGTGACATGGTGACGCTGGAGAAAGCAGTTTCTCTCCTGGACCCTCCCTTTACGTCTCTGCCACACTCCCTCCCTTCATCAGCAGGTTCTGTCTGCTCTTCCTAAAAAACCAGATTCTGGATCTGCCCATCACCCCACAGACTGAGGCACCGCCATGACCCCGGGCCTCAATCCCAGCAACACCTTGTTTTCACCCTGATCTCTTTTAGTCTGCCCTAAGCATAGTAGCCTGAGTGATGTCTTTAAGTCATGTATCAGACCATGAATCTCACTGCTTGAAAACCTCCCATAAAATCCAGATGTACACAGCCTCCTCTCTAACTCCATCTACCATTTGCCCTTCCCTCACCGAGTCCTAGCTTTCTCGCCATTCCTCAAGCAAGTGTCCTCCTGCCTCAGGGCCTTTGCCCTGCTTGCTCTCTCCACCTCCCCAGATCTGCATATGTTTTACTGTTTTCCTCGTTTTGGTTGTTTCCTAATAGTTTATTTCTTATTCTGAGAACAGGGGTCTAATAAGCAGTGCTCACTAAAGATCTATTGAAAAAACAGAGAAGTGAGGGATAGAAGTCCACTGCAAAGGGCTGAGCGGTGAGTAAGGATAAGGTAGAAAAGGATAAGGTAAGGATAAGAGAGGACCTGGGTTAGTTCTGAACCTTCTCAAAGGGGCTCTTGTTTCCTGTTCCCCTGCCAAATCCCATCCTATCTCCCAGGTGGGCAGCTGAACATCCAGGGGGGGGCCCTTCCCTGCAGCATGTGGAACTCTGCCCTGCCATCCAAAGGAGAGGGGCCCCTCGATGGTGGGCACCCTTCAGCAGTACCCAGACAGTGTGTAGAATTTGAGGGCTACTCGCTCTCAAAAGGGAGGATTGGGATCACTGAGACCCAGGCTCCCATCCTGACTCTACTGCTCACCAGCCCTGTGCCCTGGGGCATGTCCCTTCACCTTTCAGGGTCTCCATGTCCCATCTGTAAAGCAAGTAGCCTGGTTCCTGTTTTGCCACTGTTTGCCCCCAGTGGTTGTGGTGATCAAGCAGAGATGGCTGTGAAGGTACCCTGGACACATATTGTCTTTCCCAGCGGGGACAAACTTGCAGAGCTGAGCAGCTCAGGTGAGGTGAGGAGTGCTCAAGAGGAAGGCCCCTGGCCTGCAGACAAGTGGCCCAGGGAAGAGGAGGCAAAAAACATCTCAGGACTCTGGGAGGAGAAGTGCCAAAAAAATGAGTAGGTGTGAATGTGTGTGTGCGAGAGAGAGACGGAGAGAGAGAAACGAGGTGGAAGGGCACTACCAATATTAAGCCCATCTCTAGTGTTTAAGGATGTTAGATACTCTTCTTAGCACTTGATATGTATCATTTCATTTAATTCTCACAACCCAGTGAAGCAGTTACTATAATTTCCATCTTACATATGAGAACACTGAGACTCAGAAAGGTGAAGTGACTTACCCCAGAGTTACCCAGTTCATAAATGTTTTGGGATTTAGCCCAGATCTGTGTGTTGTGTTTTTTCCAGCAGGTGCTGAGCTGCCTGCCTCCTAGAGAATTTGCCCACGAGGAAAACTAGGCTCGGGGAGATGACTTACCCAAGGTCACATAGGCAGTTAAAGGCAGAGTCAGGATCAGAATCCAGTCTGTCTGCCTCCTAAAGCAAGTGTTTCCACAACACCAGGCCAAGATCTCCTTTCTAACCCACTCCACACATCCCCCCAACCCCAACACACACAGCAGCAGACAGGCTCACAGTGCCGGGCTTCGGGGTGCTCCTGGGTGCTCCTCTCAGCCTGGATCACGGGCAGAGTCGGGTCCTGGGAGAGCTGCTGTGGATGTTCCCAGCCAGCAGTGAATCACTAAGGGCAAGCCCCGTTCTGGAGACATGTGCAGCCCACGGGGGAATTAGACCTTAACCCAAAGGAATGTGTCTGTGATGGCGGAATTTCAGGCAGCTGAGGGTGGGGGTGGGGGTCCCTCACGTCCTACCACCCATGAAGAGGGCTGGCTGGGGAAACCCTAGGAGAGAGGTGGGTGCCTCACCCTCTGCACCCCTAGAGATGGGCAGGCTATCTGGTGCGTTGGGATGGGAAGACCCACACACCCGCCCCCAGCCCCCTCCCCCCCGCCAGGGTTAGAGGGCAGAAGGAGACCAGAGACAAATCCTGAACTGCCCTTGACTAGCCTGTGTGTTCCCTGGGCAAGTGCCGGCCTTTCTGCGCTTGTTTTCCCATCTGTCAAATGGGAACGCCGGCCTCGCCCTGCCCTTCGCGGGAATGATCCGCTGAGCTCGGAGCAGAGACAGGGTCAACCCTGGCCCCACGTACAAAGTATTGGTAGTGGGGGCGGGGGGGGGAGGTGGATTGTTGAGGATCAATGTCTCGATGAACCAGCCCCAGCCCAGCTCCGCGCCGGGTGCCCGAGAGGGGCTCGGGACCGCCAGTTCCCCGAGGGGCCGGCCAGCCTCGCCCGCTGGGCGGCTCCTACCTGGCTCAGCGCGGCCGCCGCTCCTCTCCCGGGCAGCCCCGGCACATTTTGCGCAAACCTGCCCTCCCCGTCCCACCCCGCGCCAGACCCCGGGGTCACGGCCCGAGGAGGCGCACGGCCGCTCCACCGCCCCACGGGAGCCCGATCCACGAGAGGGCGACCGGGGCTCCAATTTAAATACCTCTCCCGCCGACCCGCCCCACCACGCCCCCCCTCGGCCCGGCCGCGGGGTCCTAGCGCCCGGCCGGCGCGCCCCCGCGTGACTCGGTTTATCCGGAACCCGCGAGGGGAGGAAGCATTTTCTCGCGGCCGAAACCGCGAGGCTGGGGAGGGGCGGGTCGAAGAGGACAGGATGAAAGGACCGGGAAGGAGAGGGGTCCCTAAGGAAGCGCTGTGCCACCGAGGCCGCCGCCGCACGTGCAGTTCGTGGCCCCGCGGGGTCGGAGGGGCGGGTGGCTCTAGCAGCCGCAGGTCCGCAGAGGAAATCCGGCCTGGCCCCGATTTCTCCTGCTGTTGGCGCCGCCGCACTTAGGGGAGGCAAACAGGAGAGGTGACGGCGGGGCTGAACACGGAAGGAAATGACCCTTCACTGGCCCCGGGGCGGCTCCAAGGGGGTTCCCCACACCGCAGCCATCCCCTCAGGTGGGTCCACAGTCCCCTCTCTGGATTGGGCTGTAGTGTTCAGAGCCTCCTCCAGCGTCTCCTGGACCCTCAAGCAGCTGTGGAAAGGTACCATCTAAGTCTCCAGAATTCAGGTGGAGAAACAAGTTAGGGATGAGGTCCTCGAGTATAAAGAAAAATCACCTGTCTGGGGCTAGTAAGGTCCCCATTTGGGGAAACTGAGTCTCAGAGAGGTTAAGTGGCACATCCAAAGTCACACTGACTATAAGAGACGGATTTCAGCCCAGTCTTCACAAAAAGCTAGCTATGCTGTGCGTAGTCGCTCATCCATGGCCTGTCTTTGTGACCCCATGGACTGTAGCCCGCCAGGCTCCTCTGTCCGTGGGATCCTCCAGGCAAGAGTACTGGAGTGGGTTGCCATGCTCTCCTCCAGGGGATCGTCACCACCCTGGCCAAACGGAATCCCCATTTCCAGCACCATCTTACTCAGGTTGTCTTCAAGCGCTATTCAAAAAGTAGCACAGTGCTGTCATTGTCTTCTACACATCTTCCCCAAAGCCACCTCCTCTTCTAGACGCCTCCACCCTGCCGAATCACAGCTGCCCTGCCCTGCTGAGTGTGGACCCGAGGGAGGGGTGCCAAGCGGAAGAGGGTCACAGCTATCCTCCAGGCCCCGGTTCCAAGGGTGGTAGAGAATTCCTCTTCCACAGCGCGTCTCTTCCCTGATGGTCACCAGCCCTGAGAGTAGCACAGGGTGCCCCATTTTACAGACGGGGAAGGGACCACCCACAGCCTTGTGGGAAATCAGGGTGAAGCTGGACTTAACAAGCTGAGTTCCTTGAATCCTCAGTGGCATCTGCCTTTCCTTCCTCCCATCTGGCTCACTGTGGGTACAGGCCTGGGCAGATGGGGACAGCTCAGAGATGACAATCTGTGAGCACTAGGGGAACAGGGTGGGGATGGGGCAGGGCCTAACGTAGACTCAGAAGAGGAGATCGGCAAAGCTCTGCTCAAAGGGGACCTGAGCTGCTAGGAGAGCATGGGTAGGAAAGGTCACAAGACATGGGAAGAGTGTCCACACCTTCTTCTCCTTCCTCGCCACCAGGAGCCTCAGATCTATGCTGACGGAGGGCCCTGCTGGTCATCACTAACATTCCCCCCACCGACCCCCAGCTCTAGTCCTCGTCTCATCCAATGGAACCTCAGTTTCCCCATCAGTAGAGTGAGAAAGACAGTAGCTTGTTCTCAGGTTGGTGCCTAAACTAAGAATAACGGACCCAGCCCGGGGCCTGCACCCAGTGGTTATTAGGCAATGTCTGGCTGTCTTTACTGTGCTGATTAATGCTGCTCCTGCCACCCCCGTGGGCTTCCTTTTCCAGATCCTTGTCCAAGGGGCCAGATGCCCGGAAAGCACCTCACAGCAGCCACGCAGCATTGGCAGAGCATGGCTGAGCTGGAGCCAGACAGCTCTCGGGCTCTCCCACCCAACCTGCTCCCCCACGTCCAGTGCCACTCCACTCCTCTCTGAGCTGCTGCCAAGCAGAAACTGCTGGGCTGGCACAGAGCTTTGGCTGGGGCTGGGGTAGGGCGGGGCTGGGGCTATGGCGGGCTGGGGGAGAGCCGCTCTCCTCCTCCCACACACCTCCGAAGATGTGGTTGTGGTTAGTCAGTTCACAGGGGTCCACCTCACTCAGTGCCTAGATGGGGCTCCCCAGGAGTTGGAGACAGATGGGCAATCAAGCGAGCCTACCCGCTGCAGATGCCTCTGGGGACCAGGGCCTGAAAGCGGGAACCCCATGTGCTCAGTGCCCCTTCCTTCATCTCTTCACGTCTTCAGCGATCACATTGCTGTGTGACTTTTGGCATATTGCTTGATCTTTCTGACCTCAGTTTGCAGATCTGCAAAGTGAGAATAATAGTAACACCTGATGTTCTGGCTTATTGTGAAGCCCAGATCACAGAAACGTGTGTAAACATCTGAAGGGGTGCCTGGCCTGTGATCCTTGCCCAGGAAGCATAACCTTCCTTCTGTGGCAAGTCCCAGAATCAAAATGTCCAGGACCTACCCTTGTAGAGCCCCCAGACCAGATGGGAGGCAAATGAGGATGTAGGATGATGGAGTCCAGAAGACTCACAGGCCAAGTCCAGGAGGCGAAACTGGATCTGAACGGGAAGGATAGGGCAGGACCGAGCAGGCTCGGATTTTCATGGCAACCATGTGGAGGGTGGCTTTCTTTTAAAGGCCACCAAAACTAACATTCCACCCAATGTTGCTTAGTGCCTACTTGCACCCCTCCAGCAATTCTCCCAGACAGCCCTGCTGTAGGAGGCTCAACTTCAGTGTGTTGGTTTTTTTGTGGAAATGCTTCTTTTCCCCCAAGCATCTGTCAGTGAAGACAGGAGACACGTCTTTTCTTGTGTCCCTAGGACTATCACTCTGAGATGAGAAAACCCTCCCAGGCAACAAGGCAGGCCCAAAGTTCCCTGGGAGGGTTTCTGAGACCAAGCTGATACCCGAGGATCCCAAGTAGGAGTGAGTGGCCCAGGAAGGCAATGATGTGCACAAACTGTGTGACCTCGGACAAGTTGCTAAACCTCTCTGAGCCTTTCTGGCCTCATCTAACCATAGAAATGGGATGGGAAGGACTGTGGCACCCTGGACCCCCAACTTAGTTTCTGCTGCCCTTTTCACTGAACACCCGCTGCAGGCCGGTCCTTCATCTCCTGTGGCAAATGAGGGTAAAGATAACCACAGACAGCCTCAGGTATCTTTAGTCTCAACTACTGACTTAGAAACCGAGGCTCAGAGAGGTTAAATAACTGGCCCTAGTCACACAGCTTGGGAGCCAGGAATTGAACCTGGATCTCCAGACTTCCAGACCAGATTTCAGTTCAAGAGTGTGGCTCTCCTCACTCTCTGCCCTGCCCAGCACCTCTGTGGGCCCTGGGGAGTCAGGGAGTTCCCTCATCAGCCCCTTTTGAGGCCTTGCTTTCTGTGGGAAAACCCTGGATTCCCTAGTTCTTCTTTGCCCACCCACCCCCCACCCCTCGCCTTGCTTCCTAAGACAGCTAGGCTTAGAGCATACCAGCTATGGGCCACCCTGCAGAGGCACAGTAACATAGGAGAGAAAATGCTGGTGGGTGTCAGCTGTCGGGAGCTTGTGAGCCAAAAGACAACGTAGGGTGCTTCAGAAACAGATCCTGATAAAGAGACAGCTGGAGTGTCCCTTCCTCTGAAAACTAGCCTACGTGTTTAACGGGAAAAACGAGGGCTTCCAGGGCCGGGCGTGGAGCCAGGTACTTGACTCGTGTCATCCCCTCCTCACAGCCACCTGACAAAAGGAGGACAATGGTTGGCCCCTTTTGAGAGAAGAGAGACCGAGGCTCAGAGAGGTTCTGTGACTTGCCCGTGGTCACACCGCTGGTGGGTGGGGCATGGCAGCCCTTCCCATCGGGTCCTCAGACTCCAGGGACCCCTTGCGTGGCCAGCTTGGCTGCTCGTCTGCTTGGAGCCGTCCATGCAGGGGAACCAGGTGCTGGGAGCACCCTGTCTGCCCCGCGGCCACCACGCAGGAGCCGAGAACCGGGACTGAGGATCTGGAGGCTCCCAGAGCCCCCGAGGAGGGGTGGGGATGTTAGGTGAGAAAATTTGAGAGTGAGTGAAGCTGGCAGGGCAGGATCAGAAGCGTCTCCACAGCTTGACTGTGCTGCTCTGTGGACCATGAAACCACAGCTTTCTGCAAGCCTCGGGCTGCTGGGAACCTGAGGGTTTGTCCCTTTGAGCTTCACAGCTTTTTCGTCTGTTTTAACCATTTGGAGGTTAAACCGCACGAACCCTTTTCTTGAGGATCCAGAGTTACCAGGACAGGCCTTGGTTAGGGTCCGTGATGTCATAAAGTGTCATGTCCAAGTTAACACCTCAGCAACAGGACCAACCCCGGGTGAGACAGCTGCAAACACATGAGCACCCTGAAGGCAGCGTTAATAAGTGGCAAGGCTGCTGTGGGGCAGCCCCCTCCCCCAACACGGGAGCTGGGCAGTCATTCTCTCTTGGCAGTCTTGATTTCTCATCTGTCAAATGGGGACAGTCATCATGCTCACTTCAAGGGGGTGTTGAGAGGATGACTTGTAGAAAGCCGTGGAATGGGAGCCGGGTCAATGTGACTGACATGGTCTTCCTCACATAAAAGTCTGGGGAAGATTGAAAGGACCCGTGGCCAGATGGAGCACCCAGTGGTGGGAGGCAATGACGGGGAGGGCCTGCGTCAGAGGGCCCAGGCAGAGGTGTGTCCCGACCCCCAGGTGTGCTCCAACCCTGACCCTGACCCACTGTGGCCAGGATAGGACAAGCCATAGTGGGGGGACCCTGCTCCTCGGGGTGCTCTGGATGTCCCTTTCCAGATTGGCAGTCCTCTCAGACTTTGAGCTTCCCACTGTGCTGAACCCCTGCAGGCCATGGACTCTCGTCTTCCTCTAGGTGGTCAAAGCCCCAGGGCCTGGCAGAACTCAGAAACTGGCTCACCTGGACCCTGACGATTCCCACAGATAATGGTCACCTCCCGAAGTTTCAGAGAATCCTGCTTGCCTCCTGTACTATCACTCCTGGAAGGAGAGCAGATTCCAGGCCCAGAGAATGTGAGGATGTGGGCTGAGGTCACACGTGAGCTGAGGGGGTGATTCCCCTCCCCCCTCCACTTTCCTTCACTTGCCTCACGTGAGATATTTCTGGTTCAGCAATCTTTTCAGAGGCCTTGCCCAGTTCCTCTTAGAGTATCAGAATCATCTCTGAGGGCTTGTGAGGACAGATTGCCCCCGAGAGTCTGCTTCAGTAGGTCTGAGGCCTGGAACCTACATCTTGAGCTACCTCTCAGGGGTGCCGATGCTGCCACTGCGCAGGCGCCCTTTGAAAAGCCCTGAGTGGGCATGGGGCAGGCGGGCTGTCCCCTCACTGTGGGGCTACCTTCACCTCTCTGTGAAATGAAGGTAACACCAGCCCCTCCCCACTGGGTTGCAGAAATGAAGGGTTGAAATATAAAGGTTATGGTTAACAGGATTTTGAAGCTTTCTCACCAGGAGTGAAATTCTGAGATGGGTGTGAGGCCTCTGTACTTTTGAGAAGGGGATGGGCTGGCCCAGGCAGCTTTCTCAGGAAACTTTCATATTGTAACCCATTTAATCCTACAACACTCAGTGAGGTAGATATGGTTATTATTATTATTACCTCCATTTTACAGACGACATATGAGAAAACCCAGAGAGGTTAGGTAATTAACTCTAATTTGCACAGCCGGATTTAGGTGAGTCCACTCAGTGGAGCTCTAGGGTCCACTCACTTAATACTCCATTGTATTGTTACCTAGTGGAGCATTTATTAGCCAAAAGAGCATGTCACCTAAAATTCTTAAAATTTATCATGACATCCCCCATGTGTGTCGAGTTGCATATTCCCTCCTCTTGGGTGGGGCAAGGAGGGACGTGAAGAGGGCAGACCTGAGAAAGAGAAGCAGCCCAGGTTTCAGAGAGGGACTGGAAGCCTGGCTTCCCGTCCTCCCTGTTCTGTGCACGGCTGTGGGACTTTGGGCTCATGGCTTCACCACTCTGAACCCATTCCGTGTCTCAGTTCAGTTCAGTTCAGTTCAGTCGCTCAGTCGTGTCCGACTCTGCGACCCCATGAATCACAGCACTCCAGGCCTCCCTGTTCATCACCATCTCCCGGAGTTCACTCAGACTCACGTCCATTGAGTCCATGATGCCATCCAGCCATCTCATCCTCGGTCGTCCCCTTCTCCTCCCGCCCCCAATCCCTCTCAGCATCAGAGTCTTTTCCGTGTCTAAAGTGGAGCAAACATGGACGGACAACTAGGGCTGTTGGGAGACAGGGCCCCATGGTGTCAAGTGCCCGCCTGCCCATGGCACTCGCCCATCTGTGGAACTGCTTGTGGTTCGCAACCAGGCATTGTTTTCCACTGAGGGCAGCAGCTCTATTTTCTTCACACTAGTTTAGTTCAGGGTGGGAGTCAAGTGGTTCAGGAAGCTTCTCCAATCTGTGTTCGAGGGATGTGAGGAGGAGACCTGCCTAAAATGTAGCTGTGGCTTCCCCTCTGAGGGAGTGAGAGGAGGCAGCAGTTGCATCCTGCCAGGGCACAGGTGGGGCCCCCGGGGGCTGGGCAAGGGGGTGGAGGCCTGGCCACATCCTGGGCTTTCACGGGGTATGTCCTCCTTCTCCTCAGTATAGCTCTCGGTGATCCCTTTTTGTCCTGCTCACGTTGCCTTCCTCCTCAAGACCATCGAGCTTTCCTAGAATTCACCAGGTATTGGTCTTTAGTGGGAATCTTAGGCTGGAGGGGGCAGTAACTAGCTCAGGTCACCCAACCAGGAGATAGTGAACTGAGTGCTAGAACTCTGCCCCTTCTGCTGTGTGGGGCTGTCACGTCTTCCCCCATGACATCCCTCTTCACACATGCTCCCTCCATAGACACGGACACCTGCAAAAGCACACTCTCCCTTCAACACACACACACAACCTTCATAAATACCCTCAAAGGCAACATGGACGCACAAGGCCACAACTCCTGAAAACAGGAAGTGTGCATCCACCTCACAGAAAAATGTCACACGGGCACAAATATTTCAAACATTTCAGAGACACCCTCAAAAGTCACACAGCCACCACACACAGGCACAACCCCCCACAAATTCAACACTCAGATATCTACCATGCATGCCACATCACAAGCCTGCACATTAAACATCCACAATGCGTACACAATGCGTATATCTCCCGTGCAAACACCAGTCACAAACACTCCACACACATACTTCAAATCCCAAGTATACAGTGAAGACTTGGAATACCCAGATTCCCAAACTCAGTGCACACACACACAGGACACAGTGCACAGATAAACACCATATGTGTGTGTGTGCAGGTAGCCTTACACAGACCCAAGTGCCCGCGTGTGCGCACGTTCATGGAGAAAGGCTGTGATCTCACGTTGCTCACGTTTTCTCAGAAGCAGACCACACACAAGTTGAGTGGCTCCCAAGAGTGCCAATTCCCGGGGGTGTGAAAAGGAAGAAGGGGAAAGGGCACAGTGAGACTGCCGTGGCGCCCCAGGGATCCTGTGATTCATCCCTGTGGGATGCTGTGGCCTCAGGACTCTAGGAACTTGGAGGCTGGGCTGGGGCTCCAGCGTGCAGAGGGTTGGATCCTGTCTCCTGAGGAGGGAATGCCCTGTTTCCAAAGCCAGCCCCTCTCCGTAGGTCTGGAAACTTGGGAATGAGTATTCAGCCTTATAGACTCCTGCTCTCTGGCCTTCCTCTGGGCTGTGTGGCTTCTTCCCGCTCACCATTTCTACCCAGGGGGGGGTAGGAGAATTAGGTTTGAGACCTGAACTAGACCCTAAAAATCAACCTCACCTCTCCTGCATCAGGGCCCATGTGTCCTCCTGGGGGATGGGCTGTGCTCTCTGCTGGCAGAGGCTGCCTCTTGGGAAATCTGAACAGCCCCTCTCCCTGCAGTTTCTCCCATCAGCATGGACACCCCCTTATTTCACAACTCCCTGTTCCAATCCAAAAGAGGGGCAATGCCAAAGAATGTTCAAACTACCATATATGATTGCATTTATTTCATATCCTAGCAAGGTAATGCTCAAAATCCTTCAAGCTAGGCTTCCGCAGTCCGTGAACAGAGAACTTCCAGATGTATAGGCTGGATTTAGAAAAGGCAGAGGAACCAGAGGTCAAATTGCCAACAACTGTTGGATCATAGAAAAAGAAAGGGAATTCTGGAAAAACATCTGCTTCAAATGCTAAAGCCTTTGACTGTGTGGATCACAAGACACTGGGAAATTCTTAAAGAAATGGGAATACCAGACCATCTTATCTCTCTCCTGAGAAACCTGTAGGCAGGTCAAGAAGCAATAGTTAGAACTGGACATGGGACAACAGACTGGTTCAAAATTGGGAAAAGAGTACATCAAGGCTGTATACTGTCACCTTGCTTATTTAACTGATATGTAGAGTACATCACACAAGATGCCAGGCTGGATGAATCACAAGCTGGAATCAAGACTGCCGGGAGAAATATCAACAACCTCTGATATGCAAATGATACCACTCTAGTGGCACAAAGAAAAGAGGAACTAAAGAGTCTCTTGATGAGGGTGAAAGAGGAGTGAGAAAAAAGCTGGTTTAAAACTCAGCATTCAAAAAACTAAGATCATGGCATCCAGTCCTATCTCTTCAGGGCAAATAGAAGGGGAAAAAGTGGATACAGTGACAGATTTTATTTTCTTGGGCTCCAAAATCACTGCAAACAGTGACTGTAGCTATGCAGTTAAGAGACGCTTGCTCCTTGGAAGAAAAGTTATGACAAACCTAGACAGAATATTAAAAAGCAGAGACATCACTTTGCCGACAAAGGTCCAGATAGTCAAAGTTTTGGTTTTTTCCAGTCGTCATGTATGCATGTGAGTGTTGGACTGCAAAGAAGGTTGATGCTTTTGAACTGTGGTGTTGGTGAAGACTCTTGAGAGTCCCTTGGACAGCAAAGAGATCAAACCAGTCAATATTAAAGGAAATCAACCCTCAATATTCATTGGAAGGACTGGTGATGAAGCTGAATCTCCAATATTTTGGTCACTTGACGCAAAGAATGGACTCATTAGAAAAGACTCTGATGCTGGGAAAGATTGAAGGCAGGAGGTGAAGGGGACTGTGGAGGATGAGATGGTTGGATGGCATCATTGACTCAGTGGACACGAGTTTGAGCAAACTCCAGTAGATAGTGAAGGACAGGAAAGCCTGGCATGCTGCAGATCATGGGATGGCAGAATCGGACTCGACTTAGCAACTAAACGGCAGCTGCAGGCCTCCCGGATTCCCGCCAGCCACTGCCCACCCTTCCTCTACTCTCCTCCTGGCTGAGTCTATCAAGGCTGTTGTCTACTCTTGTGACCTCCATTTCCCCCACTCACCTCACTGCTTTCTCCACTGTCTCCAGCCCTATGATTCCACCCAGCTTTCCCCGAGCCTCCACATCTGGAACTGATACGGACAGACACTCTTCCATCCCCAGCTCCTTTGGTCACTTGGCTGCATTCTTCTCTGCTGCCTGCTAAAGTGGCTCCTTGTGACACCCTCTCCTGGTCCTCTTCCCGCCTCCCCATCACCACCTCCTGTATCCTTTTGTGGCAACTCCTCCCCACCCCCTCGCCCTCCTGGTCTTTAAATGGGTCTCCCTCCTCCTTGGCCTTGCTCATTTCTCTTCTCACCCTTCTCTCAGGAGAGCTTCCTGCCCCAGGGTCTCCTTTTCCTGTTCATCCAGCCAGCCATTCGCCCGCCACATGGTGGCCAGATGGAGCCTCTCTAAAACACAGGTTTGACCAGGTCACTCTGCTGCTTAAAACTCTTTGATGGCCCTGGGGGTCCAAGCATATGTCACATTTCCCGTTTTCCTGTCTCTTTCACTACTCGTGAGGCCAGAGTCCCTATCACGCGGCCACATACATCCTCCATTGTCCCCTCTCTCCTTTCCGGTTTTCCCAACTCTGTGCAGTCATCTGTCAAACTCCCTATCCTCGCCTCTCTCTTCTCCCTTCTCCCTGCCACTTCCATCTCTCCCCTCTGTCTCTGTCTCTGTCTCCATTAAAGAGCTGGCAGAGGGGAGGACTGTAAGAACCAGCTAAGGGGCTCCCATACAAAAAGAAGGGGCTTCCCAGGGGCACAGTGGTCAAGAATCTGCTTGTCAGTAAAGGAGATCAGGAAGATCCCCTGGAGCAGGAAATGCCAACCCACTCCAGTATTGTTGCCTGGAAATTCCATGGACAGAGGAGACTGGTGGGCTACAGCCCATGGGGTCGCAAAGAGTCAGACATGAATGAGCATGCACACGTGCATACAAAAAGAAAAGGTAAAAAAAAGCTAAGCCTTCTGACTGAAAGGGTGCTTCATGTCCATGAAATACAAGTTCAGGGGCCAAGAGAAGAGAGATTGTGGCTGCAGACATCAGAAACCCATGCTCCCTTGGGCTGCTCACAAGGGGAGCCTTGAAGACACCCTGTCCAGTGTCCAAACTGGCTCTTTAAAAGGCTTCTGGATGGTCAGAGATAATTCAGTCTCTCACTGCCCCACTCACACTGCAGGTTCCAACCTTGACCTCTGTCCACAAAACAAGCAGCTCCTCCATCCGCCATCCAGGCCCCTGGCTGTTGGTCTTGGCTTCACCCAGGTCCCCAGCCCCAGCTGCCTGCCCCTCCGGACCTCACCCCAGGACTCACGCCACTTCCTTTGGTTGATCTCACCCGCGGCTGGTGACTGAGGCTGTCGCTGTGTGTGCGTCACTTTTTCCCGTGTAGTGTGTGGCTGCGGCTGACAAGGAAACCAGGATGGCGTGTGTGCTGGGGGCTTTGGAGTTAAGGTCCAGTCCCACCACTGACTTGCTGGGTGACCTTGAGCTAATTTCAGTAGCTTCATCGAAAATATGAGGGGAATGTGTCTACCTTGCATGACTGCCTCAGGTCCTTCTTTACAGTGAAGTACAGCATATTATTTAGGTCCATACCATTTCTGTCCTTTATTGAGCCCATCTTTGCATGAAATGTTCCCTTGGTATCTCTAATTTTCTTGAAGAGATCCCTAGTCTTTCTCAGTCTATTGTTTCCCTATATTTCTTTGCACTGATCACTGAGGAAGGCTTTCTTATGTCTCCTTGGTATTCTTTGGGACTCTGCATTCGAATGGGTATATCTTTCCTTTTCTCCTTTGCTTTTTGCTTCTCTTTTTTTCACAGCTATTTGTAAGGCTTCCTCAGACAGCGATTTTGCTTTTTTGTGTTTCTTTTTCTTGGGGATGGTATTGATTCCTGTCTCTTGTACAGTATCATGGAGAAGGCAATGGCACCCCACTCCAGTACTTTTGCCTGGAAAATCCCATGGACGGAGGAGCCTGGTAGGCTGCAGTCCATGGGGTCACTAAGAGTCGGACATGACTGAGCGACTTCACTTTCACTTTTCACTTTCATGCATTGGAGAAGGAAATGGCAACCCACTCCAGTGTTCTTTCCTGGAGAATCCCAGGGATGGGGGACCCTGGTGGACTGCCATCTATGGGGTCGCACAGAGTCGGACACGACTGAAGTGACTTAGCTGAACAATATCATGAACCTCAATCCATAGTTCATCAGGCACTTCTTCAGATCTAGTCCCTTAAATCTATTTATCACTTCCACTGTGTAGTTGTAAGGGATTTGATTTAGGTCATACCTGAATGGTCCTTCAATTTAGAGGCAGGTAAATAAAGGAATCCTTTTGAAGATGGGAGGGTGGGTCTTTCATAAAAGGGTAGAGTAGGGGAGGGTTTCTTAACCATTCCTGTTTTCTGGGAGTACAGTGTAAAGTTCCACATCATCAAATAATTTACCTGGGTCTGTAAATCCACAGGTTAGGTAACTCACCTTCCTGGAATGTCAATTTTAGTATAATATGTGTGTATGGAGTTGTTGTTTTTCAGGAAAGCTTGATATGTTATGAAATGGATAAAAACTGTGTACATCTTTAAGGTGAAGCATGAGAGCTTTATAAAATTTCTGCTTCTGTTAGTCCACTTTATTTTCTCCTCCTCACGTTTCTTTCAGCCTAGTGAAGCAAATAGTAATTTTGTTTGCCTGCCTTATTTCCATGAAAATATTTGAGAAACATGGGCCTAAAGCCTCCGCATCAGCTATTTATGTAGAACCCTAGATGAATAGCAACATTCTAGGTGAAAGAATTAGCATCAACAAAGGAAGAAAACTCGGAGAGTGAAATGTGTATCTGAGATCCAAGAAATTGCTGTTGGCCTATATGGAGGTTGTGAATAGGTGAGAAAAGTAGAAAGAATATACAACTGACAGACTAGGTTGTGATGTAGAATTTGAACTGCACATTGGAGGTCTTTGGACTTAATTCATTTGGCAAACAGCGTACATTAAAAGCTTTTGAGCAAAGAATGGACCTATGACAAGCTGGATATTTTTAAGAAAATTATTTTCTGTAATCCCAAGTCATGACTGTTATACATATATGTAAAAATTACAGTGTGTTAAAGATTTTTGGTTAATTCATAAGGGAACCTGCAGATGTAATGGGTTCAAAAGAGAACTAGAAAAGCTTTCACATTTATAGAATGAGGATCTTGAGGTGAATGTGCAAATGGCTTCCAAACTGGCTTTTCTGCAGGTGATGAGGTAAGACGGAGTAGGCAGGAAGCCAGTTAAATGCCTACCAGACAGGAAATGATTTTCATGTCTGATACTTTCATTACTGTGAGTTACCTATAACTTACAGAGTTGTAAAATAGCTAAAACAATGAATAGGACTAGGCAGTAGGTTGTTTTCCACTAAGGCACACTTTTTCTTTTCTAAAGGATTTCTTATAAGCTGGATATTAGTAAGATCACCACAGTGTGAAAATTTGGTTTGACAAGGGAGAAACTAGATGCATAAAAAATAGTTGGGAGATTTTGCAGTGTCCGAAAGAGAGGAGTCTTGAAGGCTGTGACTAGGGTTCTGGAGTGGAACAAAGTGGAAACAGCAAGTTACTAAGCCACGCTGGGCCTACCAAAATTATCAGTTGATTTACATGTAGGGAGGAAGAAGACAAACCAGGTGGCCAAAACTATACCCATATTTGGGTCCTGGATCCACCTAGTTATCAGGTGACCTCACACAACTGTGAGGGACTTTGAGCTCTTAGCTTGAGGTTGGTCATCTCTAAAACAACCCTAAAACCTATCTTCTAGTTTTGTGAAAAATGAGGTAGTGCATATTAAGTACTACCACTGCTTTTTCCAGTGGTCATGTATGGATGTGAGAATTGGACTATAAAAACAAGATAAGTGCCAAAGAATTGATGCTTTTGAACTGTGGTGTTGGAGACGACCCTTGAGAGTCCCTTGGACTGCAAGGAGATCCAACCAGTCCATCCTAAAGAAGATCAGTCCTGGGTGTTCATTGGAAGGACTGTTGTTGAAGCTGAAACTCCAATACTTTGTCCAACTGGTGCAAAAAGCTGACTCATTGGAAAATACCCTGATGCTGGGAAAGATTGAGGGCAGGAGGAGAAGGGGACAATAGAGGATGAGATGGTTGGATGGCATCACTGACTCAATGGACATGGGTTTGGGTGGACTCCAGGAGTTGCTGATGGACAGGGAGGCCTGGTGTGCTGCGGTTCATGGGGTCACAAAGAGTCAGACGACCGAGTGACTGAACTGAACATATTAAGTAAGCTTGGCTCATAGTAAAAGGTCAATCAGTGTTAGCTGCTATTGTTACTATTATTCCAGCTCCACTTCTCACTCTCTCTTTTTCTTCTTTAAGGTTTTAAACTTGGATTAGGGAAATATGAATTTTAACATATTGACTGATTTGGGAGTCATCCTGAACAGAGTAAGGATGAAAACCAAAGAGTGAATAAAATCCTTACCTGAGAAAAAGAGTATAAAGCTAGAAGTTTCCATTAATTAGGCAAGAAGAAGTCAAAGAAAAATAGGTGGATGGGTAGTGTTTGTTACCCTTTATTATCAAATTGTTATATATGGAGAGAGTTGATCTAGGAAGAATCCAAGAGTGAGTATTAACGAAGCAATGAGAGGAGAGAGATTCGGAGAATGTTCAAGAAAGAAGGGTGAGTTTAGTGGGAGAGGAAATTTCGGAGGCTTGATGTTGATGGTGAGAGACACACAGAGATGAGACAGTCAATGTTGCAGTGCAGTTAAAGCACATGAAGGCTAGGAGAATGTGCGGAGTCTCTCCTTACTTTCTCGTTTCCATGGCTGATGACTTTTTAGGGACCTGGGGTAAGAGTTTAGAATAGGCACTCTAGAGAACTTAAGGAGTCAAGAAGAGACAGTGAAGAGCTGGCTGAGCAGTGGTAAGAGCAGTGTAAGCCCCTAAGTTCAGGATCGTCTGCTTAGGGTGTCGTGGTTATCTAGTCACTAGAATTCAGGCATTTCTCACTACAATTTGCTTTTGAAAAACCAGGCTGTAAAGTAGATCCAAATCTGCTAACTCAAAGTGTTGCACTCAGGGGCTGAGTTCCTGGTAAGGACAGGGCATGACTTAAGTCATAGTTCTGACCGTAACGATTTCCCTGGTACCTCAGTGGTAAAGAACCCTCCTGCCAGTGCAAGAGACATGGGTCCGATCCCTGGTTACAAAGATCCCCTGGAGAAGGAAATGGGAACCCGCTCCAGTATTCCTGCATGGGAAATCTCAGGGGCAGAGGAACCTGAAGGGCTGCAGTCCTTGGGGTCACAAAAGAGTTGGGCACGACTTGGCAGCTAAACAACAGCTGACCATAAACTCTAATTATTGATATCTGCTCTTGCCCATCCAGGGTTGCAGACTGAGGTCTCCATGGCCAACTGGAGGCCACAGACTATTTTTCCTGGTCCTCTTGGCTTTATTTATTTACTTTAAAAGAAAAGAAAATATGGTATAGCTGCCAAAGTTTTAATTGGGAGATTTTACACTTTAGAAAAATCTCCTCTGAGCAGCTTGTCAGTGGCCTAGATCCCACCACCTTTGGATGATACCTGATCTGCCCAGCTTGTTGCGGTCCCCATTCTTCCCTATTATTCTTAGAGCAGCACCACTCGACTCACTCACTTTACCTGCCAGGGCCCTGTAGACCTTGATCTTTCAATCCGTGCCCAGTCCCGCTCAGTTACTGTCTAGGGTTTAGATTTGTTTCTTTGTGGACTCGTGTTTAAGCCCTGGGAAACCCCTTTACCCTAGATAGATAATAGTGAAATGTATCCCCCAGCTCATTATATTCATCTAAGGTGAGACAGAGTTGTTTACACCTCTATGAGAAAAGCAGTACATCATATCTATTCATTGCATTAACTTTACAGAAAAGTTAGGAGAATTCTCTTGACACTTTATTCTTAACCTAAATCATAAGGAAAAGTTATTATAATTCTGCCATCTGTTCAAGTTTTTAAAGCCATTTTGGTAAACTTAATGCTAATGCAAAATACATGCCTTAGCACTAATTAACCGAAAAATCTGTTTCATTCTTCTCAGATAATGAAAAAATATGTCAAGGACATGATTTCTTAAAGAAAATCTAATTTATAGCACTTAGGCCTTTAAACTGCTCTTGTGATGTTCTTGTGAACACAATCATAAGAATAACAAAAAGTCAGATCATATATTCCCATTAGGAAAACCCCAGACTTATGAGCTTTAGACATTTACAACTGTAATGTAGATAGCTATTTCCACTTAAATAGTACAGTCCTTTTTGACTGATAGAAGGTTTTTGTATTGATTTTTCTGGGGAGGGGAAGGGATTGGAGTGGAGGGCTGAAGAACATGGGGACTATCTGTAAGGCTAATATTGATTTAATGTCCAAATCCAAATACCACGTTAGTCCTCTTGAAACCTAATTAATTGAAATATGTGCTATTTGAATATATTTAAATTAAAAACTATTGGCCAATGACTTTTCAAACCTCCTTAACTTCCTTTTGTTTTAGGAATGGAAATAATCCAGTTGCATTATCTTTTTGCTAATACTCTGTGTGTTTTGAACTCGCTGTATTGTCCTGTCACTATTCTCTTTTGTTCTGTTGCGTCGTTGGTGTGTCGTCCCCAAATTATCTCAGAAAAATAACATTTATGTTCAACTCCGAGCCTACTCAAAAGTCTTACAATGCTTTAAAAAAAAAATTTCTGTTGGATAAGATCTAGAGTCCTTGGCATCTTTCCCACCTGTTTCCCAGTTATATTTGCCACTTTCCACTGTACTAAACTCTTCACGTCAGAGAGATGACTTTAAGCAAGGTACTGAAAACATCTCATGCAAGGCTTCACCTCACTGTGTTTTGTAGGGGTGATAAAACCTTTCATTTTCTTTTCTGGAGTACCTAAGCCATCCTGCCATAGAGAACAGGAAGACAAATGATTAGAATAGTGACAATGAGTGTGTGCATTGTGTGCAGACCCATATGTGTTGAGAGAGAGAAAGCAGATAGAGCAAAATGTGAATACTTGATTAAGGATATGGTGAAGAGCTATTTCTTACACGACTCTTGCAACTTATTGTAGATTTGGATTATTTCAAAACAAAAAGTTGAAAGAAGCATTTGTGACCAGATGAGTCACTCACAAGTGGGGCTGGCCAGTTTGGGGATATATACCAAATACACGTAATTACTGGTAATGTTCATAGGTTCCTTACACTCTCTGGAGAAAGATACTGTATTTTGTCCTAGTCTTTTCTTTCCCCAGCTGGTTCCTGAGGGCAAACATATTGGTTGATAAGAAGGTAGACTGAGTACTATACTAATTTTCAGAGTGAAGTTCTGACTTTTTTCCTCCCTTGTTTTTAGAGATCATATACAAGAGATTGTATATGCTGAACATATGCAATCTCTGTGCTGAGGAGTTTACAGTATTGGAGAAGACAAAGGAAAAAGCCAGTGTTAGCCAAACAGAGAAAAGTGTGACTGTTTTAGTATATGCCAGGCTTGTGTTTTTTTGTGCTATTCGCAGTTTTGACTCTGCCTGGATTTGATACCACATCTTTACTGCAATTCATATATAGATTATTGCCAACTGATTGCCACCCTGACTATAATGAACAGTATCCTTTGTTTCACTGCACATCTTTCCAAATTGCCGTTCAAAACAGTTATTTTTAATAACTGGAAACAGGCTGCAATATTTCTCATCCAAGTATCTTTTTCTTCTTAAAATATTTATCCAGAACACTGCAATAATCTTCCCTTTCTGACATTCATTAATGATTTGCTAATGATACCCTTCATTATAAGTAAAATTTATATTAGTTATGATTAGCCATTTTGGGGTGTGAAGGTGAAGGTGAAGTCGCTCAGTCGTGTCCGACTCTTTGCGACCCCATGGACTGTAACCTACTAGGCTTCTCCGTCCATGGGATTCTCCAGGCAAGAATACTGGAGTGGATTGCCATTTCCTTCTCCAGGGGATCTTCCCGACCCAGGGATCAAACCCGGGTCTCCCGCATTGGAGGCAGACGCTTTAACCGCTGAGCCACCAGGGAAGCAGGTATTTTAACTTGCTAAATTGACTGTACAATGGAAATTAAAGCTTAGAAATATAAGTAGTTTGATCACTGCAACATTCTTTGTTTCTTAAGCGATTTGCTGGACTAGAAAGTCTATGAGGGCTCTGTCTCTACCTTTTATCCAACTGTTTTTTGAGAAACTGCTGTTTCCCAGTTGTGGTGATAGCTACTGGGATAAAAATGTGTGTGTGTGTGTGCACATGTGTGTGCGTTCTCAGTTGTGTCCAACTGTTTGTGACCCTACAGACTGTAGCCCGCCAGACTCCTCCATCCATGGGATTTTCCAGGCAAGAATACTGGAGTGGGCTGCCATTTCCTTCTCCAGGGGATCTTCTTGATGCCTGTCTCTTATACACATCTTGGNGTGTGCGTTCTCAGTTGTGTCCACCTGTTTGTGACCCTACAGACTGTAGCCCGCCAGACTCCTCCATCCATGGGATTTTCCAGGCAAGAATACTGGAGTGGGCTGCCATTTCCTTCTCCAGGGGATCTTCTTGATGCAGGGATCAAACCTGTGTCACCTGTAGTGGCAGGCGGAGTCTTTACCAGTGAGCCACCAGGGTGGCGCTTACCAGCCTCCAATTCCTATCCTAGAGGAGCTTCAGAACTTCACCAGATGTGAACTTTTAAGGCTGAAGGGATCCTTCAGAGATAGTTCTCCTTACTGCTGCTGCTGCTGCTGCTATGTCACTTCAGTCGTGTCCGACTCTGTGTGACCCCATAGATGGCAGCCCACCAGGCTCCCCCGCCCCTGGGATTCTCCAGGCAAGAACACTGGAATGGGTTGCCATTTCCTTCTTCAAAGCATGAAAGTGAAGAATGAAAGGGAAGTCGCTCAGTCGTGTCCGACTCTTCGCGACCCCATGGACCTCAGCCCACCAGGCTCCTCTGTCCATGGACTAGCCAGAAGCAAGTGACGTTAGAGGGCTCGCTTGTCTCTTTTTTTTGCAGTTCCCAGTATAAAACACTGCCTTTTCTTTGACTGTTTACGCTGACTTCATTTCATGTGGTCTGATTCATCTTTGTGTGGCATCTAGTGTCGAAGGTAGCATCTTAAACAGTGTAGGTGTTGCAAAATAGTTTTGAATGAATGTATTAATATGTTTGCATCCAAAATTTGTCTAAAGATTAATTTAGATGCATATGGAAATACCTGACATAAGTTTGGCATTTGTGAAGTAAAAGTCTCCTTTTATTCTAGTTGGTCATCTTTGGAATACATTTTTAGGGTTAGTGTGAATTTTAGCTGTTGGTGGAATGCATTGAAATGCCTTCATAAACTCAGAGGCACTATCATCTGCCCTGTGTTACTGCGTAGTATATGACGAAGGAGCTCTGTCTGTCTTTTACTTCTTTATCATGCCTTGCATGTAGTTGGCACCTGCTGAACACTTGTGGAATGAAGGAATAGTATGGATTTTAGTTACAAGTAAGTTTTCTGTAGGTAGGAATGGAAGGTGTATGTCACATAGAAGCCATAGAATGAGCAGCAACCTAAGAGGCTGGATGAGGATAAAATTAGTTGAAGGAATCTCTAATTAGAAATGTCTAGGCTTGATCAAGGGTGACGCTTTTAGAGTTACTTGCAACATACATGAACATCATCTACGGAGTCAGAAACTAGAATAACTACTCTCATGCTCAGGTTTCAAAACTTGTACTACAATTTAGAACGCAGGCTTGATAATCAGTGTGATGAGGTTTCAGTCTTGATTCACTCATGAGCTCAAAAATACAACCAACTTAAAAAATATATATATTTTTCTCATCTTTCCCCAAATGTTGCTTATAATGTGTTTCCTCTGAGGGACTGGATGCTTGGAAGGAGTGAATCCTTATCGGAGGTTTATAATAATTGGTGTCACTGTCATCAGTATTCCCTTCCTACTCCCTCTTAGGAGAAAGCTGAATATTCTATAACATCAACACAATTTATTATACCTTCTCTTAGGAACATATAATAGTGAAGTGCTATTGACTTAAACTTTAAAGGCTTCTGGCTGTTTTTTTATGGCTGTGATGTACTTTGTTTCTAGAAGTAAATGCAATTGAAATAGCTTGATACAATGAAAGCCATCATTCCTCTCTCTCTCTTGTTTGAAGCTCAAAATGTGTATCTTCATAAAACTTGTACTGGTGAGGCCAGTGTGAAACCCACAGGCAAGTAATAGGTTTGCTTGCACATTTCCTAGGGGCTACTTAAAACTCATGATTCCCAGGTGGTTCTATGGTAAAGAATCTGCCTACTAATGCAGGAGACGTGAGTTCCATCCCTGGGTGGGGAAGATCCCCTAGAAAAGGAAATGGCAACCCACCCCAGTATTCTTGCCTGGGAAATCCCATAGAAAGGGGAACCTTATGGGCTGCAGTCCATAGTGTCACAGAGCTGGACAAGAGCTAGCATCTAAACAACTGAAAACTCGACCTCTTGTGTAAAGAATGCCAAATAATCATCACATCAGGTTTCTCGTTTTGGTTTTGATTACCCACTCAGACAACTTAATAATTTGGAGGAAGGTTTCTGGTGCAGGGAGGTCTGAAGCCGAGAGAATCTTGTTGGAACAACTCATTTCAAGGATGCTGTACACATCAGCATTCATCATGTAGCAGGCAACAGAACCTCATCCAAGCATTGGTTAAAAATCCACTGACCTTTTTTTCATTTCCTCTGAAGGAAGCTACCCTGGTGTAGTGGGTAACTGCCAAGCCTGAAGAAGAAAATTATAATAAAAATGAAGAGATGAAATTACTTAATTACAACAGTTACTCCAGAAATCTTCACAATGAATGGGGAAATTTTAGCAGAGCTCTTAAATGTCACTGTAATTTAGCCCCATGCCCCAGAAATTCTAAATTGTAATTGACCCTACTGATATAAATACCCACTGGTGAGAATAGATGTGTTTTTTAGACAGCTTTACTGCTGCTGAACTTCACCAAGTCACTCATGACTTCAGCAGATGTTTTGTACTTCTTTGTCCAAAGCGGTCCTTAGGAACCAACTTTCCCCTCCATTCAGCAGCAAAGGTACAATAATGCTCTCAGAGTGTCTGCATTTGAGGTACAAAATGGGCTCCTTGCACTGTTGCTTGGACTGCTTTTGTCTTGCTGTAGGGATAATCTCACTTGCAAGCAACAGAAAAACAGACCCATTCTAGCTTAAGCAAACAGTGACAATTATTGTCTCAAACGATTGGAAGGTTCTAGATTCGGCTGAAGATGTAACTTTTTTTAAGACTGATTTATCTTGACTGCCTAGGTCTTCTTCCTGCGCACCAGCTTTCTCTAACTGTGGTGAGTGGAGGCCGCTCTCCACTGTGGTATGTGGGCTTCTCATCGCTGTGGCTTCTCTTACCACAGGCCAGAGTCTAGGCACACGGGCTTCGGTAGCAGCAGCATGCAGACTCTTCAGTTGCAGCTCTCAGGCTCTAGAGCTCAAGCTCAGTAGCTGCGGCACGTGGGAATTTTTGCTGTGTGCCATGTGGAATCTTAGAGGACTGGGGGTGGAGCGCGTGTCCCCTGCATTGATGGGTGGATTTCTATCCACTGTGCCACCAGGGAAATCCAGGGAGTGGCGCTCTCTCTCTCTCTCTCTCTCTCTCTCTCTCTCTCTCTCTGTCAACTGTTTCCTTGTTACTGACTTCAGTCTCTGGTGAACGCTCTGATTATGGTCCTCACGTGATCACCCCCAGCTATGGGCCTACATCTTCTCTCTGTTCGTGTTGACTAGGAAAATAAAGGCTTTTCCCATAACTGTGGGACAAATATCCTGGGCTTCATTCTACTTGATCCAGATTTAGTCTCTGGCCCATCTCCGAGCCAGTCCAAACAGCCAGGGGGACAGAAGGATGCTGACTGTTCCTAAGGAGAGGTATGGATTTCCAAGTGATGCATGCAGCCGCCCACTGCACTCCCCCCTCCCCCAGAGCACATGGGTTTTGTAGGGGAAAGATGCTATTCCCAAGTGAAAGGTGAATAGATATTAATTGTGTCAAAAGAGAAAACTGTACAGAATCTTTTCCCTACTTTTTTAGCAACAGGTTTCCCCCACTAAACTTTTTGTAGTTAAAAATTGTCAAACACAGGGAGAGGTGCAAAAATAGCAAAATGAACACTGATCACCAACCGTTTAGGCTGAACAATTGTTAAGGTTTTTTTTTTTTTTTTTTTCTCTCTCTCTCTCTCTCTCTCTCTCTGTCAACTGTTTCCTTGTTACTGACTTCAGTCTCTGGTGAACGCTCTGATTATGGTCCTCACGTGATCACCCCCAGCTATGGGCCTACATCTTCTCTCTGTTCGTGTTGACTAGGAAAATAAAGGCTTTTCCCATAACTGTGGGACAAATATCCTGGGCTTCATTCTACTTGATCCAGATTTAGTCTCCTGCCCATCTCCGAGCCAGTCCAAACAGCCAGGGGGACAGAAGGATGCTGACTGTTCCTAAGGAGAGGTATGGATTTCCAAGTGATGCATGCAGCCGCCCACTGCACTCCCCCCTCCCCCAGAGCACATGGGTTTTGTAGGGGAAAGATGCTATTCCCAAGTGAAAGGTGAATAGATATTAATTGTGTCAAAAGAGAAAACTGTACAGAATCTTTTCCCTACTTTTTTAGCAACAGGTTTCCCCCACTAAACTTTTTGTAGTTAAAAATTGTCAAACACAGGGAGAGGTGCAAAAATAGCAAAATGAACACTGATCACCAACCGTTTAGGCTGAACAATTGTTAAGGTTTTTTTTTTTTTTTTTTAAACACCCTGTCTTCAGTGGCAGGTTATATCCTGTTTTGTTCTGACTCTTGGCAAATTTCTCAGAATTTCTTCAAATGAAGATTTTCAAAAGTTCAATACTTGAGGATTCAAATGGAAACTAAATGTCATTTCCATGGTGCTGTGTCCTTTACCTGCCTTCTCTCTTTTGTTCTCTTGCTGAATATAGCCAAGAATCATTCTAGTTTCCAACAAGCTGTCTTGTACACCCTGAAGGGAATATTATAAGATTAAATGCAGAGTAGCAGTCTGAGCAAGGTGAATGTTTCTCATTACACCGATCCCCAGTTGATCTCCTAAATGCAATTCCCTGATAATGTGAAGCTTCTGAATTATTTATTGTCTCATATTAGATCAGGAATATTATTCCTGAAAATAAATTTGTTATCATCAGCAAATCAGCTTTTGAAAGTTTTCTGAATCAAAGAGTAAACCAGGGAGTCGATTTTGAACTCGTAAGAAGAAAAACTGAAATTATTTATTTTGAGGCCTTTTTACAGCTTGGTAGTTCAAATCCGGATGAAGAACTAAAGAATTACAATTTCTAGATATGGTATTAAGTAATTCATCTAGTGGTTTATTATACTGAGAAAGTACTGAAACACAGTAAAAATTCTTTACTGAAGTAATGAATTTCAAACATTTCCTATTCATTTTTGAAGACACCATTTTTCTCCTCTGATAACTATAATTGAGAATGGTAAAAATAAAAGAGATTTACTGGCATTAAGTTGGGGGTTAATCACTACAGAATAAGTTTTTTGTATTTTGTAGTACTCAGAGGCCACGCACTTCATGAGCCCTTTTAACCACCTTTCATTAGATTTTCTGACAACCAAGTGAAGTCAGTACCATTATTTCTCCCATTTTATAGTTGAGGAAACTGAGTCATAGAATATTAGGGGATTTCCCCAAGACCGAGCAGGTGGTAAATTATGACACTTGATTGTGAAGCTGTGTTAATATGAAATGCTATTTATTCAGTGCATTAAAAATTTGCCCATAAGTGACAGAGCTGTATAACTGAGAATCTGAAGCTGTAAACGATTATCACTTTAAGGTAAGATCACTGCTGTTTTTAGACAAGCATGTCAGAATGTTGGATTTTCTAACCCCAAGTCTTTTTATGGCAGAAAAGATATGATAAATCTCTATCTATATATAAGTATTTTTAATAGAATTTTTTAGAGCACTTTGAGACTCAGCAAAATTGAGCAGAAGGTCCAGAGATTTTCCATATGTTTGCTCCCCATTTTCAGCATCCCTCATGAGAGTGGTACATTTGTTACAGTTGATGAACCTAAATCAATGCATTATCACTCAAAGTCTGCAGTTTACATTAGGGTACACGTTTGTGGTGTGTATTCTCTGAATTTGGACAAATGTCTAGTGCCATGTGTCTACCATTACTGTATCAGAGTAGTTTCAGGCTCTGAAAATCCTCTGTGTTCCACATATGTCAGTATTTTTATGCCATACATTAACTCGTTCTAACTTTCTAATACTCACTATTTTTTCTAGTTGTTGTTTAGTCACTGAATCGTGTCCCACTCTTTACAACCCCATGAACTGCAGCTCTCCAGGCTCCTCTATCCCTGAGGTTTCCCAGGCAAGAATACTGGAGTGGGTAGCCATGACCTTCTTCAGGGGAATCTTCCTGACCCAAGGGTCAAACCCCAGTCTCCTGCACTGGCAGGCAGATTCTTTACTGCTGAGCCCCCAGGGAAACCCATTAAACTGTTTAGGAGAGCCATTTCCAAAATCCAATAAGAGAAAAAGAACTTTTGAGCAATTCAAGAATTTGTCTCAGCTGCAGCAAGGAGGGTTGGAGACTGTTTGGAGAATTTCATAATTTATAAGTGGGTAAATTCCAATTGAGGCTGAAGAGCAAACCATTTTCCATTAAATAGAGTAAACATAATTTAGCAAACCCAGCCACAGAGCTTGAACTCCACTCAAGAGAGGACTGCTTAGAGACAGTTAACTCTCACCCTTAAAATGCTTTCTGTAGTTCAACTCCGTAATTTTTGGCACTGGACAGAGATATGACCAATATTCACCTTGTGGCTTTCAGCCACCTGCTCTGCCTAATTAAAGACTTCCATTTTCTGCTCTGCTGGCCCCATAATTTGCAAATAAACAAAGTCCACAGGACATATGATAGGAATGTTAAAACAACCTATAAACCATTTATCTTTCTCATTTGTAAAGCGTAAAAGGGACCTTTCCCTTTTTCACCTCGCTGTTTTAGGAGGACTTTTCCCCTTTCCTTCTAGAAGTAAAGAAACCCTATAGAAATAGTTTGGTATTTCTCCTTTAAAGAAAACAAGACAAGTATATGTGTGTGTGTGTGTATTTGATCAGGTATACATTTTTTAGTGTAATTGCTCTAAAATAATAATTCATCTCTCTACTGGCTTTTCATTTTTATTTCTATTACTGCAGTGACTCATATGAGCTGCCCGATTTCATACTTTTCAAAACTGCTTTCTAAAACACAGCCAGGGTAAACTGGGAAACTTACAAAAATAAGCATTTTTTAGCAGAAAACTATGAAGTGAGTTAATGTTATTTACTTTAGCTTAAACATATGCCAAGTTATGAATTAGTCTTTGTATTTTTTGTCTTTTGATATTATGATTACTTATTTGATAAAAACTAATTTATTCAATTATTGACTTCTTTGTCATATAAAGGATAAACACACAGGTAGTTTTGCTGATTTGTAATGGCCATCTACTAGTACGTTGGTTCTACTGCTGCTGCTGAGTTGCTTCAGTCGTGTCCGATTCTGTGCGACCCCGTAGACGGCAGCCCACTAGGCTGGAATCCCTGTCCCTGGGATTCTCCAGGCAAGAACACTGGAGTGGGTTGCCATTTCCTTCTTCAATGCATGGAAGTGAAAAGTGAAAGTGAAGTCGCTCAGTCGTGTCTGACTCTATGTGACCCCACAGACGTCAGCCCACCAGGCTCCTCCTTCCATGGGGTTTTCCAGGCAAGAGTACTGGAGTGGGTGCCGTTGCCTTCTCTGGTACATTGTATGACTGTGACAAAATTTCTTGATCAGTTCCCGGTAATGAGATTGGTATCAGGAAAAACTGGAAAGAATAAATATTAAAAACATTTATGCAGTTAGGTTTTTTATACATTAAGTTATGCCTGCCCGTCTTATTTCAGAAGAAAGATAACTGGAATGGGATTTCCAGATCAAGGGATGGAAGCATTATGCATATCCCTTAATCATCTTTATAAATTCTTTCATCATCCTCACTGTCCATTTTTTCAGTTAACAAAGAGTTGCCCCCTCTAATACCGTGGGTGAAAATAGTTTCTCAATAAAGTTGTAAAGTTCAGTTCATCAGTTATTGGCTGGGCTTGTTACTTTCATGTGTTTGTTGACCAGTTGTGTTACTCTGGGATAAGGGGCGATTCTGAGAGAGATGGGAATACCAGACCTCCTGACCTGCCTCTTGAGAAACCTGTGTGCAGGCCAGGAAGCAGCATTTAGAACTGGACATGGAACAACAGACTGGTTCCAAATAGGAAAAGGAGTTCGTCAAGGCTGTGTATTGTCACCCTGCTTATTTAACTTATACGCAGAGTACATCATGAGAAACGCTGGACTGGAAGAAACACAAGCTGGAATCAAGATTGCCGTGAGAAATATCAATAACCTCAGATATGCAGATGACACCACCCTTATGGCAGAAAGTGAAGAGGAGCTAAAAAGCCTCTTGATGAAAGTGAAAGAGGAGAGTGAAAAAGCAGGATTAAAACGCAACACTCAAAAAACGAAGATCATGGCATCCAGTCTCATTGCTTCGTGGCAAACAGATGGGAAAACAATGGAAACAGTGTCAGACTTTATTTTTTTGGGGCTCCAAAATCACTGCAGATGGTGACTGCAGCCATGAAATTAGAAGACGCTTACTCCTTGGAAGGAAAGTTATGACCAACCTAGACAGTATATTCAAAAGCAGAGACATTACTTTGCCGACTAAGGTC
>SJYX01019247.1:1280444-1293741 GCA_006410675.1 Oreotragus oreotragus
AGTTGGACTGTGAAGAAGGCTGAGCGCTGCAGAATTGATGCTTTTGAACTGTGGTATTGGAGAAGACTCTTGAGAGTCCCTTGGACTGCAAGGAGATCCAACCAGTCCATTCTGAAGGAGATCAGCCCTGAGATTTCTTTGGAAGGAATGATGCTAAAGCTGAAACTCCAGTACTTTGGCCACCTCATGTGAAGAGTTGACTCATTGGAGAAGACTCTGATGCTGGGAGGGATTGGGGGCAGGAGGAGAAGGGGACGACCGAGGATGAGATGGCTGGATGGCATCACGGACTCGATGGACATGAGTCTGAGTGAACTCCAGGAGATGATGATGAACAGGGAGGCCTGGCGTGCTGCGATTCATGGGGTCGCAAAGAGCTGGACACGACTGAGCGACTGAACTGAACTAATGAGCAAACATGTTGAATACTGAACCTGAAAATCAGAACTTTCAAGGAACAACAGGTTCTGAGAGTTTTTCTAGTCTCCTTGTAGGCTGAACTTCAGCTTGTGGGCCCTCTGATACAAGCTGTATGCATTGATGATTAACAATATATACATTAGAGGATTTTTTGCTACATTGAAATGCAGAATTATTAGCTTCAAGGAAATTAAAAGCGAAGGAACATTCAGAAGATCTTTGATGTAAAATATGTTTCTTTACAGATTTATTGTAGTTATTTTCATTATATTCATTAAATGAAGCTCATGACTTCTGGAATTCATATCCATATTCTCTGTCCTAGGGGATCTCACTACTGATATAGGCTGTATTTCTGTCAACCGTAGTGGATTAGTTGCAGTTTTTACCTTTTAATTAAACAGCTGCTGCTGCTAAACACAATTTTGAATTATTTAATAGTCCATATTACTTTAGTCAATGCACACTGCTTGAATTGTTTTAATTATGTGAGGCTATACATTTTTTATGATATAGCTTTCCTAAAAATAAGTTGACAGACAGTTATAATTTGTTCTTTTGAGATGTCAGGAATATCTTAGCATATTTGAAGATCATTAGAACTAAGATTAAAGCCAAGCTGATCAAATATAAGACCTTCTGTTTTAAAACATGTGAAATATACAGAATTTTAGATAAAACTCTCATTCTGGATGTTGTTTGTAGTGTCTGTCTTATAAATAAACAACATGTATAGTAAATACTCTTGTGCGCAATTCAGAAGATGGGGAATGATCCTAAGGATTACACTTTGCACTGAGGCATCATTTCAGAAAGGAATTGCCTTTATAATTTTGTGGCTTTTTTGGCAACAGAGTTTGTTTAGATGATGCTCTCATTCTTAAACAGAAATCAGTCCAAAAGCTATTTACTGTTAATCAACATGAATTTTTGTGATGTATTCATGATTATCTTATTTTATTCTGAGTCATATTCAGAGGTATAACTTAAATTTTTAGTTTTAATAAGATTAAATGAATAATTCAGCACAGCTTTGAAGATTATAGATCCTGGGAAATTATTTTTAGACAGTAACAATGGTGTGACCTTTCTTCTCATCTATTTATAAAAAAACAGAAATCTTTATCTCTTGATATATACATATACATATTATTTGTGTTTACATATATTTGTGTGGTAGATAATATTTGTCTGCTGTTTTATAGGGTGAATTATGAAGTGCAGTAGTTGAAGTATTGAACATTGGAATGAACAGTTGAAAATATATCACATTGTACTTTTAGGTTCATCGCTGCATCTAAACTTTCTGAGAAGTGCTATGATGAGAAATGCCATCTTCAGTATCTTTACTTAACAAAAGCTAGTATCCATAACTTCAGCTTTTGATTGAATTTCTTTATGTGGTGGAAGTACATGGAATGGTGAAAGACTCATCTAAATTTTTCTTAAAAAATACAAACAACACAATCTAGATGATGGTAACTGTCAGGATTACTAGAATAAATTATTTCCACTTTTCCTGTGGACTCTTGTAGAACATTATTTACAGACTACATCTGGTCTTGTGTGTCTGCTCTGTGTTGACAACTCATTGATTTTTTAAAAAATCTCCTTTCTTGGCTTAAAAAAAGGAAAAAAGTAAAAGTTTATCATAGAACTGGGTGGTTGACTAATATTGTAAAACAATGTAAAGCATCAGCTGCCTCTGTAGTCATGTTATATCTTCAGAGTATAAGAAGGTAGTTATCATTCCTCATGATTATAAATGTTGCCCTGTTCAAGATAACAGATTCTGCCACTGAATTGATGGTGTAGATTACGTAAGAGATGTTGCTTCAATCCTCTAAAGGAGGTTAGTAGCTTAGAGCCTCTGGTGGAATTTCGTCAGAAGGCATAGCCGTTTATTGAGCTTACAGAAAGCCCTGACTTTAGCTGTAGCCTGTACAGTGTTTACAAACACAGTCCAAGTAGCACACCTCACCTCCGTTCCCTCATGACAAGGAGTTGTTGGACCTTTGCCAGTCATGTCTAATTCTGTTACGACAATTTATTATATTTTTGCCTATCTCTTTTTTCCTCCATTACAATGTAAGCTTTTTAAGTGCAGGGACCATGTCATTTTTGTTCAGTCATTGAATGAATGACTATATTACATTAATTATTATTCTTTTCATTGTCCTGTGGGTACTTAACCAAGTAGTCATCCAAGTGGGCAAAATAAGGGTGCCTAAAGATAACCTTGCGGTTTCTGTTTGAACAGCAAATATGTGGCTCGAAGTAGAAAAAGAAAAAAGCAAACAATCCAGAGTGATAGCCTGAAAAAACTGATTCAATGTCATGGGCTCACTTGAAAATGTTCTTACTGATTCAAGAAAAGGCCTATCAGCTTAGGGAGTAGATTAATATTTCTCCCAGTCTGTTGAGGAAGCATGGGGAAGTACTTTTGTGTGATGTGTTCGTGTCCACATATAATGTATATACGTGAACTTGTGCCTATACTAGTAAGAGGAATAATCTAACTAGTGTTATTTGATAGAACTTTTCAGTCATTATGACCACAGTTTATCTGGCAGGAAGAAGGAAAGAGAAGGGGAAAAGGCCATCAGTTTGAGATTGGAAGATGTGGTCTCTATTTCAGGGCACTGTATGCTCAGATGAAAAACAAGAATGCCATTATAAAGAAGGGAGAACTAAAGAGATATTAATGACATGTCTGATAGTAATATGTACTTTGCTGAAAAACACTCATATAGATTTTGTGAAATTTTAAATGAGAAAGAATTTAAGTACTGAGAAATGATTTAAGGGTGAAACACAGACTTTCAAACCAAAAGGAAACATTATAGGATTTAAAATAAATGTGCTGTGAAAGTAAGTAGAATATCTATTGTATTTGAAATTCTCAACTACAGATAGGAGAAAACCTACTCATACGATGCTGCAAGGTTTTTCTTGTTTCTGGTAATACTCTTTTACTCATATTATGAAAAAAGAGAGGACAGAAAATGGGAAATAGGAAAATGTGCAATGTGTAATATGTTTATTTTTTAGTTACTCCCCAGTATTAAAGAGGCTGTAATCTTTGACATGTAATTTACATAGCTTCTGTTTATGATTATAAACCTTATGACTGTGATTTCCATTTTCCTCATCGGTAGTTGTGATCAGTCATTAGTTTGTTAGCAAACTCCTTCTCAACCTAGAAGCTAAGGAACATATTAAAATCCTTTGGAAACTTAAGTAAATAACAATAATGAATTATGAAATTACCGGAGGTGATGGTGATCAGGAGAATAAAAAAATGTAATTACAGTAAGCCCCACATCTTCCTGTTTTATCACAGTCGTCTTTGTTCCGAAACTAAAATTTAAAAACAAAAGCATGAAAAGCTAACTCCTTCCCAGGTGACTCAGGGGTAAAGAATCTGCCTGCCAGTGCAGATGGTATGGGTTCAGTCCCTGGGACAGGAAGATCTGGAGAAGAAAATGGAGGCCCCCTCCAGCATTCTTGCCTGGAGAGTTCTGTGGACAGAGGAGCCTGGAGGGCTCCAGTCCATGGGGTTGCAAAAGAGCTGGACACAACCTAGTGAGCAGACAACAACAGTCTAGTTATGGACACTTGTAGCTCATCTCTTCCCTCTCAGTGCTTAGGACTATGGGGTAGCTCTCTGGGGATAAGTCCATGGGGTCAGAATTTCCCAGGTGATCAACACACTTTCCAGGTGACTCTTTACCATTTGAGAACTTGTTTCTCTCCTGTCTGTCTTTGCCTTGACTCCCACTTGTAATCCATTGCTTCACTCTTCCTCTCAACTTTGGTGGAAAAGGCAAAAGTTGTAGATTAGAAGGAACCTAGGAAATTGATATTGAAAGATCTTTTTGGCCTATGTGTGATAAACATATGTAAAGAAATATATTTCTTTACATGTTCACTATCTTTTTTACTGGAAAATATTAGGACGAGATTTTGAAATCCCTGAAAAATTCAAGATTTTCGATGTAAATGTAGTTAAAAAAAAAAAAAGTAATACCCAGGTGATGATAATTAAAACAACAAAACTTCCTACCATATGTGTGCGCTTTCTCTGTGAATGAGGCACAGGGCTGACACTAGGGTGTAGGTGGAGAACCCTGATCTCCTGGAGTTGGCGGCTTGTTGGGAGAAGCTGACAAGTAAATAGGCAGTTCTGTCGTGTTGCCATTTGTGTACCAATTGTTGGACAAAAGTAATGAAGATCTTCTGGGGAGAATGAATGCCGATGATCTTTATCATGGGGCTTCACATCCAGTTTTTTTTTTTTTTTTACCTTTTTATTTTATATTGGAGTACAGCTGATTAACAACGTTGAGATAATTTCAGGTGGACATCAGAGCGACTCAGCCATACATATACATGTATCCGTTCTCCCCCAGACTCCCCTTCCATCCAGGCTGCCACATAACATTGAGCAGAGTTCCTTGTGCTCTACAGTAAATCCTCATTGATTATCCATTTTAAATATAGCAGTATGTACCTGTTGATCCCAAAGGCCCTAACTATCCTTTACCCACATCCTTCCCTCCTTGTAACTGTGAGTTCATTCTTTAAGTCCGTGAGTCTGTTTCTATTTTGTACATAAATTCATTTGTATAATTTCTTTTAAGATTCCACATATAAGGGATATCATATGATGTCACTGCAAATGGTATTATTTTATTCTTTTCAGTGGTTGAATCATATTCCATTGTATATCTGTACCACATCTTCCTAATCCATTCCTCTGTCAATGGACATCTAGATTGCTTCCATGTCTTGGCTATTTTAAACAGTGCTGCAGTTAACATTAGGATGCCTGTTTCCTTTTGGACCATGGTTTTCTGTAGATATATACCCAGGAGTGGGATTGCAGAGTCTTATGGTAGCTTTGTTTTTAGTTCTTAAAGAACCGCCATACTGTTCTCTATAGTGGCTTTCTAGTTTACATTCCCACTCAGCACTCTTTCCAGGCGATGACTTGACACTTGAGAGCTTGTTTCTCTACCATCTCTTTGTCTTGACTCTTACTCGCAATGCCTTGTTTTTCCTTTCCTTTCAACTTTTGTGGAAAGGGCAAATGCTGTAGATTATAGAAGGGACACAAGAAATTGATTTAGAAATGTCTTCTTGGTTCACGTATAAATAAACATATCCTCCTGACTGGAAAAATGTTAGCAAGAGTATTTCAAATCCCTAAAAGGATCAGAATTTTCAGTATAAATAAAAAAAGTAATGATGTAGGAAGGTCCCCTTCTTTCCACATCCTCTGCAGCATTCATTGTTTTTGGCACATACAGTCTTATCATTAGATATATTGTCTCTGTTTCCTTGGTATCTACTAAGAATGCAAATCTCATTAATATTACCTTTTGGGATGATCAGAAAGAATTTAGAAAAGAAACAAAATGCATAGACATATGTGTACTTAAATTTTCTTTGATGAAGTGGCTACCACCCTACTCATTTTCCTAAAATGTCTTGCAGGTGCCTTACTAGCTTCAGTGGTCAAAAAGTCCATACTGTACTTTGGCCACCTCATGCGAAGAGTTGACTCATTGGAAAAGACCCTGATGCTGGGAGGGATTGGGGACAGGAGGAGAAGGGGATGACCGAAGATGAGATGGCTGGATGGCATCACGGACTCGATGGACATGAGTCTGAGTGAACTCCGGGAGATGGTGACGGACAGGGAGGCCTGGTGTGCTGCGATTCATGGGGTCGCAAAGAGTCAGACACGACTGAGCGACTGAACTGAACTGTGATGAGTTCACATCAAGGAATATGTACAGCTAGATTCTTGCAAGTAGTAAGAGGTCCCCACAAATTTTAAAATAACTTCCTTAACTCTTCCTATGTGAAAAAACCCTGGCATATTTTAATAGTTGTAAACTATTTTTTTTCTCCCAATGAGATTACTTCTTCTCCATTTCCCACTGTTTATTTAAGAGTTATAAGTCTTGGGTCTGAGGGTTGCTGATAGGTTTTGAAGCTAATTGCAAAGGCAATAGCTTCTTACTTCCTGCCAGCTGGTCCCTTCTTGGTCGCCATCAATACAGAAGCACTGGTCACGTGGTCCTTTCCCACCCACCTCACTTCATGCAGGACCAGCTTCTTGCTGAAGTGCTCTGCTTCTGTCATCCCTTTTCCTCCTAGTGCTTTGTTCTGTGGTCTTTGAATTAGATAAAAATAAAATTATTCTTGGACCACGGCTAAGTACTCTTTTATGAGGTGGTCATTTGTGCTCCCATGATGATTTTTCTCATTATGCAGCAGTTCCAAAAACAGAACATACACCTATTGAAATGAAGGGTCTTAGTCCTGAAACTGAAGGCATCGTTAGTTATTTTGCATCCTTAGTAGCAGGTGCTTTAGACTGATCTTCTGTTCTGATGGTAGAATTTAAAAGGCTGAGTTAGTAGTCATTTTTTTGTTGGTTGGTTAGTTGGTTTTAAACTTGCCAACTGTAGCTTAATAGCTATCTGCCTGCTGTGCAGAAGACCTAGCTTTGGTCCCTGTGTCAGGAAGATCCCTTGGAGAAGGGAATGGCAACCCACTCCAGTATTCTTGCCTGGAGAATTCATGGACAGAGGAGCCTGCTGGGCTACAGTCCATGGGGTGGCAAAGAGTTGGACGTGACTGAGTGACTAACACTTTCACAGTCCTAGTTCTTAGTAGGTGTCAGCAACAGAAATATAAATTTGAGACAAACATTGTTTTTTTTTTTAAATTCTCTCCAGTGAAGGCTGTCAGTTTCTCTTGGAAGATTCAGAAAACTGTAGATCAGAATCCATTTTATAGTTTCCACTGCAGGGTGACTTGTCTCTGACCTGCTGTGTTAGATCAGTGCTGCTGATACTGAGTATAAACCAGAACTAGCAATGATAATACCATATGCTTGTTTCCATAATATTATATGATTTTCAAAACCTTTTTGGACTGATCCATATGATAGCATATGCCAGCATTCCCATTCAGTTCAAGAGAAAGGGCGGCTCCCATTGGTCGAATACCCAGCTAAATTCCATAAGGCCAATAAGGAGGAGAGCTGAGTGAAGGACCGAGGCTTCGGTTTCTTTAATATTATGTCTATAGATGTGGCTTCTCTTCTGGGCACTCACGTGAAGTCAGTTTATTCAGTCCAGCAATGAAGCGATCTTTGATCTCCTTAAATATTCAGTCTACTTACTTAGTGGAAATTGAACTAGGTCAAACTTGGTGGCTCATTTTTCTTTTTTTAAACCTTATTTAAATTTAAATCTATACATGTCACTATGCTTTGGCAATATTTTGCTGACTAGAAAGTTATTGAACATCCTAGGGACTGGAAAGCCACTTTACATATTTGTCATATCCCAAACAAAAGGATTCATTTTAAATCAATTATTAATTGCTTAACTGACTTTCAAATTCTTATGTTGTTGTTCAGTCACTAAGTCGAGTGATTGCATCCCCATCGACTGTAGCATGCCAGGCTTCCCTGTCCTTCACTATCTCCCAGAGGTTGCTCAAATTAATGTCCAAAAGAGTAAATATAGTCTTATATTTAAATGTTCATTTTAATTAGAAAAATATCAGAAAAGGTTAAAAAAAAAACCACCGTGTTCAGATGCACTGCTTCCATTTTCTTTGTATTTTTAATGCTAATTTATGGAATTTTAGACTGTATATAAAATGCTTTATCTGCAAAATAATCAATATAGGACACTTTTAGCTTTAGGATGCTATATAACAGTGTCTTAAATAGTTTTCCCTTCTAGTTTTCCTTGAGATATAATTGACATACAGCACTGCTGGGCTTCCCTAGTGGCTCAGATGGTGAAGAATCCTCCTGCAATGCAGGAGACTCAGGTTTGATCCCTGAGTCAGGAAGATCGCCTGGAGAAGGGAATGGCAATCCACTCCAATATTCTTGCCTGGAGAATTCCATGGACAGAGGAGCCTGGCAGGCTACAGTCCATGGGTGTATTTTTCCCTTGTGATTAGAACTCTTTAACATTTACTTTCTTAGCATCTTTTATATAACACACAACAGTGCTTACTATTTTTCATGTCATGCGTTGCATCCCTATTCCTTATTTATCTTATAACTGGAAGCTTGTACCTTTTGATCACCTTCCTGCGATTCTTCCTTCCCTCCACCTCTTCGTCTCTGATGACCACAAATCTGATTTCTTTTACTAAGAGTTTGATTTTTGAAGTATAGTTGACTTACAACATTATATTAGTTTCTGGTACACAACATAGTGAGTTGGTGTTTCTATGCATTACAAAATGATCACCGTGATAAATCTAGCTATCATCTCTTACCATACAAAGATGTTACATTATCATTGACTGTGTTTGCCATTCTGTACATTTCATCACTCTGACTCATTTATGTTGTAACTGGAAGTTGGTACATCTAAACTTCCCTCACCCATTTCACTCATTCCCCAGCCTCCCTCCTCTCTTGAGATCTTCCCATTTCAAAACACAAATATATAATAGGAAAATGAAGGTAAAACACTTCTGGAAATACAGATTTTTTTTAAAAATGTTTTTCAAATTAAGTTTGACATTTTGCTTACAAATAATCATGCCTGGAAAGGCTATATAGAGTAAGAACAGACATGAGTAAAGTACATACATACTTAGAAAAATGTCAGGGATGTTCCTAAATGTTTTCTTCAATTATCTGTGGAACTCCTTGGATGATGTTTTAGAAAATGGTTTTAATTTTCTTTGAGGGATTATCATAATTGAAAAGGTCACAGGAGTCAGCTCCATTACTAATGCATTTGTACCTGCCAATGCTCAGTCATGTGGAATCTCTTTGCTTTTCATATTCCATACTTTTCCTGTTGCTTTGTTTTATGATAAGGGAGTAAAGTGTTGGCATGAAGGGGAAATGGATTTGGTGCCAACCTTTTTTGTTGTTGTTCCTGCAGCTCNCCAATGCTCAGTCATGTGGAATCTCTTTGCTTTTCATATTCCATACTTTTCCTGTTGCTTTGTTTTATGATAAGGGAGTAAAGTGTTGGCATGAAGGGGAAATGGATTTGATGCCAACCTTTTTTGTTGTTGTTCCTGCAGCTCTGATCTTTCCCCTTCCTGAGCCTTGTCATCTGTCTACTACATTAAGGATTTTTAAAATGAATGGATCCGTTCATATTTTCAGAAAACACATTCAAGTAATCTTTAAAGTACCTTCTTGTGTAGGCGGTAGCTTCAAGGTTCCAGCATAACATACACATAGTGAAATACTTTAACCTTTCATTTCATGCTTTTCAACATTTTAGAAAGCATTTTTTCTGTTCATTTTAGTTAGTGCTAAAAAACACAACTCTTAAAATTTTCTTAATAGAGCTATTTGAGTGATATGAAAGTTATTTTGTTTCCTCAGTATAGATTTTTGTCTGTAATATTAGGTCAAATTTCTTAAATGAACAGTATAACTGTGAGTTCTTTTTAAAACACTGGCCAGGGTAGAATTTTAAGTGTTTAGCCAAGAAAATACTTCATAGTATATACATTTACAAAGTCCTTAACATAGAACAGTCTTGCCACTTATTTGAAGATTGAAATATGTGATATTTTAATTGCTTTGACAGAGAAGAAGGTGGGGAATGGCCTTTGCTGGTCACCAAATTATTAGGATTTACAATGATCTGGTTTTAAAGAAATGGGTGGATTTGGGAAGCTATGTCTTCCTTTTGTTACTGTTCCTGCCTCATTAAGATTTACCAGTTAGAAAGCCAGTTTGCTTTAAATGTTCTGTCAGTGGCATTGTATGTATTTCTTAAATAACTTTTTATTGGAATATAGTTGATTTACAGTGTTGTGTTTCTGCTACACAGCAAAGTGATTCAATCATGTAAGTATCCGCTCTTTTTTAGATTATTTTCCCATAAAGGCCATTACAGAGTTTTGAGTAGAGTTCCCTATGCTATATAGTAGGTTCTTATAAGTTATCTGTTTTATACGTGGCAGTGTATGCGTATCAGTCTCAATCTCCCAGTTTATCCCTCCCTTCCCTTTCCCCCTTGTAGCCATAAGTTGTTTTCTACATCTGTGATTCATTTTCTGTTTTGTAAGTTGGTTCATTTAAAGGCCGTTTAAAACCTACCAGTCGGTGTTCTCGCACTAACACATTTGTGCCTTTTCAAAGAGACATCAAGAGGTGAACACAGAAGGTGACACCTGCACAGTGGCCAGGGAGTTTGAGCTTAGCTTGCATCTTTGAGATTAAGAAGAATTCTCTCTTCCTCACAGCCTTGTAGGTCACTGGGTAAAATTTTAAAAATCAATTTTTCAGGAACATCTGAAAGAAAATCAAAATGTGCTTATTATGCTGACATGGTCTAACACCAGCTAAGAATCTTAAAAATTAATTTTAAAGTCTAAAGTCTGGCAATAATACATTTAGCAAAATCTTTTGCTGAAAGTCTAGCAATTGCAAACTGTCATTTCTATATTAACCAGTAATCATCAGATTTTTGGTGTTGGAGTAATATTATGTATGTATGTGAATGGATATACTGTATGTAATCCAAAGGCAACTTGCAAATATTAACTATTAATTAATTATAGTAATATACATAAGCATTTAATTATTCATTGTGGTGGTGGGTTAGTTGCTAAGTCCGACTCTTGTAACCCCATGAACTGTTGCCTTCCAGGTTCCTCTGTCCCTGGGATTTCCCATGTAGCAATACTGGAGTGGGTTACCATCTGACGTGAGTTTGATCCCTGGATTGAGAAGATCCGCTGGAGGAGGAAATGGCAACCCACCCCTGTATTCTTGCCTGGGAAATCCTGTGGACAGAGGAGCCTGGCAGGCTAAAGTCCATGGGGTCGCAGAGTCAGACATGATTTAGTGACTGAACAGCAACAGGGAAAGGGGAGTGGAGCAGGTGGGTGGGAGAGGGCAAGGAGGGAACACGACTGTAAACAACGAGAGAGGGCTTTGCAGAGGGGTGATGCCACCTGAAGTCGCTATCCGTGAGAACATCTGGAGAGGAGCCCTCCTGACTGATGGAAGAACTCCTTTGAGGCCTTGAAGTGTCCAAACGTTCAGTATGATTAAGGCACAGGGATAACTCTTGTAGCTCTTTCTGGTAGCTACTGGGCAGAGCTGGTACTGGAAGCGATCTGAGAGTGGTGAGCAAGAATGAGATCATAAGAGGCCTTTTTGGATCAAGACAAGCTCTTGCAGTTTTACTCTAAATGCATTCAAGAGCTGATGGAGATTTTTAAACATTTTATTACAAAAATTTCAAACATACATGAAAATGGAAAATAGAATGACTCCCTATGTACCCATTACCCAGCTTCAATAATTAGCAACTCGTGGCCAATTTTGTTTTATCTATGCTCTTTCCCCAAACCCATCATATAATTTGGAGCTAGCAACCTGTCATTTTGTTCATGAATATTTCAGTATACATCTCTGAAACATAGAAACTCTTTTTAAAAACATAGCCACAGTTCCATAATCACATCTATAACTTTTTAGTAATTCTTCAGTGTCATCAGATGTCCAGTCTCAGTTGAGACTTTAAGCAGAGGAGTTCCAGCACCTAATTTCCAATTTAAAAAAGAGCTCCTACCTTGTTGTGGGTATCAGAGCTTAGTATGAGCTGGGAGCTCACCTAATGACTCTCTGCATTTGGCATCAGTGTAGCCTGAGTAAGGGTGTGATGACGGAGACAAAGAGAAGTGGCCGATTTTGGAACATGCTTGGAGGGAAAACCCACTTGCTGGTCTTTCCTATAATTTTGGCCTCAGTCACGGAGTGACAGGGGAAGGAAAACAACTGAACTGGAGAAGACTTGAGAAGGAACAGTTGTGGAAGGGGAAGTTAAAAATTTTGTTTTGGCCTTAATTTTACCTCAGACAATGGAAAATGTTGTTTATATCAGCCTTAAAAGAGAAATAGAAAAGAGAACGGTATCTTTAATCCTGCTCTAGGCTATATGTTAATGGGAATATGATAATGGAGGAAATAGTTTGTGTTCTTAAAAACAAAAAGAAACAAACAAAACAAACTTAGAGCTTTACTTGAAATGTATTCAGGTCCACTCAAGTAAAGCTTTCCATAGTGATTGCTTTGAAGATAATAACGAGTCTGAGACGTCTGCCTGTCCGGTAACACTTCCTTCCACCGGCTTACCACAAATATGCTGACCTTACTTTGTAAACCTGAAATCGAAGCCAAGGACTTGAAAATTGAGAGTTTACTTATAGGGACAGTATACAAGAATATAGGACATCAGAACTGGCTTGAGGGAAAGAAAACAAACTAGAAACATTAATAACTATGATCCCCACTATTTCTCCTATTCAGTTCAGTTCAGTCGCTCAGTCGTGTCCGACTCTTTGCGACCCCATGGATCGCAGCACGCCAGGCCTCCCTGTCCATCACCAACTCCCGGAGTTCACTCAGACTCACGTCCATCGTGTCAGTGATGCCATCCAGCCATCTCATCCTCGGTCGTCCCCTTCTCCTCCTGCCCCCAATCCCTCCCAGCATCAGAGTCTTTTCCAATGAGTCAACTCTTTGCATCAGGTGGCCAAAGTACTGGACTTTCAGCTTTAGCATCAGTCCTTCCAAAGAAATCCCAGGACTGATCTCCTTCAGAATGGACTGGTTGGATCTCCTTGCCATCCAAGGGACTCTCAAGAGTCTTCTCTAATACCACAGTTCAAAAGCAGCAGTTCTTCAGTGCTCAGCCTTCTTTACAGTCCAACTCTCACATCCATACATGACCCCAGGAAAAACCATAGCCTTGACTGACGGACCTTCGTCAGCAAAGTAATGTCTCTGCTTTTGAATATACCATCCAGGTTGGTCATAACTTTTCTTCCAAGGAGTAAGCGTCTT
>SJYX01019247.1:1295476-1369587 GCA_006410675.1 Oreotragus oreotragus
GTTTTCTGAATGTTGAGCTTTAGGCCAACTATTTCACTCTCCACTTTCACTTTCAAGAGGCTCTTTAGTTCTTCTTCAGTTTCTGCCATAAGGGTGATGTCATCTGCATATCTGAGTTATTGATATTTCTCCTGGCAATCTTGATTCCAGCTTGTGTTTCTTCCAGACCAGCGTTTCTCATGATGTACTCTGCATATAAGTTAAATAAGCAGGGTGACAATATACAGCCTTGACGTACTCCTTTTCCTATTTGGAACCAGTCTGTTGTTCCATGTCCAGTTCTAACTGCTGCTTCCTGACCTGCATACAGATTTCTCAAGAGACAGGTCAGGTGGTCTGGTATTCCCATCTCTTTCAGAATTTTCCACAGTTTATTTTGATCCACACAGTCAAAGGCTTTGACATAGTCAATAAATATTAGTTCCCACTAAAAAATGCTCTGCAGACACTGGTCTTGTGAATTGGTTTACCACCTATAATTAGCAAGTATAAATTAATGTATGATCATTGCTTATTATTATTTATTCCAGAAAAAGTCTCTCCCCACCTCCTCCTTTTTCTTCTCCTTTCTCTTGGAAGCCTCACCTTGCTTTTGAGGCCTTCTGTTTTAACTAAATCAGGCCCACCCCAGGATTGCTGTACTCAATCATTCAGTCATGTCTGACTCTTTGTGGCCCAATGGACTGTAGCCCATTGGGCTCCTGTGCCCATGGGATTTCCTAGGCAAGAATACTGGAGCAAGTTGTCATTTCTTAGGGATCGAACCCATGTCTCTTACATACATTGGCAGGCAGATTCTTTACCGCTAACACCACCTGGGAAGCCCCATAATTTAAAATCAAGTGATTAGAAATTTGAATTACATCTGAAAAATCTTGTCACTTGTCGAGTGACAGAAGCTAGACACAAAGGAGTGCCATGCATATAAGATATGAAAATGATCAGAATCCATCAGTGGTGTTGGAAGTCAAGATATTAATTACCCTTGAGGGAGTGGTCTCTGGAAGGCTCCATGAGGTGGGCTTTGGGGTCAAGCTAATATATTCTGTTTCTGAGTGTTGATTATATGGAAGTGCTCAGATTGTAAAAATTCACTGAAGTTATATGTATACTGGCCTTAATTATAAAAAAGTTTAAATAAAATTAGATGATAGATACTAATATTATGGGTAAATAACCTTGTTGTATGTGAGGGTGTGGGTGTATTTTTTATTACCTCACAGTAAGGCAGTAAGTAGAAAACTCTTTCCTCCCAAATTCCAGAGGACAGTGGCTCAGAGGAAAGATGGGAGAGGACCTTCATTGGCATATTTGACCCTATCTCCTAAGATTATTTCTGAGCAGTGTCTGTGGCTGTAACTACTGAAAATAGAATGGTTATCAAAACAGTTTTAGAATTCTTATGGACAAAAAGGCATTATTCTCACAAGACTAATAACTCAGGGACCAGAGAAACTGAATTTCCCTTTATGAACTGAACTTTTCCTTGCAAGACCAGTAAAGTTGTCTCTTTCAAAACACAAATACAGTGAGCTTGCATGCTCATTACCTGTGTGTCTTAGGCTACTTGCATTTTCTTTTCTGTGATAAGACAGAGTCTAGGAAAGCAATTTAATAAGAAAAAAAGTCCTACATCTGCAGCAGAGTAATATAATCTGACATTATTTTTTAAGAGTATTATACTATCATTTTACAGTGATAAAGGTGAACAGTTTTATTCATAGATATTTGTGTGGATTCCAATACCCATTTTTAGTATATTAAATAAAATGTTATATTTCCCCTTAATATGTGACTTTTGATGATGTCATTTTATATTTTAAGTCAGCACTGTCCAACAGGGCTTTCTGCCATAATGGATGTTTTCTATTACCTGTGCTGTCCAGTATGGTAGCCACAAGTCACATGTGGCTAATACACAACTTGAAATGTGCCTCATGAACTGCGAAGAAAAATGTTAGTATTATTTGATTTTAATTGATTTAAATTTGAATAGCCACATTTGACTACTGGCCAAAGTGTTAGACAATGAGTTTTGAAATCTAAGTAAAATACAGTGTTTTGAGTTCAAGTTAGTGTCTGATTGTGCTTAATTCTTTTTATAGAAATTCTCATAAGTTCATCTAATAGATTTTTTTTTCTCAGCCTCATTAGTCTGGTCTTTTGGTGGATAAGTCCACTTGTAAAGACAGCAGGAGTTCTTAAGGTTCTTAATCATATAGCAAAAAAACCTACTTTTGGATTCTTACCAACTCACCTATTCCTTCATTTTCTTAATCTCCTGGGCACTGTCCTTTCTGTACCATCACAGGCTCTGGCCCTCTTGAGAGCTGTATCCCCAAGATCCTGGGACGCAGTAAGAAGTCAGTAAGCAGTAAAGGTCTGCCACATAGTGGGAGTTTGAAAATGAACAGTTTGTACTCTTATTGTCATTGCCACTGTGAAACACAGTCTGGAGTGATATTGTCATCTCTTTGTGCTTTAAGTCAAGAGCTATAGAGAATGAATTTATAATATTAAAAAAATGATTAAAAACAACATGTAAGAAGTCAGTAAGCAGTAAAGGTCTGCCACATAGTGGGAGTTTGAAAATGAACAGTTTGTACTCTTATTGTCATTGCCACTGTGAAACACAGTCTGGAGTGATATTGTCATCTCTTTGTGCTTTAAGTCAAGAGCTATAGAGAATGAATTTATAATATTAAAAAAATGATTAAAAACAACAGCAACAAAAATTGTCAGCTCTCTGTCTTATAACCATCTCCACCATTATCACAGTTCTTAAAACTCAATAAATCATTTGTAAAACATTTTCCATTTTGTTTTAAAAAAATGATCAAGAAGAGGAGACAAAGAGACTTCTCTTGTAGTTGAATTTCTAAGATTTTGTACTCTCAGTGTAGGGGGCCCAGTTTCAATCTCTGGTCAGGGAACTAGATGCCACATATCTCAACTAAATTTCATGCATGCATGCATGCTGCAAGTAAGATATAAGCAGCCAAATAAGTAATACATATTAAAAAAAAGAAGAGGCAAAAATAGAGAAGACTAACTAAAGAAAGCAAAAGCAGCAGAAAGCCAGTGTCAGTTCAGCATTGTCTAGACTGTTGAAGTTGGAAGCCATGTGGGAAGTCAGCTTCCTTCATTCTCAACATGAGATAAATTAAGCCCAGAGACCATAAGTGACTGGCCCCAACTCAGAGAACTAATTGCTGTATAATACTTGTTTTATTCAAGAGCTTTGTAAGAATATTTTTGAATAAGGATCCATAGTTAACCTAGTTGGGGATAAATACTGTAAATATGAAAGCAGGATCCTGACATTAGTTCACTTAGGTCACATTCTTTCTTCTCCCAGGGAATCACTGAACAGAGGCAGCTTGAAAAGTGGATGCCACAAGATTTGCAGACAACCCTCACATTTCAACAGAAAATACAAGTAATGAAAATGTAAGACTCCTGAATTAAACTATCTACCTGGCAAGAGTCAAGACACTTTCATTTCCTCACTTACTCAGACTTGGGTAATGAAAATATTTTCAGGGGTCCTATGGGGACCCCTGTCTCACTTACAGGCAGAGTTAAGGTATTTGAGTTTTGAAATGTATGCCCCTCCAAAAAATCCACTAATATATGAAACAGCCAAATATGTTCATTTTATTTAGACTGTGAGTAAATGTCATTTTCTGGTGACTGTGTAGTTTTGTGAAACTGGTGGGCAGAGTTTGGGAATCCCACCGTATCACGGATGGTCACAGCTCACTGCTCTGACCCCTCTCTTTATTATGTGTTATGTTATATGGTTTAGTCAGAGAAGAAAGCTTATTTTGGCTTTATTCCTTCCCATGAATGGGAAGGATTTTGATTTGCTGCATACCTCTGAGCTCTTGGACATTTTCTCATCCTCCTAACTGCTAGTTTATTGAGATCAACTGCTTCCTTTTGTGAATGCATTGAGAGGACTTTTGATTTTTCTTCAGATTAGATCTGATTCAATTACTGCATTAGATAGATAGATGTCCTGGCTGAGGAAGAGAAAGGCTCACATTCGCATGGAGGGCCAGGACAGTATTAGGTAGGAGCTGAGACCTGAGTGTCCACAGAAGAAGCCAGCGCTTGTCAGGGAAAAAGGACTGCAGCGTGATTACCACTACTTACCCTCCCGTGAGTCCCCTTCCTGACTGCTCCTCCCTCTGTTATTTCCAGGCTCTGGTCACAACTGTTGTTTCCCTTTCTTGCTTCCTTCTGAGAGGTCGGGTATGTTCGGGCATGTCGCGACAAAAAGCCCCAGAAAAAGGGTCGTAGAAGGCCACCGTCCAAACAGGAACCGGAAGCGGGTCAAACTTCCGGAAACCAACCCCATGGCCTGGCCCAATCAAGTACCGACACGGAGCCCTTAGACGCCAATCAGCCCACGCTCCCTACCTCATGTGGGAGGGCCTGGCTTAAACGCCAGCCCTGACTATAAAACCCCCGTCGCCGCCCCCATACCTCGCAGACTCCCTTTGTTCCCTTGCCTGCTTGTCCCTGGGAGTTCTGCCCGAGAGCGACCGCCCAAATAAAGGTTTCCATCGACGGTCCTTAGAGGTGGCTTTTTCTTCCTGCGGCGTTTCTTACACCTTCTAGCCTGGACTCTGTTTCTCATTTTTTCAAAGTCTTCTTACCTGTAGCTACAGAGCATAACCCCGTGGAGAAGAAAATGGCAACCCACTCTAGTATTCTTGCCTGGGAAATCCCATGGATAGAGGAGCCTGGCGGGTTACCGTCCTTGGGTCTCAAAAGAGTTGAACATGACTGAACACATACACACACACACATACACACGCTTTATGAAACATTTTTTAAAAGGAAAAATTGTACATTTTTATAATATTTTTATGAGTTAATATAATGTTCTGAAAATAAAAGCTAAAAAAAAAAAAAAAAGGCTACTCAGCTTGCCATGTTGTTTTGACAGCCATGCAAGCATCAGGATAAAAGGTGACAAACCACATGTATAGAACTGGACTTTGGTTTTAAAAAAAATATTTATTAATTTACTATGCTGAGTGACATTGTGAGATCCTAGTTTGCCGGGGGCCAGCGTGAGGAATCCCACCCACGACAAGGTCATGCGGAAGGAAGCCTGGCAAAACGCAAGGACGTGATCAGGCTTCGGTGGTTCCCCCTGGAATTTCCTGAGCATCCACCCCCCAAGACCAGAGTCTGCCTGCTTTACTGTGTTATGCTTCCCACCTGCTCTTCTGTCATTAACAGGGGGCTGTCCCCCCACCACCTTTTTCTGGAAAAAAATTAATTTAGAGCTTTTAGATAATAAATCTCCTGGGCATAATATGAGTGTTCCAATCCAAAAACCCCTCTGATGGCTTTCTAGCCTGCCTGCAGGACTCGTACAGCTGCGCGTGTGATTAGGCCTCCTGACCACGGGAGGCACAGGAAGCTTAAAACATCCTAGGAATGTAGGGGCTTCCGAGGTATCAAGATCATTGGAATAAAACTGATTAAGCGTTTCATTGTCGAGCCAATACTTGTTGCCAAATTTTCATATCTTTTACTTGTTGATATAGGTGGTATATAGAAAAACCAGTAGCAACATTAGATCTTTGAGTTAAGTACCTTCTTTGTTGTAACCCACTGCGCCTTTGTTCTATAGAGATGTAACTTTAGTGCTTTAAGGAGATGCAGATTAAAGAAAAACACTTCAGGGGAAACGAGATTAACATTCATTAAGGAAGAGAGCCAAAAAGTGTTAGCAAGCCTTTTGGCCTGAAGATGATATAAATTACCTAAGACTTGTGTATACAACTAGGTATGCAGAGAGAAAAGCCTGGTTTTGATAAGAGTCTGGGCTGCTAATGCTGCATAATTTTGTATTGCCCATTGATCTCCATGTACTATCAAAAGTATAAAAAGCCTTCTGAACAATGAGGGGGGCAGTCATTGGAAGGACTGGTTTCCCCTGAGTCTCCTCTTTACTCTAATTTCAGGCTGAATTCCCATCTGGGTCGTGGAGGCTCACCAAGTCTACTTAACTTGCCCTGGCTTCTGAGACCCACGCGAGAGGGAGCCCAAGGCGGGGCACCCTCCGATATTCAAGTGGGCACCTGTGGCCCAACGTAGACGGTGCAAGTTCCTTGTCTGGAACTTTATTGGTTTTCCACATAAACCAAGTTAATCAGGCTCTTTTCTCCACTAAATTTTCCTACTACACTATTTCTTCCTGATCTAATCTTATATTTCTATATTAATAAATAAGTTTTTCCTCGCCAACGCCATCCCCGCTTCGAGTTCCCTGGATCCACCGGGGCTGGACCCTGGCACTAGTTCACCAACCAGTTGGAACCCATACCCCCTTGGAAGCATGGAGTCTTAACCACTGGAGCACCAGGATATTAGAGAGCAAGGAGAGGAGATCTGGGGGCAGGCCGTTTAGCTGTGGAGAGGTCTGCCTTCCTCCAAGGGCTGCTGAGGTAGCAAGAAACCAGAGGTCTTTCCTAGGTACGGAGATCCAAAGGTTCCGTCATTTCTCAGAGAAATGGTACCAAGTGGTGCCAAGAAAGTGATGTGCACCTCTATCCAGGCTGGAGACTTAGCAGGGGGCTTTGGAAGAAGCCCTTGGCAGCCAGTAATTATGAAAATAAAAGTGAGTATAAAAGACAGTGATTAGATTAGCGACACTTAAAATCATTGAATAGTGAAAAGAGGGCCGAGTTTGTAGAGTTGCAATAAGCTTGTTGCTTAGAAGTCATGAAGGGAAGTCAGCTGTGTGTGTGTAGCTTTTACATTAGTAAATGAAAACTCTCCTATTAGTACCTCAGGAAAGATGTGTTTCTGTTATGAAACAAAGCACGGATTGATTACACACTGCATAGATACTGTACAATACAGAGCTCAGAGAACAGACCCTAGTGCCTGGTACACCTGAATCTGAGCCCTACTTTTGCTGTTTCCTAGCTGTGTGACTGTCTTAGCTTGGGCTGCCATAATAAAATACTATGGGTTGGGTGACTTAAGCGACAGACATTTATTTCTCAGTTCTGGAGGCTGGGCATCCTGAGATCAGCGTGGTAGCTTCTGGTGAGGCCCCTCTTCCTGGTTTGCAGATGGACACCTTCTTGCTGCATCCTCACATGGCAGAGAGTGAGCACTCTGCTCTTCTCTTCTTGTGATGAAAATGCAGATCCCATCAGGAGGGCACCACAACCTAATCTGATTATGGCCTCTTGGCCCCATTTCTAAGTACCATCCTATTGGGGGTTAAGACTTCAACATATGGATTTAGGAGGCGGTGCAGACATTCTATCCATAGCAGTGACCTTGAGCAAATACTTAAGCTCTTCATACCTAATCCTCTTCTGCAAAACAGGTAAGTACCTCCTCAAATGTGTCGTTGCAATAAAGTGCTTGCCCAGGGCCTGCCACAGAGCTGGTGCTTAGTGAACATCAGCCTCTCCCCAAGGAACTCTGCTTGTTATGTCTGCCTGAAGGGAACTCGAACCCCAGGAAGAGGGTCTCGCTTCTCTTGTAATGAACTGTTTCCTCAAGGAAAAGATCCTTTTGGATGAAAAACTATGTGAACATGAATGTGTGTGTTTTAATAGCCAAAGTTTAATTGTAATTTGGGGAAAAAATTTATATACACACACACATATATATGTATATTGATAGTTCCCAGAAAACCTATTATTTTACAAGTATTGTTGATTAGCAGTGAGATGTGAGTAAAAAATATGTGTAAAAAAATGAGTAAATAATCGGTACATGTGGTACTGAGAAATGGCACAAACTACATGAGAGGTGAATGACTATATGGGAAGGGAATCTGAAGAGGGGATATATGCATGTGTACAGCTGATTCACTTTGCTGTACAGTGGAAACTAACACATTGTAAAGCAACTATATTAAATATATATATATATATATATATATATATATATCTTCTGTTTGTCCAGAACAAGGCAAAAAAGATTTAGAAAACAGACCTGTTTGTTGATCGTCACATACACTGAGTTAGTGGATGAGAAGGAAATACATTTGCAAAATATTTTACTTTCCATTTATCATTTGGGACCAGTTGAATTCACAGTTACATTATTCTCGGGAGCTGTGAGGGTACATTAAGAATAATAAGGACATTGGCTAAATGCTTTAGGCATTATGGAGCCATAATATACCACATGTCTTATTGTTAATTCATGTTGCTAGCCCACTGTTTTAATAGCAGCCAGGAGCCATAATGACACATGCTGTGAATATATATTAAAACAATCCACACAAGTTGCTTTAGTGGTATCGGTTAATTGGATGTTATCTGGGATCCAGAAAGGTTTGGAGGCAGCTAGACAGAAATGGCATCTATTGTGGTTTTTCTTTTCTCATAATGCTGTGAAGAAAGTGCCAGCTCTAAATGCTTAATCTGTGCTTCTTCCATCTGTGCTCTGGCCCGGAAAATAAATTTTTGGTGCCCCAGTCCCTGGATGTGAGCATATACTATTGCCTTGTTCTCCTTTTGGCTAAATCATCAACATAGCAGTTGATACTAAAGTTGTATTTAAATGTGGTAGGAAATGTTTTTTATTAAAAAAAAAAATCTAAAATTGTATCTCTACTTTTCACCCTGAATGTTAAAAGTTGCATACCATAATGAACACATATTGTCTGCATTAATCTTAAAATTTATTTTGTATGTCATTTAAAATGAACGACGAAGTATACGATGAATGCTGTACTGTCACCTGATTTTTTTCCTTAATAGTGTCTCTTGGATATTTTTCACATCATTTGAGGGTGGCAAGTGAGACCCAGGCAATAGAAATTAGTGAAGACGAGTGGATAGGAAACATGTTAGGCCAAAGCATAATTTTGTCCAGTTCTGTTAGACCTAATTTTTTGAAAGAAGCTTGATGTTCGGATTTTTATGTGAAATCCCCCAATTTCTTAGTTGTTTTTAAATTACAGTGGCCCAGTTAGGGCCAGAAGCATCCACTTCATTTTTAATACAAATTTACCTTATTTTTTTTAAATGGAAATATAGTTGCTATACAATGTTGTGTTAGTTTATGCTGTATAACAACATGAACCAGCTGGAGGTATACATGTATCCCCTCCCTCATGGGCCTCCCTCCCCTCATCCCTATCCTACCCCTCTAGGTCATCACAGAGTGCTGAGCTGAGCTCCCTGTGCTGTATAGCAAGTTCCCATTAGCTATCTGTTTCACACATGGCAGTGTATGTATGTCAGTCCTGATCTCCCTGTTCACCCCCTCCACAGTTCTGTTCCTTACATCTCTCTCTCTATCCCTGCCCTGCAAAATAGGTCCATCTGTACAATTAGCTTATTTTTAATATGATCACCCATTGCTACACATTTAGATCTAAATTTCATGTTTACCACCTGTTCTGACTTGTAATACTTTGACAATTTCCTGTTGAAATAAGCTTTTGTAGCCAAGGTACCTAATGTCCATGTGTCACACCAAAGGGTTTTCCCTGGATGCAGTTCCGGGGAAACGAAAATATGAGTAGATATATACATTCAGTACCTGTAAGTTCACTGAAATATTTAGAATTTAGATGAGGTAAATGCAGGCTTGGTAGGATCTGAAGCTTACACAATTTTTAGAGTGTTCCATAGCATAAAGCATACAAAAATAAAACCACTCAATTAGATACAGAGTCTTGGAGGGGACCTTAAAGTGAGGCGCCTGAAATCTCAGTTTCATTAGCCTCTGGATGAGGACAAGAAGAAATGAAGTGAAAGAGGGATAAAAAAACAAAACTCACAGGAGAACACATAGTTTGTTTTTTTGGAGACTCGCTAAGGGATACAGAGGTATCACTTACACTGACATTTCAACAGAGAAAGTTAAAAATGCTGTTCTATAATCTGGAAGCCCTCTTATCTGGTTATGTATTTTTAAGTGATACTTTATGTAAAAATTTTTGACTACTTTTGAACTTCCTTATTCCATACAGAGTTTACTATTTTAATCAGGAAGATGTCAACAGAAATAACTGTGTTCATTTCAGGAATACAAACTGCCTTCTGTTTTACATAAGTACATTGACCTTGGATAAAATGTTCTTTCAATTACTGGAGACTCCCAACTCTAGTTATTTATAGTATATGCTACAAAACAGATGAAATAGATATTGAACAAAGAATTGGACTATTAAGGAAGCAAAAGGTTTCACAGTATAGCTTTCTTATAGTCTGCAGGCTGAGAAACATTAGTATTTGATATTGAATGCCTTCAGAAAGGATGGTGAATAGACAGAAAGTCAGCGTTGTCAAAAAAAAAAAAAATAGAAAAGAAAAGAAAAATCTTCAGGAGTGATAAAAACCTGAAAAGAGGAAACCACATGTAATGGGAAAATTAGTGTTTTGCTTTTGTGTGTGTGTGTGTGTGTGGCACAGAGAAGTGGGTGGCTAGATCTTAGGTAAATACATTCTATTAAGCTCTAAATCATTTCATTTGGCATTGGTTGAATTACAATTTTCTTCCCTGGTGGCTCAGACAGTGAAGCATCTGCCTACAATGCAGGAGACCAGGGTTTGCTATCTGGGTCAGGAAGATCCCCTGGAGAAGGAAATGGCAACCCACTCCAGTACTCTTGCCTGGAAAATCCCATGGACAGAGGAGCCTGGTAGGCTACAGTCCATGGGGTCACAAAGAGTCAGACACGACTGAGCGACTTCACTTTCAAATTATAGTAAAATCAGAGATTGCTAGTTATAGCAAAGCTTGAAGAGAGTCTTTAAAGCTGCTGGAATGAGTATTTGGAGAAAATAAAGCCTGGATTGGGTTAGCTCTTACCTTTGATTATAAGCAGGGTAGGAAAAGAGGTTTGTTTGTATTTATGCATACTCATTAGTACAACATTAATAATCAAATCCTAGTTCTTGTTCTCACTTAACTGTATGACTTGGGGCAAGGTCCATGTACTAGAGCTGATAATAATGGCATCTAAGGTTGTAGGAAAGATTTGAAAGTGTGAAAATGACAGGATTAGTCACTCAGTCATGTCTGACTTTTTTTTCTCCCAATTTCCAGTGTCCTTTATATTTTGTGAGTAGATCCATTTCCTTCCTAGCATCAAATGCTTTTTTTTAATTAATTTTTTTATTGAAGGGTGATTATTTTACAGAATTTTGTTTTCTGTCAAACCTCAACATGAATCAGCCATAGGTATACATATATTCCCTCCCTTTAAAACCTTCCTCCCATCTCCTCCCCATCTCACCTCTCTAGGTTGAATCAGAGCCCCTGTTTGAGTTTCCTGAGTCATACAGCAAATTCCCGTTGGCTATCTATTTTACATATGGTAATGTAAGTTTCCATGTTTCTCTTTCCATGCCTCTCACCCTCTCTTCCCCCTCCCCAAGTCAATAAGTCTCTTCTCTAGGTCTGTTTCTCCATTGCTGCCCTGTGAATAAGTTCTTCAGTACCATTTTATAGATTCCTTATATATGTGTTGCTGCTGCTGCTGCTAAGTCGCTTCAGTCGTGTCCAACTCTGTGTGACCCCATAGACGGCAGCCCACCAGGCTCCGCCGTCCCTGGGATTCTCCAGGCAAGAACGCTGGAGTGGGTTGCCATTTCCTTCTCCATTGCATGAAAGTGAAAAGTGAAAGTGAAGTCGCTCAGTCGTGTCCGACTCTTCGCGACCCCATAGACGGCAGCCTACCAGGCTCCTCCATCCATGGGATTTTCCAGGCAAGAGTACTGGAGTGGGGTGCCAATGCCTTCTCCAATATATGTGTTAGAATATGATATTTATCATTCTCTGATTGACTTCACTCTGTATAATAGGTTCTAGGTTCATCCACCTCATCAGAACTGACTCAAATGCCTGCCTTTTTCTGCTGAGTAATATTGTGTAAATGTAGCACAACTTCTTTACCCACTCATCTGTCGATGGACTTCTAGGTTGCTCCCATGTTCTAACTATTGTAGATAGTGCTGCAGTGAACAATGGGATACGTTTCTAGGTTCATCCACCTCATCAGAACTGACTCAAATGCCTGCCTTTTTCTGCTGAGTAATATTGTGTAAATGTAGCACAACTTCTTTACCCACTCATCTGTCGATGGACTTCTAGGTTGCTCCCATGTTCTAACTATTGTAGATAGTGCTGCAGTGAACAATGGGATACGTGTGTCTCTTTCAATTTTGGTTTCCTCAGGGTATATGCCTAGGAGTGGGGTTGCTGGGTCATATGGTGGTTTTATTCCTAGTTTTTGTAAGGAATCTATACACTGTCTTCCATAGTGGCTGTATCAATTTACATTCCTACCAACAGTGCAAGAGTGTCCCTTTTTCTCCACACCCCCTCCAGCGTTTATTGTTTGTAGACTTTTAGACGATGGCCATTCTGGCCAGTGTGCGGCAGTGTCTCACTGTAGTTTGATCTGCATTTCTCTAGTAGTGAGTGATGTGGAGCGTCTCTGTGTCTGTTTCTTAGCCATCTCCACGTCTTCTCTGGAGAAATGTCTGTTTGGTCTTTTTCCCACTCTTTGATTGGGCTGTTTGTTTTTCTGGTACTGAGTTGTATAAGCTGCTTGTATATTTTGGGAATTAATCCTTTGTCAGTTGTTTTATTTGCTATTATTTTGTCCCATTCTGCAGGTTGTCTTTTCACCTTGCTTATAGTTGCCTTTGCTGTGCAAAAGCTTTTAAGTTTAATTCATGTCCCACTTGTTTACTTTTGTTTTTATTTCCATTACTCTAGGAAGTGGGTCTGGGGAAGGCAATGGCACCCCACCCCAGTACTCTTGCCTGGAAAATCCAATGGACGGAGTAGCCTGGTGGGCTGCAGTCCATGGGGTCGCTAACAGTCAGACAGACTGAGCGACTTCACTTTCACTTTTCTCTTTCATGCATTGGAGAAGGAAATGGCAACCCACTCCAGTATTCTTGCCTGGAGAATCCCAGGAATGGGGGAGCCTGGTGGGCTGCCGTCTATGGGGTCACACAGAGTCGGACATGACTGAAGTGACTTAGCAGCAGCAGCAGCAGGAAGTGAGTCATAGAGGATCTTGCTTTGATTTATGTCATTGAGTGTTCTGCCTATGTTTTCCTCTAAGAGTTTTATAGTTTCTGGTCTGACATTTAGGTCTTTAATCCATTTTGAGTTTTCTTTGTGTATGGTTTTAGGAAGTGTCCTAATTTCATTCTTTTACATGGAGCTGTCCAGTTTTCCCAGCACCATTTATTGAAGAGGCGATCTTTGCCCCATTGTATATTCTTGCCTCCTTTGTCAAAATTAAGGGACCCATTGGTGCATGGGTTTATTTTTGGGCTTTCTATCTTATTCCATTGGTCTGTCTTTCTGTTTTTGTGCCAGTGCCATACTGTCTTGATGATTGTAACTTTGTAGTATAATCTGAAGTCAGGAAGGTTGATCCTCCAGCTCCATTCTTCTTTCCCAAAACTGCTTTGTCTATTCAGGGTCTTTTGTGTTTTCATATAAACTGTGAAATTTTTTTGTTCTAGTTCTGTGAAAAATGCCATTGGTAATTTAATAGGGATCACATTGAATCTGTAGATTGCATTTGTTAGTATAGTCATTTTCACAATATTGATTCTTCCTGCCTGGGAACATGGAATATCTCTCCATCTGTTTATGTTGTCTTTGATTTCTTTCATTAGTGTCTTATAATTTTCTGTGTACAGTTCTTTTGTCTCCTTGCTGCTGCTACTGTTAAGTCACTTCAGTCGTGTCCGACTCTGTGTGACCCCATAGACCAGCCCACCAGGCTCCCCAGTCCCTGGGATTCTCCAGGCAAGAACACTGAAGTGGGTTGCCATTTCCTTAGATAAGTTTATTCTTATTTAGTTCTTTTTTGTTGCCATGGTGAATGGGATTGATTCCTTAATTTCTCTTTCTGATTTTTTATTGTTAGTGTATAGAAATGTAAGTGATTTCTGTGTATTGATTTTGTTTCTTCATTTGTGTTGTATTTATCTTCCTTTTCATTTCTTTCTTTTTTTTTTAATCTTATTGTGTTCGAGGTCTCCTTTTCCCAGGCTTCAATGTTGAAGCCAAAATTCTTTCTTCCTTTTGGTTTCTGCCCTCCTAAGGTTGGTCCAGTGGTTTGTGTAAGCTTCATATAGGGTGAGACTTGTGCTGAGTTTTTGTTTGCTTGTTTGCTTGCTTGCTTGTTTTTCCTCTGATGGGCAAGGCTGAATGATGTGGTAATCCTGTCAGCTGGTAATTGGGTTTCTATTTTTGTTTTGTTTGTTGTTTAGATGAGGTGTCCTACACAGGCTGCTTCTGGTGATGCCAGGTCTTGTACTCTAGTGGTTTCCCTTATGTGAGTTCTCACTATTTGATACTCTCTAGGGTCAGTTCTCTGATAGTCTAGGGTCTTGGAGTCAGTGCTCCCACTCCAAAGGCTCAGGGCTTGATCTCTGGTCAGAAACGAAGATTCCACAAGTGGTTTGCTATGGCATTAAGTGAGATTAAAACAAATATCCAAAAATGAGAAACCTAAGATGAATCCCAGACAATCAGCAGTTATAAAAGCAGGCAAATAATAATTAAAACAATGGAATATACACATATATGTATACACCCATGAGCAAAATCAAAACAGTCCAACAAAAATAAAGTATGGTAGATTGACCTGGCGAACAAAGGAAGTTAAAAAAATACCAGTTAAGAACAAAACTAACTAAAGCACAAACTGGAAAACAAAACTAAAGCAAGGCGCCAAGTGGGGAATAAAGCAGTGAAATCAAAACTAAGAAGTATGTTGAGAGGAAAGGAGAGAAAGAAAAGGAAGAATAGCTATGCATAATTACAGGTAGATTAAGAAGATTTATATACATTAAAGATTAACTTCAAGTGGAAAAGAACAGTAGGAAAGGCAAACAAAGGAATAAATGTGGAAAAAATATAATAGGTTTAAAAAAATTAAAATTATAAAAAAGAGAAAAAAATGGAAGAAGAAAGAAAAAAGATGTAAAAAAGGAAAACCACAGAACTGCAAAAGCCCAGTGTAGAGACAGAGGTTTATAACAAGAATAAAAAGTGTGACTGAATATACATATATACATACACACCCATAAGCAAAATCAAAACAGTCCAACAAAAATACAGTATATTGACCCAGAGAACAAAGGAAACCAAAAATTATATCTACCAGAACAAAACTAAATAAAGCACAAACTGGAAAACAAAACTACAGCAAAGTGCCAATTGGGGAATAAAGCAATGAAAATAAAACTAAGAAATAAGAGGAAAGAAAAGAAAGAATAGATATTCAAATTAAGTAGAGGTAGATAAAGATTTATATACATTAAAGATGAATGGCAAAGGGAAAAGAAGAGTAAGAAGAGTAAACTAAGGAATAAATGGAATAGGTTAAAAAATTAAAATTAAAAAAATAGAAAGGAAAAAAGAGGAAAACTCCACAGTACTGCAAAAGCCCAACGTAGGGGCAGAGGTTTATAACAGCAATAAAAAATGTGACTGAGGGGAAAAAAAGCTCGAAAGCTTAATTACACTTCATAGTGCCAATAAAATTGACAACTATAACAGAAAGGAAAAGAAAAAAATCCAAAAGAACCTACAGAACAAGTGAAAACCGAAGAAGAAGAAATGTTTGTCTTGAGTCACTGGCTATGTATGGCTGCAGCAAGGGCTGGCTGATTCTCATTCCATTTAGGCTGCCACAGGTCAGTCACTCAGCCTTAAGTGTTTCTCCGACTCAGACAGTTGCCCCAGTGTGGGGACTGGAACCCTGCTTCAGTTCCCCCACCGGCTGAGGGCATGTCCAGTCCTCCTAACACTCCTGTTTTTCCGCCTACTTCCTTCATCCTACCGAGTTTTGTGTGGTTTTATACATTCTTTTCCACTGGTCAGGTCCTCCTGTCTGCTCTTAGCTGGTGTTCTGCATGCACTTTTGTGTCGGAAGGTGTATTCCTGATGTATCTGGAGAAAGACATACTCCACGTCCAGCTACTCCTCTGCCACCTTGTTCTCTCCCACGTCTGACTTTGACTCTTTAGGGCCCTACGGACTGTAGCCCACCAGGCTCTCTGTCCATGGGATTTTGCAGACAAGAATACTGGAGTGGATTGCCATTCCCTTTTCCAGGGTATCTTCCCAACCCAGGGATCAAACCCAGAGTCTCCTGCATTTTTGGCATATTCTTTACCATCTGAGCCACTAGAGAAGGTTTAGTAAGTAAAAAATGCAGAGCTCTTAGAACGGTGGTGTATGTGAGACTTTTTCTGTGATAATAATTATCACCATTACTATGAACATATATTTTTCTCTCTTGTTCTTCTGTTAAGAACTTTTCTGTTCTTAGGTGTGTGTGTTATGTCTCTTTAGTCATGTCTGATTCTTTGTGATTCCATGGTCTACAGCCCACCGGGTTCCTCTGTCCGTGGGATTCTCCAGGCAAGAATACTGGAGTGGGTTGCCATTCCCTTCAGGGGATCTTGCCAACTCAGTGATCAAACCTGCATCTCTTACATCTCTTGCATTGGAAGGTGAGTATTAGATCAAAATAAATCAAAAGGGTGTTTTGTTATATTGATTTATTTGGCTGAGTCAGGTCTTAGCTGCGGCAGGTGGGATCTTCATTGCATCATGTGGAACCTTTCTTTTTTTCATGCAGTCATGCACACACTGGACTCTCTAGTTGTGGCGCACGGAGCCTGGAGCACACAGGCCCAGCAGTTGGATTGCGTGGCTTATTTGCTCCATTCATAGCGAGGCGTGTGGGATCTTAGCTCCCTGACCAGGGATCAGAACCCCTGTACCCTGCATTAGAAGGCAGATTCTTAACTGTTGGGCCACCAAGGAAGTCTCAAAAGGTTTGTTTTATTTGTGATCTTCAAGCTTGTTTGCCTCAAAAGTTTGAGACAATTATGTGTGTTAGTCTCTGAGTCATGTCCGACCCTTTGCGACCCCATAGACTGTTGCCTGCCAGACTCCACTGTCCATAGAATACTCCGTGCAGGAATACTGGATTGCAGTTCCCTTCTCCAGGGAATCTTCCTGACCCAGGGATCAAACCCTGGTCTCCTGCATTGTAGGCAGATGCTTCACTGTCTGAGCCACCAGGGAAGCCCTTATATGTATTGTTATTAAAGGTGACATTTGTTAGAATGCTTTTAAAGGAGCAAGTTGTTCATTTCAAGCTGTAAACTATGCTTGTTAGGGGAAGTTGAATTTTCTTATCAACTCTCTTGTAATGAGCATATTACTTGTGACCCAACCTATCTGATCCTATTATAATTTAGTTAGCCATGTATTAGACTAGAACTTTTTTTCCCCAAGTTAGCAATATTACATGAAATTCTCTCTCACATAAAGTATATTTAAGTAAAATCTAAAATAAGTATTTCTAAAAGATTTATTTTTAATCATAAATCACTATCTTGTTCTTTCTTAAACCGTCAGAGAATTTCTTATCCAGTGGTTAAGTTTTTTGGTCTCAGGACCCTTTATGCTTTTAAAAAATGAAGACCCAAAAGGTTTATGTTTATATGGTATCTACTGATATTTACTGTAATAGAAATTAATATCAGAGATGTTTAAGATATTCATTTAAAATATCATTAATAAAACCATTATAGATTAATATAACATTAAAAGACACCTGTACTTTTGAATACAAAAAATGTGAGAATGGCATTGTTTTATAGTTTTGCAAATCTCCTTAATGTTTGACTTAATAAGTTAATTAAATACAGTTGTAAAATCTGCCACAAAGAAAAATTACAGGATCCCTTGAGAGGTATAAAAGGATACCTAACATATTTCCATGAGCCAAAGAGTAATTCTCTTAGGAAGTGATGCATAAATCAAGATCGGAACAGGAGCAGAAGGCAACCTGGCAAAGAACAGAGCATAGGAGGACTTTAAACGTGAAAGGAGTTTGATGCTTTTGGATGGTGAAAGGTAGGCCACTGTTGATTATGTTGAATGAGAAGACTAGCGGCCCAAGGTGAGGCAGGAGAGAGAAGCTGGGGTCAGGGTCATGCAGGGATTTGGGGTCCATGTGGACAAGTATGAGGAAACATAAATGGGATTTAGGAAGGGAGTATTAAAGATGACATGACTCAATTTGAACTTTAAAATAGCTATCATTCTAGCTGCCTGCTGCTGTTGCTGCTAAGTCGCTTCAGTCGTGTTTGACTCTGTAGGATCCCATAGACGGCAGCTCACCAGGCTCCCCTGTCCCTGGGATTCTCTAGACAAAATACTGGAGTGGGTTGTCATTTCCTTCTCCAATGCATGCATGCATGCTAAGTCGCTTCCATTGTGTCCGACTCTGTGCGACCCTGTGGACAGCAGCCCACCAGGCTCCTCCATCCACAGGACTCTCCAGGCAGGAATACTGGAGTGGGTTGCCATTTCCTTCTCCTACAGAGAATAAAATGAAGTGCTGGGAAGAATGGCTTTAGGAAAACAGTTACAAAAACTATTGTAGCAGAATATGTGAGAGATCAGACATGTTTAGGAAGTTGTACAAGGTGGAACTAGTGATTGATTGGCTATGGGCAATGAGCTTAAGGAAGGGGATTTATGTTTTATTTTTCTTCAACTCATCCATTTTCATTGAACACAAATGTTTTCGTTCTTACATCTACTGGGGGGGAAACAAAACCAAACATCAAATTAGACCATGAAGTAGAAATTCTGTTTGAGTTGGGAGTTTGGACGTTTATCACCACCTGGGTAGAAACTTAGGAAGCGTGCCATCATTTATCCTTTTAGAATTATGGCGTTTTATATTCTTTGCCATCTTACAGATGTTGCAATACTGTGGTTTAAAAGAAATTGTTCTCAATTCTATGGCTTCTATGCAGTCATTCCTTGAACTAATGTTTGTTTAACACATGAAGTGTTTGCACACTCCCTCTTTAGGCTCATTTCACATTCTCAGGGCTGGGTATTTGGATAAAATGGAATCTGTATATCATAAAAGTAGCCATTCTGAGTGTCCAGATGTTGGAGAGTTCCTGCCAGCAAGGGGAGACAGCTGTTTAGCATGGGAAAGGAGTAGAGGATAGTGTAGAATATGTCAGAAGTTTTATCAGGAAACTGAGATGACAGTTGGTAGCAGAAAAGGGTGAGCATACACTGGAACATGCCTGGAAAAATCATTTTTTCTTGTGGCTTAAGTGATAGCCTAAGACATTCAAAGATAACTTGTGCTATCGAACCCTCTGTGTGTCTGGATTATCTATCCAACCAGTCTTGTTTAAGTATAAGCCATAGGATTAGTAGATTTCACACTTGCTCTGATCAGTGTGTTTCAGCCTAGTAGTAGACAGGCAGTATATTGAATAGTTTTAGAAATGATTTGTGAAAGTTTTTGCTTATGGCTCTAATACATTTGGGTCATTGCACTGTTTTATCTTTATCCTGTGAGAAAATAGAGCCTGACCTATCACTGTTAAAAAGAACTTGAAACGTGGTAAAATGCAATAAGTCTTCAGAGTTTTAGCTTTTCACTGAACTAGCATTTTAGTTTAAACTCTTGTGTGTATTCGTATTTTTTTTTTAATCTCTGAATAACAAGATTAATGAACAAACATATTTGACTCTTACAAGGAACTGCATGTAGCTGTCCTGGACAGGTTCTTTAGGACTATCTGCTGAGATTACTCCACAACCTTCTTGGAATTGTCCACAGTTGATATACAGATTCTCTTATTTTTGAAATGAATTAAAATCCCATATAGCAGGGGATATCTTAGGGAACAGGCCAATAAAATTCCCTTCCATGGTCAAAGCTTTCAGCTGGCATTCAAAAATATAGTCTTGGTCCTGACCTCTCAGTAATGTGAACTGCTGTGGAAACTATTCTCTTATTGCCATCTTGACTCAGAGAAATGTGCTTGATGTAGGACATGTTTATTTTATTATCATTACCTGTACCAATATATGCATTTATTTTCATGATAATTAAGCCTTTAAAACATCATTTAGTTTTAAAAAATGATTGAAATGTATTCCAAAAGTTATTCTCTTTAATTGTAAAGTCTTTGAATGATCCCTTAAAGACTATGGGAAATTTTATATTGCCAAGTGCAAGGATCACCCATATTATGGGTATGAAAACAAAAGAGAAGCATCATGGAATGATCTTTAAATATTACTTACTTCTGATTCTAAATGTTGTCAACCAAAGTGATTGCTGGAACTATTCATTTTGATTAAGTATCTTTTCATAAGCATTTACTAAATAGATACATCAATACTTCATTAGATGTAGATAAGTCTTACTTTTTAAGTTCATATTTGAAACTGATGTTGCTTTAGGAGCTTTGGGGGTTCAGGAAGACTTCTTAAATTCTGGTAAGAATTTTATGTAATTCACATGTTTATATGTAGTTTAAGGACTCAAGCATCAAAGTCTGTGCTTCTAAAAAATTTTTTGCAAAACTGAATGAGGAAACATGCCTTGATGAAGTGAAAGAATCCTGGAGTGAGATTTGGGTGATCTCATATTGAGTCTAGGCCTGTAATTTAAGAGCTGTAAGAGCTGTTTTCTCTTGGTAAAATGAAGTGATTAGCCAAATACAGCAGTCTTTTGGTTGTCTGTATAGTTTCTTTCTTCTTTTTTTTTTTTTTTGGTTTGTCAGTTGTAGCCTTCTTCAAAGTCGGACATGACTGAGCGACTTCACCTTCATGCATTGGAGAAGGAGGTGGCAACCCACTCCAGTGTTCTTGCCTGGAGAATCCCATGGACGGAGGAGCCTGGTGGGCTCCAGTCCATGGGGTTGCACAAAGTCGGACACGACTGAAGCGACTTAGCAGCAGCAGCCTCCTTCAAAGGCTGATGTGACCCTCCCGGATAAGACAGAAACAGACCCTTTCACCTGCCGTTTGTAGTGAGCATGAGGTCTGGAATCTTTGCTTTAGTATCTTCCTTGTTTCCCTACCTGTGAGCGCTCTATGAGCTTCTCACTCCAGGAGATAAGGCTGTACAACCCCTGTGCTCCACATACCACCATTACAAGGTCCCAGGATTATGTGAACAATCCAGTTTTCATCTCTAAAAATCTTTGATTGTATTTTAAATGATTTCAGGTGATAACTTAAGAGATGCGGAGTGTGGATAGACCCTGCTTTCTAATGATGGCATTTTGAAATATACATATGCTTGTCTCCTTTATACTACCTAAACTCTGAACAGTTTGCATCTGCTAGTTAGGTGATTGCAGTCTATGAATTTGTGAAAACTCTGGGTCATGTCTGCTTCCTCACAAGGCATGTATTAGGGAAGTGTGGCAGGAAAGTATAGAGAAGGCCAAACAACTTTGAGATAACCCTGTCCCCAGAGGGCAAATAATCTTATTTAAAGGGATAGTAAGAGGCATTTGTTGTTGAGATCCATTGGAAAACTGCTCCTTCCCCATCCTGTATGGTTCTAACGGAACTGGCAAGCACAGTGTCTAGTCTGCCTGAGGTGAGCACTTACTTGACTTAGGCCTGGACAATTTTGCTACCACAGGCATATACTCTTAATGATTGATCTGGTGAGCTCTTGCATTTCCTAAGTGGAACCATTGTGAACCTTCCATGAGATCTGGTAAAGGAAGAAAGAAGGCTTGAAATGGAAAGCTGTGGATTTGGGGGTTTCAGAGTCTGCTTGTGGAAGAGGAATATGAGGTCAAAAACCCAAAATAATAAGAAACAAAGAGAATTTGGAGATAGATAGGGGAGAAAAAAGAAGACATGGTATGTACCTTGATCCAGATTTATCTGATGTTCCTTCTATCTTTAGAGCACCTACTTATGTCAGCCAATGAACTCTCTAGCCAAAGAGAATTTGATTTGCTTTCTTGCCATCTGCAACCATGGAGTCGTGAATAATAAACAAAAGAAACTGCTGAAGAATATTAAGCTCTTATGGTATAAGGTACTATCACTTTCAAAGAGAGAAAGATCTTTCTTTTTGGTTTTGCTTTCAGGTTAATGGATGTGTCAACCAACAGCCACTGTTTCTCGGTCTCTTGGAAAACCATTAGCGCTCAGGATGGCTCCCCCATTGCTTTTTGCTGAAGTCTATTTTAACTTTGCACGTCTTCCATTTCAATCTGGTTTTTCTTGTACGTTCCTTTATAGCTCCCTTTCCAGTATTCTTTTCACATTTATTTTTCCAAACTAAATAATTACAATTACTTTGACATAGATTTTTTTTCTTCTCTTCTTACTAAATTTTTAGATTTTTCTTTTACTTCCTTTTTTTGATGTGGACCATCTTTGAAGTCTTTATTGAATTTGTCAAAATATTAACATGTTAATATTTAATAATTTAATATTGTTAAAATAACAATATAAAATATGATTTCTGTTTTATGTTTTGGTTTGTGGCCCAGGGATGTGCAATCTTAGTGCCCCAATCAGGAATTGAACTCCCACCCTCTCCATTGGAAGGTAAAGTCTTAGCCACTGGACCACCAGAGAAGTCTTTCTTTATTCTTAAAATGCAGGTTGACTTCAGAAATATATCTGCTTATACATCTATTATGGTAAAGAGATAGCTTTTTTTTTTTTTTTTTTTTTTTGAGAAATGTCCTAAACTGTCCTAGAAATAGATAAAAGTTTTGTCTCTAGAGGTGTCTTCAACCTGAATCCCTGCTATTCCTTGAGGTCTTGAGAGTCTGTCTTCTAGGAATTGGAGGTCTGATATATACAGGCTAAACCTTTTAAACCCAAGCCGATGTCCACACATGTTTTCCACATTACCTTTGGCCCTTCCTACCAATGGACATCACATGACTTCTTGGCTGTGTGTCCTGATGTTGGGAGTGCTTTAGTTTCTCCTTTATCAAAGATAAGAGTTTGGCTGGAAACAGGACTCATTTTAACTACAACTCATACCTTAAATTGGTTTCTACTAGTGGCTCTGAAATCCACATTGATGAACTCAAGCTAGAAAGATGGCACACAGTTGAGAAATGTTTTCTGCCTGTTGATTGGAAGGAGCCAAGAACTTAGAAGTTGGTGGGAAGAAGGTGAGGTCTGATGTTGGGCAAGAGCAGACTCTGACACTCACCCTGGGAGAACAGAGCCAGAGAGAGATTTCCTCAAGTCAAAAATGTAACAAATGCATAAGAGGATGTTATCTAAATAAATGCATGTATGTGTCTGTATACATATTAAATATACTTCTGTTTCTGTGCACACATGTTGACCTTATTGTATGAAAAATAAACAACAGCTCGAGAATAGATATCATGGCAATAACATGAAATAAAGACATCTGTGGAGGAACTAAGACAATGTGTAGAATAGACTTTAGGAACGTGGGTTTCTCCGGTTAGAACACCTTTTCAACTACAACAAAAACAACCAAACAAACAAACAAAAAATGCCCCTCAGTTCGCAATGATACTGTTATAGTTACTGAGACTCTGACTTATCCACAGTACGTGTACAAGATTCTCAGAATAACAATGCCAGTCTTACCATGAATAATGTAATTACTATGAATCAGTTCAGTTCAGTTACTCAGTTGTGTCCGACTCTTTGTGACCCAATGAACTGCAGCACTCCAGGCTTCTCTGTCCACGACCAACTCCTGGAGCTTACTCAACCTCATGTCCATCAGGTTGATGATGCATTTGTTAATCACTATGAATAGTTTACTATTTTTTTCTACAAATTACCTTGTTATTAAATAAAGTCACTTGGAATAGTCCCTCTGAATAGTTACAACCAACTAAGTGTGAAATTAGGTTCATTTGTCTTATTTCACTTCCGATTTATAGCAACTGCTTTTTTATATTTAGTTTTATTTTATGCTGCTGCTGCTGCTAAATCGCTTCAGTGTGTCCGACTCTGTGTGACCCCATAGACAGCAGCCCACCAGGCTCCTCTGTCCCTGGGATTCTCCAGGTAAGAACACTGGAGTGGGTTGCCATTTCCTTCTCCAATGCATCAAAGTGAAAAGTGAAAGTGAAGTTGCTCAGTCGTGTCTGACTCTTTGCAACCCCATGGATTGCAGCCTACCAGGCTCCTCCGTCCATGGGATTTTCCAGGCAAGAGTACTGGCGTGGGGTGCCATTGCCTTCTCCATTTATTTTATAATTACATAGAAAATTTACTACATGATTCTAAAATCAAATCTGTAAAACAAATTATACTCAAAGAAGTTTAATTTCTTTCTCTTCCCTTTATCCTGTCTCTTCCTCCCACAGATTTGTATTCTTTTTTTATTCTACTTTTAAGGCAAACACATATTTGGATATAGATAGAGTTGTACATATGTGTGTGTATGTGTACATATACACATATATGTATGTACACACACACTTGGCATCGCATCCTTCCTTCGGTAAGTTTAGGACAGTTTTCTGTTCAGTTTTCTTGGACTTTCATTTTTTCTTAACAAAAATGGAGAACACTCCACTGCATTTTCTAGAGATATTTCTTTTCTACAGTTTCATAGTATTCCGTTGTGTGGTTTTTATCATGCTTTATGCAATGCATCCTCTATTACACATATTTTGATTGTTTCCAGTATTTGTTACTATAAATAATACTGTAGTGAATAGCTTTGTGCATGCGTATTCCTGCCCTGCTGCTCGCCTCCCCCTGCTCCCTTGCTGGGCCTGTATGTCTTTTGAATGGATTCTAAGAAGTAGAATTGCTGTCAGACAGTAAATGCCTATGGAATTTTGCTCGGTATTGACAAATTCCCTTCCATAGGGTTTGTAAGTGCCACATTGCATTCATACCAGAACTATATGAGACTTACTGTTTCCACAAGTTTGGCCAAAATACTATGCTATCAAACTAAAAGATCTGCCTATCTGATAGGGAAGAAATGTCATCTCAGTATACTTTTAATTTGCATTTCTCTTCTTGAAAACACAGTTGATTTTTTTCATGTGGTTAAGATCCGTTTGTATATATTTGCCTATGACTGACCATTTCATATTTTTAACTTATTTTCACTCTTAATTGTTGACCTCTTTTCTAATCTTTGAAGTCCTGTATAAATTGGGAACTTTTGTCTCTGAAATAAGTTACGAGTATCTTTTTCCAGTCTGGTTTTGAATCTTTCCCATACAGAAGTTTAATCACAAGTTTCTGTCCTTGACTTCACTGCCTCTGCATTTTAAATCATAGGTAGAATTTCCATGGTTTAATTCATAGTTAAGAATCCTAGGATTCCTCATTCATAGATTATTGAGAAATTTATGTCTGTTTTATTCAAATACTTAATTTCACATTTAATAGTTAACTATTTGATCTGGTTGGAACTTAGCCTGATTTATAGTCCATCAAATTGGTCTGGTTTTATCTTTCTTCATGTGACTGATTATCCAGAATGCCATTAAAAACTCTATTTCCCACCAATAGTTGAAAGATGCAATATTTATCATATTCTAAATATTCAGTTGTATTCAATATTTATCATATTCTAAATACCACATTCTAAATATTCATCTACTTTTGTAAAGAGTGAAGAAAGGTCTTCAAAATCCCCATTTAACAGACTTTCCTTCACTTTCCTTATTGTTCAAAACTTGGTCACATGCCTTTCCAAAGCCCGTGCCTCGCAAACGGGATGGGTTTCCAACTATTTACATAGTGAAAGCCTTAGATTCTGTTGGGGGTGATGGAGGGGAGTGGATTGCCTGGACTAAATCTGAGGTGGTTATGTAGGAGAGATGGAGTGACGGAGAGTTGGGGATGGATATCACATAACCAACAATGCATTAGGTTTCCTTTCGGGACTCAAGAGCACAGGCTTCTGATGTGTCCTAGGCCCCTTCCCATTTGTACAGTGTCTAGACACATCAGTTCAGTTCAGTTCAGTCACTCAGTCATGTCCGACTCTTTGCGACCCCATGAATCACAGCATGCCAGGCCTTCCTGTCCATCACCAACTCTTGGAGTGTAAATGCTTACAAAAGAGTACTTAGCTGGCATAGTGCTACTTACTGTGGTTTTAAAATAAATCAGCTTTCTTTTTTCTTTTTTCTTTTTTTTTTTACACATTCTGTCTGTGTGTGTGTCTGTGTGTGTGTATGCAGGTGCTTAGTTGTGTCTGACTCTTTGCAACCCCTTGGACTTAGCCCATCAGTCTCCTCTGTCCAATTTCCCAGGTAAGAATACTGGAGTGGGTTGCCATTTCCTGCTTCAGACAGACTAACTATAGTGTGGTTAAAATAAGCTATTTAAAAATATATTAATCACTATGGCAACCCACTCCAGTGTTCTTGCCTGGAGAATCCCTGGGACGGGGGAGCCTGGTGGGCTGCTGTCTATGGGGTCACACAGAGTCGGACATGACTGAAGCGACTTAGCAGCAGCAGGTTCATAAGGCCTGAATACGTTGGCTAAATGTTTTAGTATTTGTTTTTGAGTCCTCTTTGAATTTTGAGCGTTCTCTATAGAGTACTTTTATTCTGAGAATTTCAGTCAGCTTTATAAACATTCTTTGTCTCTGTGCTGAAGTAGATGGAAAGCGGTAGATTGCAAGTTTTCTTAAAGCCAGAATCAGTGTGTTCCTTGTCACCCTGCTCTGTACCTGAGATAATGCAGATGTTCCCTTAATATTTATCAAGTGAGTGAATGAATGCTATCTCCATTTTACAGCCCGTCATGGAAACTTAGATCTCAATGGCTCTCTCATGTCATTCAGCTAAAAGAAAGGTCTAAAACTTTTGCCCACACAGAAATCCATTGCCTTCCCTAGTGATTATATTCTTTTATATTCTCAGAGCCATACTTTTATAGTCCACAAACATGAAATCATACTGTTGAAAAACCAAGCTTTTGTGTAAAATAATAACCAATGCTTTGAAAAGATAAAGGACTATTTCTTAAATACATACATTGTATATAAAAGAATGAGTACATTCTTAGCACGTGACTAACACAGAAAAGTAGATAAACTTAATTTTAAATTTATTCACTGTATTGGTATCTGTCTTAATGTCTTTTCCCATAATGTAGGCATTTGGGATGTTAAACTTCTCAACAACCCTAGGAAACTTTAACTCTTTATAAGACACTTAAATGTCAACATCTAATTTCTGAAGATGAGTTTACAATTTTGAGTAGGTGATTTTAGAGTACACTTGGCTTACCTCAGACCTGGTACAGGATAAAGAAAATTTGTCAAGTTCTGAAAACTTGTATCACTTAATAAGCTTCTCCAGCAAAAATGTGATTAAAATGTTTCCTAGGGTTAAGTTTTCGCCTGTGGCACTTTGAATTTCCTCAGCTTAACACATCATCAGTATGACATGTCACGCTTGGTTTGGTCAGCAATCCGTGTACACAGATTAAGTGTGAACGCATTTAAAATGACAGATTTAAATGTATCCCAGTACTAGAGGAACTGCTAGTAAAATGGCACAGGCCACACGTTTCTAATAAAAACATCATCAAGTGCTTACCGAACCTGGTCTGTTACCTCAGCTGGACCTCCACACTCCTGCCTCACCCAGTTCACTAGCCCTCCAGTTTCCCCTTGTGTGAACTGATCCTAGGAAGATACTGTGTTCTAGGTTGCACACACACACACACACACACAATCCAAATTCATCTGCAAAAAGAACACAGTCTCTGTTCTAAGGAGGCATAGCCCCTTTCATACCCTCACTGACCAACATCCTCAGTTTTCATATTTTGGGTGCCTGACATTTTTCATGTGTTCTTAATGTAATGCGTAAAGAAACCCATCATAAAGGTTTTCTTAAGGAGCAGTGAGTGAAACTTACATGTAGATATATTCCATATCTTTTTGAAATTTTCTAAAGAGTTATATTGATTTTCCCCCTAGGTATTTATTGGTATACACACACACTCGCATTCTACTTACTTAACATGCTTGAGATGGCACTTTGCTAGATAAGGAAGTAAATTTGGCTTTCCTAGGTGTATTTTGAGATATTTTTAGAAAACACTTTTGCCAGATCCATAAAGGGCATTGTTTTTCTGTTGCTGAGTCATGTCTGACTCTGCGATTGTATGAACTGCAGCATGCCAGGATTCCTTGTCCTTCACTATCTCTTGGAATTTGCTCAAACTCATGTCCAATGAGTCAGTGATGCCATCCAACCATCTCATCCTCTATCACTGCTTTCTCCTCTTACCCTTAATCTTTGGCTGCATCAGGGTCTTTTCCAATGAGTCAGCTCTTTGTATCAGGTGGCCAAATATTGGAACTTCGGCCTTAGCATCAGTCCTTCCAATGCATATTCAGGGTTGATTTCCTTTAGTATCGAGTGGTTTGATCTCCTTGCTTTCCAAGGGAATCTTAAGAGTCTTCTCCAGCACCACAATTTAAAAGCAATAATTTCAGCACATTTATCATGTGTGTGTATGCGTTACTGTGTCTGTGTGTTGGTTCACAAAGATGTTCTTTTGAGGTGAATCTAATGGAGGGGCATATTTTCTTTTTATTGAGATAAGAGTTTCAATGAAAAGATGACAGTATATGTGAAACTAAACTGCAATGGTGATTTCAACAGAAGTGAACTGTTAAAAAAAGGAGGGGGCTTCCCGGTGGCACTAGTGTTAAAGAACCCTCATGCCAGTGCAGGAGATGTAAGAGATGCAGGTTTGATCCTTGGGATGGGAAGATCCCCTGGAGGAGGGCATGGCAACCCACTCTAGGATTCTTGCCTGGAAAATCCTCATGGACAGAGAAGCCTGGTGGGCTACAGACCATAGGGTCGCAAAGAGCTGGACATGACTGAAGTGACTTAGCATGACGCACGAACTGTTAAAAGTATGACTGACTTTAAATTAAATCCACAAAAATGTTATATGGTATGGGAATTTTTAAAAGGCAGCTTCTTTTTGTCATGACACACACATACTCAGTGAAGCACTGTGTTGAAACTAAGACTGTCCCACTTAGAAATGCTTGCCAAGTCTTCATCTTCCTTAAACAGGATAATTTAATGGCAGAACTGCCTACCTGTTCTGCATTATTGTGAAGAATTATGCTAATCGTGCCAGTGGCCCTGCACTGCATGACTGATAAATTCGTTTTGGTTCAACCCTTGCCTCGTTTATACCTCGTTTAGAGCTTAGCTGTAATGGATTTGGTTTAATTCTTACAGTCTTGTGTTGTTTTTCTGACACGTTAAATCAAAACTAAAGGGAAACGATTGTGCTTTTGGCAATAAATCTTCACCTGTGGAGAAACTCAACACCTCCCCAGATTTGCCAGGTGGCCATCTACAAACTCCAGTGACTCTGGAGCCCTGAAGAGCCACTTTCCCTCTGAAACTTAGACACACAGGACCACTTAACTGAGACATCTTACAGCATGGTTCTCACATCACAGGCGCTTGGTCTTAGAAGCAAGAAAGGAGAAACCATGTGCCCTCTGGATTTTAACAACATCAAGAAAAAGAAATTCCAAGGGAGAAACTCTTGGTGGATCATCCAGTTAAACTCATCATAATCTGTGTTATTTTTAAGAGATAATAAGGTTTTAAAACATAGTTTCTCAAAAATGCATAAATAGGATTATACAATTTATGTATACACATGCACACGTGTAAATATATGCACGCATATGTGTAAAATATTTCTGTATCATCAGCCCCTTCCTGCTCCGATTTCTCTCAGTGCTGTGCCCTGGCCATTCTCAACACTCTCACCATCCACACCCACCGTCCGTCCCACTTCTTCCCTGTGCAGATCACCTATAGTGAGTAAGTTCCTGTACAGCTTTCCATCTACTGTGCTCAAATATTCATTCGTTGGTGGCTGGATCCTTGGCCTGGGCACCTCTGACCATGCATAATCTCAGTTCTTTTACCCCAGTGTGACATATAAAAATTTTTCTTGAATATTTGTACTGAGATATGAAAATAGTTGTAAAGTCCTGACTTAAGGTTATACCTGCATATCTTTAACCATGCTAATATTATCAGTATAATAACACACACATGTGTCTAATCAATATTTACACATACATGGAAGGGTTTTTTGGAGTTCTATTGACTCTTTCAAGAATTATTTGTGGGAATTGTTTCAAGGCCACTGAAAAGCTCCAATTCAGTATTTTGAGGAACTCTACTATAATTTTGCAACTATCAGTTTTAAGAAAGAGCTTTCAGTAGTAAACACTTTCTGTGTAATCTAGGGATGGGAAGGTCATTTCAGGGTCTATAAATATTTTTAAAATAGTCTTTGTCTCCCGGAGTGACTTTTATGGCTGCATTGAAGGATATTAATTTTATTATCATGACAAATATATATATTTTTGGAAGGAAAGGTATTCTGTGAGATTTCTGGTTGCTTTTTGAATCTCCTTTTTAAATGTATGAGTTTTGTTTTATGGGCTCTCGTTTTTTCTTTTTTTTTAAACTTTGTGTTTTAAAGTGATGGTAGATTCCCAGGAGTTACAAGTAATGTACAGGGAGAGCCCATGTACACTTCACATGGATGCCTTAATGTTGGTGTCTAGCTTAGTTATAGGATAGTGCTAACGTGAGGAAATCGGTACCTGTCTAATCCACAGAATTTATTTAGATTTCACTAGTTCTGAGCACATGTGTATGTGTGTGTTCTAATTGGGTTATTTTGTTTGTAACTTTAATGTGTGAAACAAATTCTGTCACTCTATCAGATTCATACTCCAGTTTCATAAGTGAAAGTAGGTAGAACTGAGGTCATAGAAAGAATGAGATATTGAAGGAGTTGTTTGAGTGATAATGTGGGATGCCGTCTGTGGATGACCTTAAAATGAAATGAAGAAATGTGCTTCAAGGTTGGTACAGCTTCCTGCAGACGCTGGAAACGTGCAGCGTCTGCAAACGTGCAGGCAGAGCACACACAAGGTGCTCTCTGAAGAGCTCGTGGTTGCTGCATCTAGGCCTTCCAATGAGAAATGAGGTTCTGTGCTTCCACACCAGGCCAGTAGGGACTGTCTCTTATCTAAGAAGAAATAAATAAATAATGAGTATTTGCGGAAAGATACATTCTTCTAACTACAATGACACCTGCTGAGATTACTTGGATTGTCATTTTATAGCAGCCTTTTTCTAAAGTAATTACATATCTGCAATCAGGCAACCATAGCTACTCTTTAGAAGTAATGCCTCATGGGCAACTGTGAATAAGTAAATTAGCACCAATGAGCATCAGACCACATGCCGTGACAAAGAATGTGTATTTGGGCGACAGCACCTCCCTTCTCTGGGCTTCCCGGTGGCGTTAGTGGTAAAGGACCTGCCTGCCAACACAGGAGACTAAGAGATGCTGGTTCGATCCCTGGTCAAGAAGATCCCCTGGAGTAGGGCGTGGCAACCCACTCTAGTATTCTTGCCTGGAGAATCCCATGGACAGAGGAGCCTGTTGGGCTACAGTCCATAGGGTCGCAAAGAGTCGGACACGACTGAAGTGACTAAGCGCTCACACACACACCTCCTTACTCTCTTACCAATTGTCCTAGGGGGCATCTCAGGTACTTTAATAGTGTCAGGAGAAGTGAAGGGAGCATTGCTGACCCCCCTGGAAATGCAGCCTTGTAATACTTTCTGTTATAGTGTCCATGGGCTACATCAGCTATAAGACACAGAAATCTGCCTTCACAGCTCTTAGGTTCAACTCCTTAAATTTTCTTGTCCGTAAATATGGTCCTGAAGATTGAAGTGCTATAATTCAAGGCACATAATTAGTGACAAAATCTTGACTAAAATTCAGGGATTTTCCTCTGGAAAGATGTTCTTTCTACTCTAACACTGTAGTACTCTGTTCATTTTTATGCATTAGATCAGTGGATTAAAAAGTCCTAACAGCCTGTTAATAGCCTACACAATTTTCCAAGGTTGTTTTTCTTCTCTCTGTCACTCAACTATTCTAAGGGGACATAAAAGCTCCTGGGACAGGCAGCTGTCTCTCAAAATAGACATATGACTGGTAACAGTAGGTGTGATGGCTCTAATTATTATACTAGGCCAGCATGGTATGATTCACAGTTTTCTAAAATTTTTATTTTTCATTTTTTTCCCCAAGGATCCAAAATAAGTTGAATTGGGATCCAGCTAGTGTTTGGCTGAAAGTTTGGGTAATCTCTACACCCAATATACTATGGGCTAACTCAGCTGTTTATGTGCAATGACTGTCTAGAAACAAACTTTTTATGAAATATTTTAAACATATGCAAAAAGTAAAGTGACACTCCATTGCCTATTCCAGGGGATCTTCCCAACCCAGGGATTGAACTCATGTCTCTTGCAGCTCCAACATTAGCATGTGGATTCTTTACCATTAGCTCCTACCCACTGTCCTATGCCTCTGGCCAAGGTTAGCTTCTTCTGATGAATGCTCTTAGAGACGTGAGTGCATGCATGCTAAGTTGCTTCAGTCATGTGTGACTCTTTGCAACCCTGTTGACTATAACCCTCCAGGCTCCTCTGTCCTTGGAGTTTTCCCGGCAAGAATACTGGAATGGATTGCTAGTTCCTACTCCAGGGGATCTTCTTGACCCAAGGATCAAACCCACGTCTCTTGCATCTCTTGCATTGGCGAGCAGATTTTTTTTTTTTTTTTACTGCTGAGCCACCTGGGAAGCCCGAATGAAGTCTCATGTCATGGCTTTCAGCACTGAAATCGGTGGTCAAATGTTGATTTTGGAATAGTTATGTATGAGTAATTTTGTTTCCTGACAGAAAACAAACAATAGTTGCTGGGGGCCAGCGTGAGGAACTCCGCCCATGGCAAAGGTCATGAGGAAGGAGGCTTGGCATACGCAAAGGCGTGATCAAGCCTCAGGAAACCCCCTGTTCCCGAGCATCTAGCCCCCAACCAGAGTCTGGTTTATGCTCTCACCTACACCTCTGACTTTACGGGGGGCTCTCCCCCATAACCATTTCTCTTGGAGAAGAAGTTAACTTGCAGCTCCAAGTTAATAAAAATTCCTGGGCATGATAAGAGTGTTTCAGCTGACAAACTCTATCTAGCCTGCCTGTATAGGTTCGTCAGGCCACATGTGATTGTTTACAGCCTCCCAACGTGAGAAGCACGAGATGTTTAGACTTACTAAAGGCAGATTCTTTTGGGCAGTTAGAAATTATTAGTATAGTGGATTGGTTAGGAATTATATTGGTGAAGGGTTTTCATTTGTTGTGCCAATAATTGCTGCTAATTCCCTGCCCTGGGTGGGACAAGGGTGTCTCAGGTCAAACCTCTCTGCTGGCACATGATTGTTTACTACCTCTCAACCATAAACAGCACAGAGAGTTCTGGAGTATTTTGAGACTCTTAATTAGCATAGGGCTTTTCTTCTTGTTGAGTCAATGATTGCCGCCTGGTCTCCATATCCTTAGGCACCTGGGAGTATATTAATCAATGTATTTGGAATATAGAAAAGGAAATACAGTAGTTTTTTATGTTAGAAATATCAGACTTTTTGAGTTAATGAATTTTCTCTTTTGTTATAGATCACTGTACTTTGTTATAAATCATTGTGTCCTTGCTGTGTAAAAATGTAACTTTATCACTATCTTAAGACTAAGTAGATCTTAAGGGGAACATTGGTGAAAGGATTTTCATTTGTTGGGCTGATGTTTGCTGCTAAATCTCCATATTCCCTGCTCTTATAATGAATATAACTAGCATATAGGAGAAATAAGTATTAGCATAGGGCTTTTCTCATTGTTGAGTCAATGATTGCCGCCAGGCCTCCATATCCTTAGGCACCTGGGAATATATTAATCAATGTATTTGGAATATAGAAAAGGAAATATAGTAGTTTTTGATGTTAGCAATACTAGACTTTTTGAGTTAGTGAATTTTCTCTTTTGTTATAGATCACTGTACTTTGTTATAAATCATTGTGTCCTTGCTATGTAAAAATGTAACTTTATCACTATCTTAAGACTAAATAGATCTTAAGGGGAACATTGGTGAAGGGTTTTCATTTGTTAGGCTGATGTTTGCTGCTAAATCTCCATATTCCCTGCTCTTATAATGAATATAACTAGCATATAGGAGAGATAAGTATTAACCATTAAGATTAATCATGTTAACCTTGGGTTAAATAAATTCCTTTCTTGATTGTAACTCACTACACCCTCACCCTATAGGAATGCAACTTTATTTGGAGGGTGGTGCCTGGTTTAAGAAAAAACACCCTTGGAAAAAATAAGTTTTTTGGTTATCAGAAAGAAAGGGTTGTAAATGTCAGCAGGCCTCATGGCCATAAAATGATGTAAAACCCCTAAGACCTTTTTTTATACATTTGTGTGAAGCACCTGATTTTGATAAAGGTCAGGACTGCTGACCCCCGCGTGACTCTGTATTCATCCCTGTGTGTAACAAAAGGTATATAAGCAAACCTCAAAATAAAGAAATCATATCATTTTCCAGAAAGACTGATTCCCTCATGTCGTTCTTTCTCGCTCCCCGTTTTTCTGGCTGAATTCCCATCTGGAGCATGGGTACCCTCCAAGTCTACTTACTTGTCCCGGCTTTCAAGCCCACGTGAGAAGGAGCCCAAGGAGGGGCACCTTCCGATATTCAAGTGGTGCCGGTGGCCCAGCGTAGATGGTGCACATTCCTTGTCTTGGAATTTTATTGGTATCCCACGTAAACCAAGTTATTCAGCCTCTTTTTCTCTCCTACTGTTTTCTGGCCAAATTCCCATCTGGTGCATGGGTACCCACCAAACCTGCTAATTTTTCCTGGGCTTCTAAGATCAAACTGGGGGGCCTCAGTGCCTCCTCTTCTTCGGGAGAATGGGAAGACGCCTGCAGCCTGCGTAGGTAGTGATTGGTATTCCATGAAAACCAACTTATTCCGCCTCTTTTTGTCTGCTAATTCTCTAATCCCTCTCTATCTGTAATTAATTAAGTTTTTTCTAAGGACACCGACTCTGTCCTCACCTTCGAATCACCCTGGATCCACCAGGGCTGGACCCCAGCATAATAGTCACCAATGGGGGGAGACGAGGAAGGAAGAGCATGATAGGGATATGGGATTTAGAGACACAATCTGCTTTGTGGAAAAAAAAAAAAAAACCAACAGGGATGTATTTTACAGCACAGGGAAATATAGCCACTATTTTGTAATAATTTTAAATAGAATATAATTTGATGCCTTTCAACCCACAACCTAATTAAGTTCTATAGCATTTGATGGAAACTCTCTCTCTATTACCATGGCTTCTAAGACAAGTGTTGTTTTTCTTTTTTGGTTTTGATATTTTTCTGTTCTTTTTCTGTATCTTGTCAAGGTTTCTTCATCTAATATCCCCTAAATATAGAGCTACTTTACTTTTCCAAGTGTCTCTGTCTGGACTCCCCTCTGCTGTCTTTCTTTTTATTAATATATCCTCTCTTCTTTGTCATTTCAGCCTATTCAATTTTACTTATGATCTCTATGTGGATAACTTTAAGGTAACCAGTGTTACAGAAAATAATGCAGGGGGATAAAAAGATGGGAGTTTGTACTAAAGGGGCAAGATGAAAATTGTTAGCATTGGTAAGATTCAGGATTTTGCTGAATGTCTGGTAGAAGGTATGAGAGAAAGCGAGTGGTCAAGAATGACAAGACCCTAGAAACTGGTAGAATGAAATATTCTTTTACTATCAAGCAAAAGATTTTAACTAGGTTGTGGAGGATGGTGAAATCAAGTGTATGTTTTTGATGTCTATGTTTCATAGACATTTCATATTTAATATCAGTCCACCTTAATTGCCTCTTGAGAAGTCTGTATGCAGGTTAAGAAGCAACAGTTAGAACCAGACATGGAACAATGGATTGGTTCCAAATTGAGAAAGTAGTACATCAAGGCTGTATATTGTCACCTTGCTTATTTAACTTCTATGCAGAGTACAGCATGTGGAATCAGGGCTGGATAAAGCACAAGATGGAATCAAGATTGCCAGGAGAAATAGCAATAACCTCAGATATGCAGATGACGCCACCCTTATGGAAGAAAGTGAAGAGGAACTAAAGAGCCTCTTGATGAAAATGAAAGGGTGAAAAAGCTGCCTTAAAACTCAACATTCAAAAAACTAAGATCATGACATCCAATCCTATCACTTCATGGCAAATAGATGGAAAAACAATGGAAACTGTGACAGACTTTATTTTTGGGGCTCCAAAATCACTGCAGATGGTTACTGCAGCCATGAAATTAAAAGATGCTTGCTCCTTGGAAGAAAAGCTATGAAAAACCTAGATGGCAGAGACATCACTTTGCCAACAAAGGTCCATCTAGTCAATGTTATGGTTTTTCCAATAGTTATGTATGGAAGTGAGAGTTGGACCATAAAGAAGGCTGAGTGCAGAAGAACTGATGCTTTTGAGCTGTAGTGTTGGAGAAAACTCTTGTGAGTCCCCTGGACTGTCAGGAGATCAAACGAGCCAATCCTAATGGAAAACAGTCCTGAATATTCATTGGAAGGACTAATGCTGAAGCTTAAGCTCCAATACTTTGACCACCTAATGCAAAGAGCTGATTCATTAGAAAAGACCTTGTTGCTGGAAATGATTGAAGGCATAAGGAGAAGGGGACAAAAGAGGATGAGATGGCTGGATGGCATTACAAACTCAATGGACGTGAGTTTGAGCAAGCTCCAGGAGATGGTGAAGGACAGGGAAGCCTGGCATGCTGCAGTTCATGGGCTTGCAAAGAGTCAGACATGACTGAGAGACTAAGCAACAGCAATGAAACACCTAGGGGAAATATCAATAAATTTTACATATATAATTTATTTTTTTAATTGGAGGATAATTGCTTTACAACATTATGTTGGCTTCTGCCATAGAACAGTGCAAATCAGCCATAATTATACATATATCCGCTCCCTCTTGAGCTTCCCCCTCACCCCTTTTAGGTCATCACAAAGCACCAGGTTGAACTCTATATTATATAGCAACTTCTCACCAGCTGTTTTATTCATGGTAGTGTGTATACACTGATGCTACTTTCTCCATTCATACCATTCTTTCCTTCCCTCATTGTGTCCAAAAGTCCATTCTCTACCTTCAATCCTTCCCTTCAAACAGGTGCATCAACACCATTTTCTCTAGATTCCATGCTGCGGTTGCTGCTAAGTTGCTTCAGTCATGTCCTACTCTGTGCGAACCCATAGACGGCAGCCCACCATATATATGCATTAATATATTGTATTTATTTTTCTCTTTCTGACTTACTTTACCCTGCATAACAGACTCTACGTTCATCAATTTCACTAGAACTGACTCAAATCCATTCCTCTTTATGGCTGAATAGCATTCCGTTGTACATATGGACCACATCCTCTCTATCCATTCATCTATCAATGGACGTCCAGCCTGTTTCCATGTCCTAGCTACTATTAAAAAAAAAATGGGTGTAAGACTTAGACAGACACTTCTCCAAGAAGGATATACAGATGGCCAGAGAGCACATGAAAAGCTACTCAACATCACTAGTTATCAGAGAAATGTGAGTCAAAGCTACAGTGAGGTATCACCTCACACTAGTCAGAGTGACCAATATAAAAAAATCTACAAGCAATAAATCCTGGGAGGATGTGGAGAAAAGGGAACCCTCTTGCACTGTTGGTGGAAATGTGGATTGGTGCAGCCACTGTGGAGAACAGGATGGAAATATCTTTAAAAACTAGGAATAAAACTACCATATGACCCAGAAATCCCACTACTGGGCATCAACTCTGAGAAAACCATAATTGAGAAGCACACATGTACTCCAGTGTTCATTCCTGATGATCTTGACAAAAAACAAAACAAGGTTGGTGTGGTGAACAGTGAACACAGCCTTACTTGGGAGGTACCAAAGAGAAAAGAAAAATTGACGCCAGGGAGCAGGAACAACTTTTTCAAGAACTTTCATTGTAAAAGAGAGAGTGGTAACTTAGTGTTTGCTAAAATGAATGTAGATCCAAAGGTGAAATTTTTTTATTAGAAAAAATAACACTATTTTTTTTTCTCATGGGAACCAATCAATAGAAAGTGAAGGATAATTGGTAGATGTGATGTCCTTTTGTCCTTGAGTGTGTGGGAGGGTTGGGACTCAGGGCAAAGTAGGAGATTGGTTTTAGAAAGCAAAATATATGCTTCAACCTTTGTAGCAGAATAAAGTGCGTTGTATGTGAGACAGGGGCAAATACGTAATCAATTCAATGAGGAGAATATGTGAAGTTCTTCTGTGATTACTTCTGAATTTTCAGTGAAATAAGAAGATTATCAAATGACAGTGTGGAAGGCGAGGAGATTGAGAGATCTGAGATGAGAATGTATAATAATTTTCTAGGATAATGGCTACTGATGTTTTTGACAGCAACATAGAATAAGAAATATCACTATCCAAGATGTAAATACATGAAAACATGCACACACTAAGAAATTCAGGAGACAATATCCTTACTTCACTTTCTTTCACTTCGAGTCTATTTTATTAACAAAAGGCGGATAGTAACTCACTAATCTCATGACACATCTATAGACTGCAATATGCAGTTTGAAATACACTCATCTAGAAGAACTGAAGAGGACATTTTCTGCAGAAATGTAATAGCACTCCTGTGAGGCAAGATAAATCAACTTAAGCATAGACTGTATAGTGACATTGATCCACATGATCAAAAGCAAATCATCATGGACTCTCCAACCTCAATTATTCCTCTTGTTATGATTCCTGCTTTTTTTCACCTTGTCTATTCTCTGGTCTGAGCTCTACTAATTTTCTTCCTATACCCCATTTCTGAATTCTCTTCATTGAAGCATCTGCAAAGTTAAAAAGATTCTATCTCTAAACTCTCTCCAACATGTCTTTGTTTCTATATTCTTTGGTTTCACCATGGTTCAGCCCTTTTTGCTTTATTTTTATTTTATAGTTTTACTTTTCTATCATTATGATAATTGGTTCCCATGATAAGAAATTTATTTTTAAAAGACAAGTAGCTAAAGAAAATAAATATCAAACACAACATCACTAAGAGATTTTCCAGTTACATTTGTTGGTATATATATTTCCATTTTATATGCATATATTTTATATAATTTCCCCTGGAAGTCTATATATATGCAATTATATAATATAACCCTACCTTGCAATATGCTTATTTTTAAGATAACACGTTGTGAATTTCTGTCCACCTTATTATGTGTTTGACAAAATCATATGTAATAGCTGCAGAACATTTCCAAGTATGCGGTTTTAATTTAAATTGTTTTGTTGAGTTTGTGCAGTCATGGGTATGTAGTTCTCAAATCTGGTACTGAAGGGTGCACAATTTGCCAAAGACCCAAGCTGCTCTGCTCTAAAATCGACCCATCCCTTAGTTTGTTGCAAGGCTGCACTTCCTGTGGCCATGCTCAGACACTCAGTTGTGTCCAACTCTTTGCAAGCCTATGGACTAACCCGCCAAGACTCTGTCTATGGGAGTCTTCAGGCAAGAATACTGGAGTGGGTTGCCATTTTCTCCACCATGGGATCTTCCCAACCCAGAGACTGGACCTGTATCTAATGCATCTCCTGCATCAACAGGCAGATTCTTTACCACTGAGCCACCTGGGAAGCCCCTCCTATGGGTCCCTCCCAGTCAATAACTGAATGCCAGAAATGTACACAGGAAGGCCCATTTCTCAGACGCTTGGTATTCCTCCGATGAGCAATTTTAGCTGGAGGTCTTGCAGACAGGTCTCTCTCTACTCTACTCAATTGCAGAATTTCCTGGAGAACTATGTACAACTTCCTTTTCTTCCTTCCCTCAGGATCAGACTCAGAGTCTGAAGTCTCTCCCTGAGTCTCCCAGCTCTTTTCCCATTTCCACTCAACATCCTTTATTTTTTTCCCTGATACAGTTCTTTCCTGAACTTAATCCCATCTTGGCATCTGTTTCTCAGAGGACCCAAACTAACACCAACATTGAGGTTGTTTTCAGATTTTTATTCTCTACAACTAAACTTCTGATTGTTCAACATTTAGCACAGCATTCTCTTGCTGGGATCCCTTTGAAGCACTGCCATTGCTCAGTAAATTGAACCTAACCTTTCCTTCTCACCTCCATAGTTGGGCTCTAGCCCATCTTTCCAACCACCAACCAGCACTCTTAGTCTAGCCAAAGGTCTACTGACCAAAATACATTAAGTCCCCTACATTCGAACGAGTTCCATTCCAAGGGCAAGTTTGTAAGCTTAGCCTAGGAACCCAGCTAACACAATCGCATATAGTACTGTACTGTAATGGTTTATACTACTTTTCTCATAAATAATACACAAAAAACAAACAAAAACTAAGACATTTCTAATCTTACAGTATAGTACCTTGGAAAGTACAGTAGGGCATTATAACATTTGGCATGCAGGGGCTGGTAGTGAGCAAAAAGGCCAAGAAGAGATACTGACTGGAGGACGGAGACAAGGTGGGAGAAAGCAGAGTTGAAGAATCCATTTGCAATATAGATGGAAAACAAACTGCAATTTCACTCAGGCCTGGTGTTGCTGGCACAGGTTCTGGCTCCTTGCTGGATTCAATTCTACTTAAAAAGATACTGTACTACTATACTCTACGTAGTGTGTGTGTGTGCTAGTAACTCAGTCAAGTCCGACTCTTTGTGACCCTATGGACTGTGGCCTGCCAGGCTCCTCTGTTCATGGAGTTCTCCAGGCAAAAATACTGGAATGGGTTGTCATTTCCTTCTCCAGGGAATCTCCCTGACCCAGGGATCAAACCCTGGTCTCCTGCATTGCAGGCAGATTCTTTACCATCTGCGTCACCAGGGAAGATACCCTATACAGTGCTATACAGTAAAGTACACAAAAGCACAACCACTTGTAGAGGATGTGTACATGTGACAAAGTACGCCAAACACATGAACTAAGTTAACATGATTGGACATGTGAATGCATGCCTGCATCTTTGAATGCTCAAAACTTAAAGGTTCGTAAGTAGGGGACGTACTGTATTCTCCTACTCACTTTATTGCCCCTTCTCCCGCCTCCCCAAGAAAACATCTGCCCAGCTGATGCTTCTTTTACTCTGGATCCCTTCTTGACTTTTCCATCCTAATGTTCTTGACTTTTCCATCCTAATGTTCTTGACTTTTCCATCCTAATGTTCTTTCAGCTTCATTTTAAAGGCCACAGGAGTGTGTTTTCTGCAGTGTATTCACTCTTTTTGGTATGTTAAAAGGGAGGCTGTATAGTCTATTATCAGATATATAGGTATGGTTATATTATCATTGCTAAAACACACACAAAAAGCTAGCTGAGACTGGGTTTGTTTGGGAAACATTGAGCTAAATGAAAAATAATCCAGTAATTTTTTTGGTTTGGATTTTGTTTTTAATTTCAAGATTTACCAGAGCCCTTAACGTGCTAGAACACATTGTGTCTTTCCAAATCCAGCATTTATACTTTTTTAGCTTTTCTTGAATTTGGTTGATCACAAAATCCTTCAAAAACAGATTGCACTTTTAGAAAAGGGTAAAACTTGTTACAGAACTTTGCACGGATTATTTTTGTAGTACTACATATCCTCCATCTTGCTACAGTTATTTTCATATTTATCTTACACATGGTTCCACTTTAGCCTTTAACATAATGTCATGAAAATAACAGGCATTTGTTGAGTTGAAATTCATTGATATTTATTGCAGGGTCATGGTCTGGAATAATATTTGGTCACTGTAAAAATTTAGTTTGCATCTATTTCAATAGCTTTTTTGCTGTCTTTTTTATACCATCTCATTCTGGGCTGGGAAAATCATCTTGATGCTGGGCAAACAGCCATTGTTAACATGGGGCTAAATACATTTTCTCTACAAATCACTTTATTGAGACATTATAAGAGAAGAATATAAAAAGAAAGGAGGAAACAGCTGCTTCTGGATCCTGGCACACCCTGTTCGTGAAGGCAGCCTATGGGTTAGTTGTGATTGTTTTCATTTCCAAGGGTATGTTTGTCAAAAAGGTACTCTGCCAGACCAGACTCGGGGGCCCCCATCTTAACCAAGTTGTTCACGTGGTCGCCCAGTTCTTTGATAGACTTCACCTGCTCATTCAGATAGTGGGTTTCTAGGAAATCGCACAAATGGGGGTCACCTTTGTCTGATGCCAGAGTGTGCAATTCCAGTAACGACTGGTTCACATTCTTTTCCAAGAGCAGAGCACACTCCATGGCATTCAGCCCACTCTTCCAGTCGCTCTGGTCCGGTTTCTTGACGTCCTGCAGGCAGATCAGTCCTCCCCGCTGGTTCTGCAGCCTCATCAGCTTCTCTGCGTGCTCAGTCTCCTCCCGGGACAGTCGCAAGAAATATCTGGCAAAGTTGTGCAAGGCCACGTCATCTCGGGAGAAGTAATAGGCCATGGACAAGTACACGTAGGACGCATAGAGCTCCAGGTTGATCTGGCGGTTAATGGCGGCCTCGGAGTCCGGGTGGAAGTTCTGGCGCACCCGGGACAGGGCGCCGGCGGCATCCGCCGGCCCCCGGGAAGAGGCGGCTGCGGCCAGCAGGCGGATGGGTGCGGCCGGCGGGTAACCCGAGGACAGCCTGGGGACCCAGCGCGGCAGGAAAGCGAAGCCGTGGCGCGCACTGCGCAGGAACACCAACGATGTGCTGATGTGCCTGGGGAGGAACAGGAAACAGGGCAGCATGGCCTCTCCTATTTAGAAGTAGGGAAACAGGTCAGGCCGGCGCAGCGCGCAGTCAGGCGCCGCCCGGGCACCAGATCTGAATCAGAACGCAGCCTTAGGCAACAGCGACTGCGTCACACGCCCCTTCACTTCCATACTCACCGAATTCCAGGCGGAGGACTGCTGCGGGTGCGCTCCCGTTGCGGTGGGGAAAAGGCTGATAACAGTTATAAACATTGCCCCCATCGTCGACGCGAGATTTCTGGTCTTGGGCGTTTGTAATTTACTATTTCATCTAAGTTTAAAATGCTGTCGAAAAAGTAGATACTATGACTTTCAAAAGAAAGGATGGAGCCAAACCGTACTTGCCCTCCCTCTGTGACCTTTTTCTGTCCAAGGACCAAGAGATGGGGGAGACAAGGCAGTGAAATAGGGTAAAACAAAAATCAACACTGATTCATCTGAGAGTAAATAAAGGGCCACACCGAAAGAGGATGTTTATAAACTGACTTTGGTTAATTTCACAAATTTAAGTATGGAAATAGTTGCCAGTATACTGGGTAAATTTTCGAGTCTATAAGATAGTGCTTTCTTTAAAAATGGCTTATTTTTAGATATCAAATTTATTTTCATCATAAAAAGTCAGATATTATAGAAATGTAGGAAAAATATATAAACTGGGCCTTCCCTCGTGGCTCAGATGGTAAAGAATTATCCTGCAACACAGGACACCCAGTTTCATCCCTGGGTCAGGAAGAGTCCCTGGAGCAGAGCATGGCAGTTCACTCCAGTACTCTTACCTGGAGAATTCCATGGACAGAAGAGTCTGGCTGGCTACAGTTCATGGGGTTGCAAGAGTCCAGCACAGTTGAGCACGCTGGCACACACTCAGGTGTTCTCTTCACTCAGGTAAATGCTTTGTGTGGAAGGGCCAGACCATATAATACATATATGCTTAACTTTTTAAGGAAATTAAAATAAAATTACTTTTCAAAGTGGTTATACCATTTTACATTCCTGACTGGCATTGTATGAGGGTTCAAATTTCTTATATTGTTGCTAACACGCACTGTTGTCATTTTAAAATTTAATTTTATTTATTTTTAAATTTTATTGGAATATAGTTTATTTGCAATGTCGTGTTAAATTTAGTTGTCATATTTCAGCCATTCTAGTAGGTATAGGAGAAGGCAATGGCACCCCACTCCAGTACTCTTGCCTGGAAAATCCCATGGACAGAGGAGCCTGGTGTGCTGCAGTCCATGGGGTCGCTGAGAGTTGGACACGACTCAGTGACTTCACTTTCACTTTTCACTTTCATGCATTGGAGAAGGAAATGGCAACCCACTCCAGTGTTCTTGCCTGGAGAATCCCAGGGACAGCGGACCCTGGTGGGCTGCCGTCTATGGGGTTGCACAGAGTTGGACACGACTGAAGTGACTTAGCAGCAGCAGCAGCAGCAACAGCAGCAGCAGTAGGTATATGCTTCTCAGCTGGCACAATGCAGGAGATGCAAATGCAGGAGACACAGGAGATATGGCTTTGATTCCTCCATCGGTCAGGAGGATACCCTGGAGTAGGAAATGGTAACCTACTTCAATATTCTTGCCTAGAAAATTCCATGGACAGAGAAGCCTGTCAGGCTACAGTCCATGGGGTGGCAAAGAGTTGGAGTCAACTAAGCAACTAAGTATGCAGTAGGTGTATACAGGTGCGTGCATGCAAAGTAGCTTCAGTTGTGTCCGACTCTTTGCCACCCCATGGACTGTAGCCCACCAGGCTCTTATGTCCACGGAATTTTCCAGGCAAGAATTCTGGAGTGGATTGCTGTGCTCTTCTTCAGGGGATGCTCCTGACTCAGGGATGGAACCCTGGTCTCCTGTGGCTCTTGTAGTGCGGGCAGATTCTTTACTGCTGAGCCACCAGGGAAAGTGTATACTGGTATTTCATTGTATTTTTAGTTTGCACTCTGGTGGCTCAGAGGTTAAAGCATCTGCCTGGAATGCTGGAGACCCGGGTTCAATCCCAGGGTCCCAGGGAAGATGCCCTGGAGAAGGAAATGGCAACCCACTCCAGTACTCTTGCCTGGAGAATTCCATGGAGGGAGGAGCCTGGTAGGCTACAGTCCATTGGGTCGCAAAGAGTCGGACACGACTGAGCAACTTCACTTCACTTCACTTAATAATTAGTGATGTTTAGTATATTTTCACATATTTCTTGCCAGCCATATGTCTTTGATGAAATGTATATTCAAATCTTTTTCTCATTTATATATTGGGTCATTTTTTATTCTTCAGTTCAGTCACTCAGTCGTGTCCGACTCTTTGTGATCCCATGAATCACAGCATGCCAGGCCTCCCTGTCCATCACCAACTCCTGGAGTTCACTCACACTCACGTCCATTGAGTCGGTGATGCCATCCAGCCATCTCATCCTCTGTTGTCCCCTTCTCCTTCTGCCCCCAATCCCTCCCATCATCAGGGTCTTTTCCAATGAGTCAACTCTTTGCATGAGGTGGCCAAAGTATTGGAGTTTCAGCTTCAACATCAGTCCTTCCAACGAACACCCAGGACTGATCTCCTTTAGGATGGACTGGTTGGATCTCCTTGCAGTCCAAGGGACTCTCAAGAGTCTTCTCCAATACCACAGTTCAAAAACATCAATTCTTCTACACTCAGCTTTCTTCACAGTCCAACTCTCACATCCATACATGACCACTGGAAAAACCATAGACTTGACCAGATGGACCTTAGTCGGCAAAGTAATGTCTTGCTGCAGTCCATGGGGTCGCTGAGAGTTGGACACGACTCAGTGACTTCACTTTCACTTTTCACTTTCATGCATTGGAGAAGGAAATGGCAACCCACTCCAGTGTTCTTGCCTGGAGAATCCCAGGGACAGCGGACCCTGGTGGGCTGCCGTCTATGGGGTTGCACAGAGTTGGACACGACTGAAGTGACTTAGCAGCAGCAGCAGCAGCAACAGCAGCAGCAGTAGGTATATGCTTCTCAGCTGGCACAATGCAGGAGATGCAAATGCAGGAGACACAGGAGATATGGCTTTGATTCCTCCATCGGTCAGGAGGATACCCTGGAGTAGGAAATGGTAACCTACTTCAATATTCTTGCCTAGAAAATTCCATGGACAGAGAAGCCTGTCAGGCTACAGTCCATGGGGTGGCAAAGAGTTGGAGTCAACTAAGCAACTAAGTATGCAGTAGGTGTAGACAGGTGCGTGCATGCAAAGTAGCTTCAGTTGTGTCCGACTCTTTGCCACCCCATGGACTGTAGCCCACCAGGCTCTTATGTCCACGGAATTTTCCAGGCAAGAATTCTGGAGTGGATTGCTGTGCTCTTCTTCAGGGGATGCTCCTGACTCAGGGATGGAACCCTGGTCTCCTGTGGCTCTTGTAGTGCGGGCAGATTCTTTACTGCTGAGCCACCAGGGAAAGTGTATACTGGTATTTCATTGTATTTTTAGTTTGCACTCTGGTGGCTCAGAGGTTAAAGCATCTGCCTGGAATGCTGGAGACCCGGGTTCAATCCCAGGGTCCCAGGGAAGATGCCCTGGAGAAGGAAATGGCAACCCACTCCAGTACTCTTGCCTGGAGAATTCCATGGAGGGAGGAGCCTGGTAGGCTACAGTCCATTGGGTCGCAAAGAGTCGGACACGACTGAGCAACTTCACTTCACTTCACTTAATAATTAGTGATGTTTAGTATATTTTCACATATTTCTTGCCAGCCATATGTCTTTGATGAAATGTATATTCAAATCTTTTTCTCATTTATATATTGGGTCATTTTTTATTCTTCAGTTCAGTCACTCAGTCGTGTCCGACTCTGTGATCCCATGAATCACAGCATGCCAGGCCTCCCTGTCCATCACCAACTCCTGGAGTTCACTCACACTCACGTCCATTGAGTCGGTGATGCCATCCAGCCATCTCATCCTCTGTTGTCCCCTTCTCCTTCTGCCCCCAATCCCTCCCATCATCAGGGTCTTTTCCAATGAGTCAACTCTTTGCATGAGGTGGCCAAAGTATTGGAGTTTCAGCTTCAACATCAGTCCTTCCAACGAACACCCAGGACTGATCTCCTTTAGGATGGACTGGTTGGATCTCCTTGCAGTCCAAGGGACTCTCAAGAGTCTTCTCCAATACCACAGTTCAAAAACATCAATTCTTCTACACTCAGCTTTCTTCACAGTCCAACTCTCACATCCATACATGACCACTGGAAAAACCATAGACTTGACCAGATGGACCTTAGTCGGCAAAGTAATGTCTCTGCTTTTTGATATGCCATCTAGGTTGGTCACAACTTTTCTTCCAAGGAGTAAGCGTCTTTTAATTTCATGGTTGCAATTACTATCTGCAGTGATTTTGGAGCCCCCCAAAATAAAGTCTGCCACTGTTTCCACTGTTTCCCCATCTATTCCCCATGAAGTGATGGGACCAGATGCCATGATCTTCGTTTTCTGAATGTTGAGCTTTAAGCCAACTTTCTCACTCTCCTCTTTCACTTTCAGGCTTTTTAGTTCCTCTTCACTTTCTGCCATAAGGGTGGTGTCATGGTTGTTAATTTCTTATGGTTAATGTCTGGGTCTTTATAGTAGTACTGCTTCTCTTCAGGTCTTGTTTATATTATCCATATATTACTTTCCTATATTTCTGTGTGCAAATCAAATTTCCTGTCTAGGTCAGTTTCCTCAGTTGTAAATTTAGGATCCCCCTCGCCTCCACTGGATGGTTGAAAAGATTAAATAAGAGAATGTATGCAGAGGACCTATCAGAGTGCTTGACATGGAATAAGCACTCGAAATGTTGTTTCATAGTTTTTATTGAATAATTTCTATGTGGTTATTCATAATCAGTGTATTATTGAGCAAGTGATGATGGTTATTATTGCATTTGGTAAGACTTACACAACTTATAAAGAATGCTGGCATGTATTATATTGTTGCTATCATGTATGGGTAGTGAGGTAGAAATTCTTTTATTATATGAACATATCAAGCTTGTAGCTTTGGAGTAGGCTCCCTAACCTCGAATGAGCTTCTTAAAGTGTACCATAAATAAAGATGGATGCCTCAAATCTGGGCTTCTCTGATAGCTCAGTTGGTAAAGAATCTGCCTGCAATGCAGGAAGGAGACCTCAAATCTAGTGATACTCAAATTCTGCTAGTAGAATGTGATTGATATTCATTGAGCAATTTTTCACTAATTTTTGCTTCTCCAAACCCATTTCTGCTTTTATTTTCCTCAAACTTTTTCTACTCCTAAAATGTAGTTCCCTAAAGAGAGGTTATGAAAATGATTCTTTGGAGTGGTATTAAATGCCAACTGCTCCTACTAGTGTTTTAGGAGAAATGATGCTCTTCATATAAATGCTTATCCCCAAGGTAATAAAAAGCAGAGATATAAAACAAATGCAGTACATGAGATGCAATGCAAAATAATGCCATAAAATACAATGCACATTTAAATATCACATGTTAACTTGTCAAAAATGTTTCTTTTTTTCATTACAAAGTTTGTCATATATTTTTCTAGACTTCGAAAATGTGAAGATCTGGTAGGTATTATTTTTATTTTATGGACATTTTAAAAAATCTTATGGACATTTTGATTTCTAGTATTCACAGTAAAATTAATGTTGTTATACTAAAAATATGAAACTAGACCATCACCCCGGGGAAGGCAATGGCACCCCACCCCAGTACTCTTGCCTGGAAAATCCAATGGATGGAGTAGCCTGGTGGGCTGCAGTCCATGGGGTCACTAACAGTCGGACAGACTGAGCGACTTCACTTTCACTTTTCTCTTTCATGCATTAGAGAAGGAAATGGCAACCCACTCCAGTATTCTTGCCTGGAGAATCCCAGGGATGGGGGAGCCTGGTGGGCTGCCGTCTATGGGGTCACACAGAGTCGGACACGACTGAAGTGACTTAGCAGCAGCAGCAGCAGCAGNAGTGCAGGAGACCCAGGAAACATGGGTTCAGTCCCTAGGTCAGGCAGATCCCCTGTAGTAGGAAATGGCATCCCACTCCAGTACTTTTACCTGGAAAACTCCATGGGCAGAGAAGCCTGGTGGGCGATATTCCATGGGGCTGCAAAGAGTCAGACACAAATGAGTGACTGAGCACAGTCTGGCTACAACTATGGCTCTCAATCTTTATTCTCATCTTCTCTTCAATTTCCATGTGTTTGTTGAATGAATGAAAGATGACTGATCCCTTTTGAGTTCCCCATCTCAATATGTTCAGAACCAAAACAGTTCTCTTCCAACAGCTTCTTTTTCCCTACATTTGACCTCCTTCAGCTGCTCCTCCAGGGTCTCAAAGAAGCCTGGAGTCTGATTTTCACCTCTCTCCCCCTTAACCCCATTCAGCCTTTCACCACGTCTGGGTGTTTTGTTTTTCCTTGGAAACATCTATCAGTTTGTCTGCTTCCTCTCCATTTATGATTGCTGCTGTCCTGCTCTGGTCCTCAGCCCTTCAGGCTGGATGACCACAGCTTCCAGACTAGTTTCCCTGACTTCACTGCCTTACTTCCTTGGGGCCTTGGGGTTTCCATGCATTTTTATTTAACCCTCACAACAATCCACGAGCTAAATATTATTATGTATGCTTTATAGATGAGGGACTGAATAACAGAACTCAGGTTCAAACAGGATTTGTCTGGTTCAAAGGACTCTTCCATCTCCAAAAAGGCTGGTACTTTAAGCAAGTCACTTAACCTGCAAGAGTCTCAGATTTCTCATTTGGAAAATGGGGATAACAACAGTAATTACCTCCTGAGAGCAACTGAGATAACACTTAGCACAGTGCCTGACATACAGGAAGTGCTCAAAGATAATCAGCAATTAATGTTCACAAACCCCACAGCATAGCTGACATATGAATCTGATAACTGTTCTGACCAAAATACTTTCTGGAAGTGCTTTTGAACCATTTAGCTCAGAAAAAGTTGCCATATCTGGCCCCTCCTTTGTCCCTCAAGAGTTCTTTCTCCTGGGAAGCATCACATGCTGTTTGAAAAAATTATCTTACTGGTCACTTCGAGAAAGGCACACAGCAATAGAAAACACACCCGTCTGGTGGAAAGTGCACAGATTCTCTGATTGCCCTCTCTAGGTTGTATCTCGAAGCCTCTCTGAACTTTTCTCATCTACTAAATGGTAATAATAATACCTTCCCCCAAAGAATATTGAGATAATGTATATACAGCCTTCAGCACATTGTTGGATATAGTAAGACCTATATAAAGTTGTGCAATATAATCAGATAATGTATACGAGCAGGCTTTATTGTAAGTGGAGGACGAGATGGATTTCTAAATCAATGTTATCAAAATCAAGTATCAAAAGTAGAGGAAAGGTGAAAGAATTATGCAAAGGAGATACTAATGCATACCTAGGACACCTGAACGCCTTTCCTGCGAAGGGACAAACAGCTCCGGCCCCTGAATCCTGAGAGGCAAGTGGAGAGAAGACCCGCCCTCTTCCACCACCCCCAGAGCCCCGCCTCCAGGGTCGTGTGACAAGGTGCCTAGGACCCGGCAACGAGGGGCGGGGTGAGCCTGGTGGGCTGCCGTCTATGGGGTCACACAGAGTCGGACACGACTGAAGTGACTTAGCAGCAGCAGCAGCAGCAGACCATCACCCACCCCTCTTCACAGATCATTTCTTCCTCAGTTTCAATGGCTTCTTTTATTCTTTGAACACCTCCTTTCATGCTTCTCTGGGATTCCCTCTGCTTCTTTACCTTCTTCTTTTCTCTTTTTTCACTGTCTCATGAAATCTATCTCATCTTTTAATTTCCCATCAAACATATTACCTACTCTTGTAAGTCTTACATAACCTCACGTAGAATTCATGACTACTTTTTGTTGTTGGCAAAGAGTTTGTTTATCTTGAGAGCTTATCATATCATATCATAATGATAATCATTATCATAGTTATAATTCCTTGCATAAAGTATATGTATGTGTCCTTAAGGGCAGAACCATCATCTTAGTAATTTTAGAATCCTCAAGACTTGCATAAAGCTTGACTATTTTTAAAAAGGACAAATAAATCCCTTCGGGTGCCAAAATAGATAGGGACAGAAATTTTTACTTCATATTACATACCAGCTTGGTTGAATGCACTTTTATAAAATATATTAGCAGATGGGTTCACTTTAAGTTCTCTGAGCCTGTCCAGAAAAACCCCTGTACTTAAATTTCATTCTCCAAATGAATAACAAGATCCACTCATCTCTTCTTTTTAGATATATTGGTAATTTATTTTATATGCTAAGATGCTTTGCAAATTAGAAATTAAAAATTATATGAATGTGGATTGTTATTTATTCAGTCATGTTTTGATTTATGTAATATACATAGATCAAATTTTTTGATATTATTTTCTTTAAAGCATTTGGTTGTAAAATACTAAATTAAAAAAAAAACTTACCTACTTTGGAAAATATTTAAACAACACTTTACACTTTTGCATAAAATAGATGGCTTCAGTTTTATAATAAGGGAAAGAAAAGATGAAAATAACTTCACTCTCATATTTGTTTTTGTAATAAAGGTATTTTTTCTCCTGTTTTCATTTCTTTTTATTCTCATATTTACATTCAAAAAAGGTTAGTAGCATAAACAACTCTTCATTTTCACAGATTCTGGTCCTTTCTAAAACTGCTCTTCTGTGAGAGGTGACAAAGCCAGGGTCGAGAGAAGTCCATTGATTACTAAGGATCATGTACTTGCTGTTATTAGAGTATTTGACAGTTTTGAATAGAGAACAATAAGGGAAGTTGTCTTTAACAAAGAAAAAGTATCATATATGTATTGCTAGTCTGTGTATTATCACTAGGAAATGTCTCAAAATTCCACAGGGAGGGTTTGGATTCAGCTGTGGAGCCTTTTCTGACCTCACTCTGGGATCCTTTCAAAACCGGGAAACCTTCTGAGTCACCTGATAAATGAGCCAGAACTGAACTCTCAAGTGCAGTACATGCTGCCTCTAAAACTGGAAGAGGTCTAGCAAACTGTTTATTCATTTTATTCCTCTAGGGTCAGAGGAGCAAGGTGCAGTCACTCTTACTTTACCTTGAAAGAGGTATCTGGCAGGCCTCAAACTGCTAGACTCCAAAAACTACACCAGTGTTCTAGCCACTGATTATCTTCTACCTTCTAAACCTGAGTATCCAGAGTATTTCTTCGCTTACCAGATCTGATCAGCTTACTGTCACCATTCTAACATGATGCCCTGTGGAATGTTCAGATGAGCCAGACTGTCTTTACTGTAACAGAGGGAAGGCAATTTAGCATATCTCTGAAGCAAGAATGAGAAGACACACTGCTGCCTATCCTAGGTGAATGTGAACTACTTCAGGTGCTCTTTCCTGGTGGATATTGAAAATCATATATACTCTAAGTTCAAAAGTCATGCACATGAACTAGAGGCTTAGTTGACCTGTTTTAGTAAAGATGCCGTACCTAGAACAACAACTTCATTTAGGGCTCCTGCTTGGATAAGTACACTATCCTCCATTATGATTCATGGGATTTTTCAGAGACTAGATTGGTGACTTAAGTGGTGATGTAAGTAGTAGGGACCATTACGCTTGCCTTATTTAAGTCTTTCAGGATGGCCCTGATCGTTGCCATTGTAGCCAGTGTGTGGCACTCATTGGCTTTAAGAACTCTGATGGATGGGGGCTTGTTCTCAGCCTTTCTGTCAGCTCTTATTCCATGTGTCAAGGAATCAGTGTGAGGATCCTGGGACCTGCTAAGTGTCCATTCCAATTATGCATTCAGAACTGAGATGATAGCTAGGTAGGTCCATGGATACATTGGACCTAAAGTGAGATAATCCTGGGAACCAAGGCCTTTATCTATAATAGCACGTTTTCTAGTCAGTTGTGGCCTACATTTCTGAGCTTTTGATGAATGTTGGTGATTGCCTAACCATCACATTCTTTTTTGTCTTGTGTATGAACTATGGAATGAGGTTCCTGACATTGTACAGGAGACAGGGATCAAGACCATCCCCATGGAAAAGAAATGCAAAAAAGCAAAATGGCTGTTTGGGGAGGCCTTACTAATAGATGAAAAAGAAGAGAAGCGAAAAGCCAAGGAGAAAAGGAAAGATATAAGCATCTGAATGCAGAGTTCCAAAGAATAGCAAGAGGAGATAAGAAAGCCTTCTTCAGTGATCAGTGCAAAGAAATAGAGGAAAACAACAGAATGAGAAAGACAAGAGATCTCTTCAAGAAAATTAGAGACACCAAGGGAACATTTCATGCAAAGATGGGCTCGATAATGGACAGAAATGGTATGCACCTAACAGAAGCAGAAGATATTAAGAAGAGGTGGCAAGAATACACAGAAAAACTGAACAAAAAAGATCTTCATGACCCAGATAATCATGATGATGTGATCACTCATCTAGAGCCAGACATCTTGGAATGTGAAGTCAAGTGGGCCTTAGAAAGCATCACTACGAACAAAGCTAGTGGAGGTGATGGAATTCCAGTTGAGCTGTTTCAAATCCTGAAAGATGATGCTGTGAAAGTGCTGCACTCAGTATGCCAGCAAATTCGGAAAACTCAGCAGTGGCCACAGGACTAGAAAAGGTCAGTTTTCATTCCAATTCCAAAGAAAGGCAATGCCAAAGAGTGCTCAAACTACCGCACAACTGCACTCATCTCACACACTAGTAAAATAATGCTAAAAATTCTCCAAGCCAGGCTTCAGCAATATGTGAACCGTGAACTCCCTGATGTTCAAGCTGGTTGTAGAACAGGCAGAGGAACCAGAGATCAAATTGCCAACATCCGCTGGATCATGGAAAANCCTGAAAATAGAGATGATGTCTAAACTCTGATCTCATTGGGGTTTTTTTTTAAAACATATCGTTCAAGCAGTGTTATACCAGAAAAACAGACAACTCAAAATTAGAAAAGAACGACCCAGAATACCTCTACCCTAATAACCACATGTGTTCATATTTCCATGTTCCTTCAAGGCTTCACTTTGACTGTCCATCCCTGTCTCAGGAGACTGAACAAATGGGAACAGGATTGGACTGCATTTTAATCATGGCAGGACACTTCAGGGACCCCTGGAGGAGATGCTGGGATTTCTCGTCCCTGGAGAACTTAGGCTAGAGATTGATTATGTATCAGTCAGTCAGTCAGTTCAGTCGCTCAGTCATGTCTGACTCTTTGCAACCCCATGAATCACAGCACGCCAGGCATCCCTGTTCATCACCAACTCCCGGAGTTTACTCAGACCCATGTCCATAAACCTGCCTGATAAAGGGCTACCGTCATCCCCTCTTCAAGGTACAGATTTCTAGAATATGGACAGTCAGCATAAGTTTCTAGCTTATAGATTTCAAAATCTTGGATCCAGAGCCATATGACCCTCCAAAAAAAAGATGGTCAGAATCTGAGGCAGTGAAAGAAGGAGGCTGGAGGGTGGTCCAGCCCAGATGGCTAGATACTTGTTACTATTACCTGAAATTTCATGTAGGGGGATGGGGAAGGGGGTCCATGGAGGGTCTTCAGGAATCCAACAGTCACTTGAAATTGTACACCAAATTTTTTTAGAAGTACATATGTGCTTTTTCCAGGAAGAAGGTTCTCTGCTTTGTCAGAGACTTGGTGTGTAAATCTGAATTTTTGTTTGGTTGTTTTCTAGAAATGTTATAAAAAATTACAAGCTCAGCAACAGGTTTCAACTAGTGACCCTTGGCCTCTGGTGTATAAATACCTCAGCTCCCTGACTCCTCAGATGGGATGATTCTCTAAGTGCTTGTATTATACAGAGCTCCAGGAGTCAGCTGGAGTCATTCCCCATAGGAGTTAGCTGGAGTCATTCCCCACAGGAGTCAGCTCCAATCCCCCACTATAGCTCACTTGATATCACACTCTTCCTTACTGCCTTGTCTCACTTCCCCATTTCTTTGTCTGTGTTGGACCTCCCAAATAATCTGCTTGTACTGGAATCTTGGTCTTGGGGATCTGCTTCAGGGAGTACCCACGCCAAGACAAAGCCTCAGCATTTGGAAACCCTCAGAGTTAAATGGCTCAGCTATCAGGGTTCCCAGAGAAGCCTGCACCTCCTCTCAGTGGGAGAGACCTCACTTCAAGACACCCAAACACTGACACCAACCAGCCAGGGTCTGTCCACAAAGCCCAGTCTTGCCCACATGTATCATCAGCCAGTCTACCTCCATGTGTTGTGAGCTCAGCACCTCCAGAGGCAGACCACCAGGGTGTTGCTCCCTGGCACAACCCTCCACCCTCCAGGGAGGCCAGCTGAGAATAAACCTGTCTCTTCAGGTAAGGCAAGAAGCTTCCTTGCCCTGCCCTGGCAGCCAGAACATGCCTGGCCAGTTGTTGGTTCTTTGGTCCAGATGTCATTCAAAGCTGAAGCCAGGACACTTTGTCCAAAACTTGGATTCAGGGCCTCAACTGGACACTCCCATGACCTCTTGCCCATTTTGGATCCTCAGAAATCACTCCTTATAACTTTATCTCCCTTAAAGAGAAACAGGAGGGGTCGTCACCGAAGACTCTTCAATTTTGCAAGTAGGTTGCAAACCTTGCAAACTCCCAGCCCAGCCCAGCCATCCTGGATGTACAGTCTTTATTCCTTTGAGAAGCCCTGAGGCTGGATCCAGACTGAGCATTTACAAGCACAGGCTCTGAAGAATCATATAAGTTCTTGGCAAACTTCAGCCTCATGTCTTCTAGGTTCTCCCAGTGTTCGTGGAAATAAAGCTGCAAACTCTTTGAGTCAACTCTCTGGTTCCTGACCACCATGGATCTTTTCAACTATAAGGGCAGGGACTTTTCCGTAGTATAAATGCAAAAACTTAGCTTTATTTTGGTTGTGAAAGCATTCCTGACAGCAAACACTTTTGAAACTTCCCTTCCACAACCTGATTCCAGATTGTCACCACTCTCACCCACTCCCTAAAAAAATGCTCCTCGTCCATTTCTTGGTCTGTCCTACAGATCAATAAGTTATGCACAAAAACTTAGCATCTTTTGCGTATCCATCAATGTTTGAAGTACCATATGGCCACTAAGAGAGAAGGGGTCAGATCACTGCTGCTGCTGCTGCGATAAGTCTCTTCAGTCGTGTCCAACTCTGTGCAAGCCCATAGACGGCAGCCCACCAGGCTCCCCCGTCCCTGGGATTCTCCAGGCAAGAGCGCTGGAGTGGGTTGCCATTTCCTTCTCCAATGCATGAAAGTGAAAAGTGAAAGTGAAGTCACTCCATCATGTCCGACTCTTAGCGACCCCATGGACTGCAGCCTACCAGGCACCTCCGTCCACGGGATTTTTCAGGCAAGAGTTACCTGGCTTCCTATCCCTGGGCTGTCTCTTCCACACTGAAATCTCAGAGAGGGTTAGTTAACCTCTTTGGGATCGTTTTAAAACACAGTACCCAGTGCTTTGACTCTCCCCTCATTGACAATTGAAGACTGCATCCCTTTCCTTCAAGTCTGTTTGGACTTGGGACTGCTTAGACCCATAGAGTTCAGTAGAGGTGACCAGTGTCACTATTCCAAGGATAGATCGTAATAGTCCAGGCAACTCCTGCCTGGATTCTAGCAGCACGCACTCTTGGAGTCCTGGGCCACCATATAAGAAGGCTGATTATCCAGAGCCCACCATGTTGGCATGGCCATGGCAGATGTTCCAGTCTACATTTCTAGCTGAGCCTAATCTTTGGCCTGCTCAACCTAGGCACCAAGTATAGAAGTGGGGAAGCCACTTTTAAGCTCAACTATCCCAACCCCAGTTGTTCGGGTTACTCCAACCACTCATGAAACCCCAGGAGAGGACCTAGACTTCATTGAGCAGGGGAATACTGTCCTGCTCTGCCCTTTCCAAATTTCTGATCCACAGAATCTATGAGTCAACTAAAATGGATGTTGCTTTATGCTATTGTGTGACAGTTAGTTACACAGTGACAGCTAGCCAGAACATCCCCTAATCCCCACTTTTCTCATCTGCAACATGGTGCCATTAAGGGTGCCTGCCTTATAGCATTTCTATGAGAAGTCAGTGATGGCTGTGCATCTGGTGAACTTCAGAAGCACTCAAATGATGGTAATTATTATCATCACATTCACTGTTTCATTTAATTGATGAACATATGGGTTAAATACACTTGATGGGAATCCCCCAATTATTATTATTTTTTTGGTGTGTGTGCAAACAGCCTATTCTAATTGGAGAAATAAGAGATATTCATGGGAAAGATGAACCCAACTTTTAGCTAAAAATAATTGGTTTGCAAGGCTGCAGAATGTTATTAGTCTTTAATAGGTACTAATACAGATTTGGTAAATGTATTCATGGTGGAGGGGGGGTGGTATCTATGTGTAGCTGTGACTCCACATTTGTTTGACATCCTCCCCAGGCCGAATCTTACAAATTGATTGACATGGACATAACAAGAGGCCCGGGGATCGTGCAGATGTACACAGCCACATACTCACAGAAGGCACTGCAGCATGCAGGGGACCCAAAGTGGTAACTGACACTCCCATTAGTGGGCTTCATCGCTCCTTCCCGAGCCTAAACACTTTTATTTTCTCGTCCACAGATCAATACGGCTGGCAGGGAACTGTCTGTCTGCCATGTCAGAACAGTGAGACCCCAGTGGGTCAATGGGCCCCAGCCCCTCCTTGTGGTCCTCACACCCAGCCAGGCTGAGCAGATGTCTGAGATGCGGGCTGGACCACACTTGAGCATCCAGCCGTCAGCATAGAAAATCAGATCTGATCGGGCCTGCAGAAGATAAATGAGCTGGAGTCCCCCAGCCCCAGATTTGGTCATCTCTTTATGAGCTCTGAAGGGCCTATTAGCAGCTCTGATGAGGACTGGGGGAGATGAAGTCGGGCTCGAACAACGTTAGCGGGCAGAATCAAATCACTCCCAGTCTCCCTGGGGAGAAGGAGACCGACGGGCTTTCAGACACTGTCTCCTCTCCTCTCCATTGCCCAGGTTTATATGAACACTCAGTGGGGAGAACAGGAAAAAAAAAAGAAAAAGAAAGCGGTAAGCACTTTTTTCCTTTTCCCCGGAAGAATCGCCTAAAAAATTCCTCATATATCTAATAGCTTCTCCCCCGGCAATTTGATGGCCCCACTTAAACAGGTGTGCTCTCATTTTCCCTTTCTGAGTCTCTCCTTAGGAGAGGCTGACACTATTGAGAGAGGCCAGATGAACCAGCTCCCTGATCACCCTTCTGAACACTGCATCCCAATCGGTTCTCTAGAAACTGGAGCTGCCTTCAGGGTGTTGAGGCCGTGTTGGGTGGAGGACACAGGACAGGTGTTGGAAATCCAGCTCTTAGTTGCTGGGAGACCGTGGGCTGATAATCCTCTCCATCCACAGTTAACTCTTCTGTAAAATGGGACAGTTGTTTCCATGCCAGTGTGGCTACCGTGAGGATCAAACGAAATCAGGAATACATAGCTGATGAGACACTCATGAAAAGTCTCTCTTTCCCTCCTTCCCTCTCTCCCTCCACTCTTATCCAGTGGAATTGCCTGGGCCCAATCAAGGAGCATCTAGAGGATCCAAAGAGCTCCCAAGGGGTTCATCAAGATGAAGATGAAGATCGTTAAATCTAGGGCAAGATTTGGAGAAAAGGAAACTGTTTCCTAAGGAAAACCACAGGCCAATTAATGCATACATTGCCCTTACCCTGCATTTTGGACCGTATGATATGGATCAAAGAAGACTTTAGTATCAATCCTGACTTGCCAGCTGCATGAGCTTTGTCTGGTCACTTACCCTCTCTGATCCTCCATTTCTATATTTGTAGAATTAGTACAATAATACTATTTGCAAGAAAATCACGTGAAATCCTTAAGTATCTGTTACCTTCTTGCTTCTTTTCTTGTTCCCATCTGTGGAATGTGAACTGTTTGCCCTCCTGCCTTGCCCCACACCCTTGCTCCTCACTGCGGGTCTGTCTCTTTACCTGACTTTATTCTTTATCCGCTCTGGGTCCACTTGGCTCTGGCAGGCTTCTTGCTCAGAGATCCTTCCAGCCCCCTGGTATTCAGACATACAATGGTCATAATCTTGCTCACCTTGTGAGTTGTGATTATTCATCTGTCTCACTCTCCTACTTGATTTAAAACTCCCTGAGGTTGGGGACTGCCTTTTATTGATCCAGTAATCATTCATTGAGAGGTCTTAAGTATTTGCTTTTCAAATCCAGAGACCACTATGTGTTGAGCACTCTGCCAAAAAATAAGAGAGAGCAGAGACTTCCCTGGTGGTCCAATGGTTAAGAATCCAGTGGTTAAGCCTCCACTCTTCCACAGCAGGGGCTTCCCAGGTGGTACTATTGGTAAAGAACCTACCTGACAATGCAGAAGAAGTAAAAGATGCAGGTTCGATCCCTGGGTCTGGAAGATCCCCTGGAGGGTGGCATGGCAACCCACTCCAGTATTCCTGCCTGGAGAATCCCATAGGCACAAGGAGTCAGACACGACTGAAGTGACTTGGCATGCACGCACTTCCACTGCAGGGGCTGTGGATTTGATCCCTGATCAGGGAACCAAGAACCCACATACTGCATGGCAAGGCCAAAATTATTAAAAAAAAAAAAAAAAAAATAAAGGGCTACCGTCATCCCCTCTTCAAGGTACAGATTTCTAGAATATGGACAGTCAGCATAAGTTTCTAGCTTATAGATTTCAAAATCTTGGATCCAGAGCCATATGACCCTCCAAAAAAAAGATGGTCAGAATCTGAGGCAGTGAAAGAAGGAGGCTGGAGGGTGGTCCAGCCCAGATGGCTAGATACTTGTTACTATTACCTGAAATTTCATGTAGGGGGATGGGGAAGGGGGTCCATGGAGGGTCTTCAGGAATCCAACAGTCACTTGAAATTGTACACCAAATTTTTTTAGAAGTACATATGTGCTTTTTCCAGGAAGAAGGTTCTCTGCTTTGTCAGAGACTTGGTGTGTAAATCTGAATTTTTGTTTGGTTGTTTTCTAGAAACGTTATAAAAAATTACAAGCTCAGCAACAGGTTTCAACTAGTGACCCTTGGCCTCTGGTGTATAAATACCTCAGCTCCCTGACTCCTCAGATGGGATGATTCTCTAAGTGCTTGTATTATACAGAGCTCCAGGAGTCAGCTGGAGTCATTCCCCATAGGAGTTAGCTGGAGTCATTCCCCACAGGAGTCAGCTCCAATCCCCCACTATAGCTCACTTGATATCACACTCTTCCTTACTGCCTTGTCTCACTTCCCCATTTCTTTGTCTGTGTTGGACCTCCCAAATAATCTGCTTGTACTGGAATCTTGGTCTTGGGGATCTGCTTCAGGGAGTACCCACGCCAAGACAAACCCTCAGCATTTGGAAACCCTCAGAGTTAAATGGCTCAGCTATCAGGGTTCCCAGAGAAGCCTGCACCTCCTCTCAGTGGGAGAGACCTCACTTCAAGACACCCAAACACTGACACCAACCAGCCAGGGTCTGTCCACAAAGCCCAGTCTTGCCCACATGTATCATCAGCCAGTCTACCTCCATGTGTTGTGAGCTCAGCACCTCCAGAGGCAGACCACCAGGGTGTTGCTCCCTGGCACAACCCTCCACCCTCCAGGGAGGCCAGCTGAGAATAAACCTGTCTCTTCAGGTAAGGCAAGAAGCTTCCTTGCCCTGCCCTGGCAGCCAGAACATGCCTGGCCAGTTGTTGGTTCTTTGGTCCAGATGTCATTCAAAGCTGAAGCCAGGACACTTTGTCCAAAACTTGGATTCAGGGCCTCAACTGGACACTCCCATGACCTCTTGCCCATTTTGGATCCTCAGAAATCACTCCTTATAACTTTATCTCCCTTAAAGAGAAACAGGAGGGGTCGTCACCGAAGACTCTTCAATTTTGCAAGTAGGTTGCAAACCTTGCAAACTCCCAGCCCAGCCCAGCCATCCTGGATGTACAGTCTTTATTCCTTTGAGAAGCCCTGAGGCTGGATCTAAGCGACTTCACGTTCACTTTCACTTTCTCCCTAATGTAGGATAAGTACAAGTCTTCTGCTCAGAGTTGTCATGGATTTCTTCTTAATTCCTGAGTGTTTTAAAACTTATACGTAAACAAGAATTTCTACTATTCTTGAAATTTACACAGGACAATTGAGAAGTTGGTATACCCAGGCTGAAAATATTTAACATGCCCCAAAACAGAAAAATAAAAACAAAACAAAACAGAAAATTAAAAGGGATCCTAAAGGCCAGTTTTAGGAGAAACTACACAATTATGTGCCTTTTTTGTCTTCTCTCCTGACATTAATTCTCTCCCTGTCACCTTTTTCCTTGTCCTCCCACTCAAAGTTAGGAACACCTGACATTTGGAACAATTTCCTCAGAGGGCCCACAATTAAATGTCAGTAAAATGACATGTTGATCAACCAACTCGGATGATTCCCAAATTTCCCTAGTCGAGAATGTTTCCAAGTGCTGGTTATAACTCGTTCATGGAATGTGATTTCAATTTAATGTGGCTCACCAAACAGACAAAAACTACAGAATGGATAATGTCTGAAAGCATCACTTATATTAAGAGTAGGTGTTTGTTTATAACAATGTTATGGCATCAACTCTCTGTCTGTATGTCCTATATTACGATGTAAAATGTCCACCTAATGATACTGCACCAGTTCATCATCCCCCACAATGGTGTGGGGAATCAGAGGCATGAACGTTAACTCGGAACCTAAAATAACTCTCAGTATCTGGCTTTACTTGGCTTATTGCCAAATCCTCTGTAAGGATCTGCTCCTCTTTGGGCTGAGAATAACAGAAGCATTGGCCTTTCCCGCTGCTAACAATAGGGCGATGCCTTTGATGACTTCTTTTTAGAAAACAACACCTCAACGTGGATATACTGAAAAGAAGTAAATATTGTAGACTTCTCCATACCTCATTACCCAAGAGGGAAACATTTTAATGATCTTGTGCTCCACATGGTTTAAATTTATAGTCCAAGTTTTGTTCTCTGTAGTAATAATGCTATAGATTATTAATGAGCTTTCATTCCTTGTGAGACAATTTGTTACCTTTACAACACGACAAATTCATTTTTCAGTGATTCTCTTGAATTATTCTATCTGAATTGGAAGACTTTGCCAACAAAAGAGAGAGAGATTCAGAAACTGAGACTTGGTTAGTGAGAAAATGATAACAGAGCTGGACCCCTGCTACTGGGTACTTCTCGTAACCATAAGTTGGCAATGATAGTATTTTCCTGGTGCATCTTGGACAGGCAAAAGGGAAGAAGATCCTCAGTCCTGATGAACATGAGGAGCCTGTTACGTGAGCAGGTATTCTCTCTGGGATGCTGGTGAAAGAAAATTAAATCAAATCACGACACCTCTCTTGCCTATGTCACCTGGGAAGGTAGGCATGCAGTAGAACAGGCACTGTTTAACATTAATCAGCCTCCTGAAGTCATTACATTCATGAGGAAATGTAATTCACATGTGATTACTTTTTAATTTACTCTGTAATCACATTCCAAGCAGACGGGCCAAGCTTAAAATGAAATTTAAAAGTCAAATACTGCTTTGTATTAGGAATTCACAATTTTTATATGCACTTAGGTTAATAAAGATTTTACAATAACCATTTGTGACTGAGCATATGATAATTTTTTGATGGAAGTTAGTGCCATACCTGAGGTAAAATGTATCTGATACCCCTCCAAGTCCTCAGTTGGACTGAGGCAGTCTCAGAACTATGCTCCATGCTGAATTCCTGCCATATCTAAACTTTATTTGAAAAAAAAAACATCCAGACATTCCTCAATCCCCAGTCTGAGCTTTCAGTGAACAAATGTATTTTTAATTCCTGCTGTGCCTCTGAGGCATATCCATTTGTTTTATCCATCATCAGAAAGTGTGTACAGAACCTCATAGTAACTGGCTTAAGTTCATCAACGGGGAATGCCAGCACCTGCAGTGAGAATCTTTCTCCAGCAATGTGGCCTTTCAAGTTTATAAAGTTAGTTTCACAAGAGCCTTTTGCCTTAAAACTGAAAGTTCAAAAGCCTAAGACCAGTTTGTTGTGGGTAGTAGAGAGTAGGTTTGTTTTTTGATTTATCAGCCAGAATTAAGGCCAATGTAGAGAAATCGACAAAGGATTTACAGGTTTCCAGTAAATAGAAAGAAAAAAAAAATTTTATCAATTGGCCCTACCTGGTAGCGGATTAAATAGCTTCAAAAGTACTAAGATCTCTTTCCCAGAAAATAATCAAAAGCTGGATTCTCTTGTCCAGCAATGATACGTAGTAGTACCAAACATCAGTTATTAACGTGCAAGTTTCAAAATAAGTGTGATGTCTGTAGGCTAACTTACCATTTACCCCAGCTCAATTTCCTTTGTTCTAACTAAAGGACTACTTTGCCTTTGTTCTAAGTCAGTGCTATTTAATAAAAATACACTGCAAGGCATATATAAAATTTTCTAGTAGCCACATTAAAGAAGCAAAAAACAAGCAGATGAAATTAATTATAATGTCTTATATTTAACCCAATATATCCTATTATTCAATATGTGCTGCTGCTGCTGGTAAGTTGCTTCAGTCATGGCCGACTCCGTGCGACCCCATAGATGGCAGCCCACCAGGCTCCCTCATCGTTAAAATTTTTTAAAGAAATCTTATTTTTTGTACTGAACTTTGAAATCCTGTGTGCATTTTATACATACAGCACATCTCTATATCACATTTTAGGTGCTTGAGAGCCACATATGGTTAGTGTATACCGTATTGATCAGAGTAGTGTTAAGCTATCATATTCATGATAACAGCACATGAGCCATAAACACATTTTTTTCTTTTACTCATATAAAAACATAACAGAGTTTAAGAGAAAGCGATCCATGTAATCCTGCTTCATGTATTTTTACAAATAAAATGCTTACTCATATAGTATCTGTCAGTTCAGTTCAGTTCAGTCGCTCAGTTGTGTACGACTCTTTATGACCCCATGAATCGCAGCACGCCAGGCCTCCCTGTCCATCACCATCTCCCAGAGTTCACTCAGACTCATGTCCATCGAGTCCATGATGCCATCCAGCCATCTCATCCTCAGTCGTCCCCTTCTCCTCCTGCCCCCAATCCCTCCCAGCAGCAGAGTCTTTTCCAATGAGTCAATGCTTCGCATGAGATGGCCAAAGTACTGGAGTTTCAGCTTTAGCATCATTCCTTCCAAAGAAATCCCAGGGTTGAGCTCCTTCAGAATGGACTGGTTGGATCTCCTTGCAGTCCAAGGGACTCTCAAGTGTCTTCTCCAACACCACAGTTCAAAAGCATCGATTCTTCGGTGCTCAGCTTTCTTCACAGTCCAACTTTCACATAACATACTTAAATGTTGATGCTATATATGTGCAAGCATGCTCAGTCATGTCCAACTCTTTGCGACCCCATGGACTGTAGCCTACCAGGCTCCTCTGACCATGGGATTCTCCAGGATACTGGAGTGGGTTCCCATTTCCTCCTCTAGGGGATCTTCCTGACCCAAGGATCAGACCTGTATCTCTTGCGTCTCCTCCTCTGGCAGGTGGGTTCTTTACCACTGAGCCACCTGGGAAGTGATACACACATGAACAATTATTAATGGGATCAAATTTGTTACTCTTTCCTGCATAACTCAAGCCAGCCCAGTCATATCACCCATCTGACCTGAGCATTAAGACCTCCCCTGAAGATCAAATATTTCAGGCCATTGCCTCTCTTATTTCCATTTGGGGCCAGTGTGGGATATCTAACCAAGTGTGGTAGGCACAATAAGTCACCTCAAAGACGTGTACATTCTAATTCCCAGAACCTATGAATATTTCCTTAAATGACAAAAAGGTGGGGGAGTGTGATTTAAATTAATATCTTGGTATGGGGCAGCTATCCTGGTTTATTTGGACTGGCCCAGTGTAATCACATTACAGATGAATGGGGGAGGCACGGGTGTCAGGGAGAGCCAAAAGGAGGAAATGTGGTGATGGAAGCAGAGGTCCGAGTGGACATGAGCAGGACTCGACATGCTGCTGCTAGCTTGCGAGACGGAGGGATGGATCCATAAGCCAAGGGCTGCTGGTGGCCTTTGGAAGCTGGACAGGTCAAGAAAATGGATTCTCTCCTCCAGCCTTCAGTAGGAACACAGCCCTAATGACATCTTGATCTTAGTCCATTTCCGACTTCTGACCTTCTGAACCATGAGAGAACTTTGTGTTATTTTAAACTGTTAAGTTTGCAGTCATTTGCAATAGCAGCAATAGGAAACTAATACAACACCCATCCTGAGCAATGGGATGGTTAAAAATGCATCACTTTCGACTTCTTTTGTTGGGAAAAGAAGACTTTTCGGCACCTAAGTCAAGCAGCTCTTACCTTGGGAGACTTTCTTACCTATTGGCCTGGCCTGTAAGTTCCTTCAGGCTTTTCTGTAAGATGTAAGGAAATAACCTGAACAAACATTTTGGTCAACCGAATAGCTTGGCTGTGATGAGGGCCCCTCCTCTTTTAGCCCCCACATTCTCAGTGCTGGCCTTGGCACTGCATGTATCTTTCTCTGGTGCAGGAAGAGGTAACGAAGCCTGTCTCCCCACTAGATTGTTTGCAGGACCAGGGTGCTACACAACCTCAGCCCCCAGGTTTTGAATGTGTCAACTAAGTGCCTGAAGACCTCCATCCTACACTGTAATGCGTGGCCTGTGAAGCACACAGCCACAGGTGTATGTGTCCCTTTGTTCCCATCTTCTCCATAGTGGTGCAAAGATTGTCCATTTACTTTCTGAAATTGTCTGAAACCTTCTTGGCAACTGACATCTGAGCACTCTCTAGCCGGCTAAATAGTGTTGATGTTTTTCTTTCATTTGGTTTTATTTTAGAAAATTGTCATCACTTTACAGAGTTTTACTGGGAGTTGACGTGGAGTCTAATTATCTCCTCCTTTCCCAGCCTGGAGAAACATGTGTTTGAGTCATTGGATATATCCTGGATATGGTCTTATCCACTAAAACCTACTGGTATCGAGACTGTCTCTTTTCTGCAATGTGTGGCCTGAGGCAGGTCTGTTTTCCGGAGCTATATTCCTTCATCTAGCCAGTGATTCTACTCATCCCTGCATTAGGGTTTGGAGAGGATGATAGTTATTCTTATAAAGTGCCCACATGTATTCTAAGTGTTCATACTTTTGAAGTATATCTTTTTAAATTATGCTCCACAAGGCGAGGGATTTTAAACTGAGAAATTTTCATTTTCCTATTGAGTTCAGTCTGATATTTATTGTGCTACCTTTTAAGCAAAATGTCATTTGCTTAGTTTGTGGTCATCTTAACCCGATGTCATTTAGAAATGAATGATTTAAAAAGGCATTAGAAGTATTCTTTCACTTGCACCGGAAGTGACGGACCAATCACTGAAAGGAATTTGTGCCATTTAACAGTATAAAGTTCACACAAAATAGGAGCCGTTATTTGAAAAAGCTTCTTGTTGCTTGTGATTTGGAGAAGTCAAAACATGCTGTGAGCCATGCAATTTTTTTTTTTTTTTTTTTACCAGTTCTACCTCCATGAGTGGTAGTAGAGTCATGCAAGAAGATAGGGAGTTAAGACTCGGAGGGAGACTGTGGGGTCGAATAGAAATACACCCAAGTTGAGGTCCTGGGTAGGTAAGCCGCATGTAGAATGAAGATGCAAATATGTAAGCCAGGCCACGACTCCCCTGTGGCTGATTGAACTAGGAAATCTCGTCCACTTAGCTGACGTTCATGACCTTGGAATCCTCTCAACAGAGACATTTTCTACACTGATCAAAACTGGCCATTAAATTGAAACCTGTCATTGTTGTTGGTTTTCCTTTGTTCATTTTAAAATAAAGAGTAAGAGGCAGTGGAACCATATAGTCTATAGTAAGAACTGCTATAGAAGGGTAATACCACTTAGGCAAACAGAGGGCAAGTTGCTCTTAAATCTGAAAGGTTAAGAATTGGGAACGACTGTGACAATCAGGAAGGCACAGATCTCAGAGGATAAAATCAGCAGTATCATCACAGGCCTGCTCAGTCTATTAGGAGTGGATGGACCCCAGACCCTCAAGGACAAAATAATCTTAAACTTGATTGTGCATACAAATTACCAGGAGTCCATGTAAGAGTATGTAATCTGATCCACTTGTTCCCAGGGTAGGGCCCTTCCTGGCTAGTTCCCAGGTGATGCCAACGCTGTGGGTCTGGGGACCATGTTTGGTTTTTTGTTTAATTTTTTAACTGAAGGATAATTGCTTTACAGAATTTTGTGGTTTTCTGTCATACGTCAACGAGAATCAGCCACAGGTACACCCATGTCCCCTCCCTCCCGCACCTCTCTCCTATCTCCCTCCCCACACCACCCTTCAGCCTGTCACAAAGCCCCTCTTTGAATTCTCTGAGTCATATAGCAAATTCCCATTGGTATCTAGTTTACATATGGTATTGTAAATTTCTGTTTTACTCTCTCCATACATCTCCCCTTCTCCCTCCTCTCCTCCCACTGTGTCCAAAGGTCTGTTCTCTGTGCCTGTTTCTCTTTCTTGCTGCCCTGAAAATTAATTCCTCAGTGCCGTCTCTTCAGATTCCATATATATGTGTTACTATACGCTATTTATATTTCTCTTTCTGACTTACTTCATTCTGTATAATAGGCTCTAATTTCATCTACCTCATTAGAGCAGATTCAAACGTGTTCCTTTCTATGGCTGAGGAGTACTCCATCGTGTATATGTGCCACAGCTTCTTTATCCATTCATCGGCCGACGGACATCTAGGTGGCTTCCATGTTCTAGCTTTTGTAAAGAGTGCTGCAGTGAACATTGGGGTACATGTGTCTCTTTCAGTTTTGGTTTCCTCAGGGTATACGCCTAGCAGTGGGCTTGCTGGGTCATATGGTGGTTTTATTCCTGGCTTTTTTTTTTTTTTTTTTAATTTTTTTGTATTTATTTATTTTTTTACACGAACTCCCAAACATGAACCCCCCTCCCACCTCCNATTGCCTTTCTTTCTTTTTTTTTTTTGTATTTATTTATTTTTTTACACGAACTCCCAAACATGAACCCCCCTCCCACCTCCCCCCGCCACATCTTCCCTCCAGATAAGGAGTCTCCATACCGTCTTCCGTAGGAGCCGTATGCTTACATTCCCACCAGCAATGCAACAGGGTTCCCTTTCTCCACACCCTCTCCAGCATTTATTGTTTGTAGTCTTTTTGATGATGACCATTCTGACTGGTGTGAGGTGGTATCTCATTGTAGTTTTGATTTGCATTTCTCAAGTAATGAGTGATGCTGAACATCTTCTCATGAGTTTGTTAGCCATCTGTATGTCTTCTTTGGAGAAATGTCTCTTCAGGTCTCTTTCCCACTTTGTGATTGGGTTGTTTGCTTTTCTGGTATTGAGTTGCATGAGCTGCTTCTATATTTTGGAAATTAATTCTTTATCAGTTGTTTCCTTTGCTATTATTTTCTCCCATTCTGAGGGTTGTCTCTTCACCTTGTTTGTAGTTTTCTTTGCTGTGCAAAAGCTTTTACCTTTAATTAGGTCCCATCAGGTTTTGAGTAGGTAGGATGGAGAATGTGGTCCAGGCTTCAAGGCCAGTCCCATCTCTTCTCAAGCTAGTCTTCTTTTCACCAGGTGTTTCCTGCTGGCCCTGAGGCCACTCAGGGTTTAGATCTGCCAGAACCTGTAAGAAGATGCAGGGATCTTGCAGTTCAAAAGTAATGTAACCAAAACACCTCATCTTGTATATTTATTTCAAACTGTTCAAAATTGCTCTGTGCTTTTTTACCCAGAATATTCTCCTTTTACACCTAGTGTGTAAAGTGTATGCTGTGTTCTCTCCCATCCACTCTTCTTCAATACCTTATTTATCCCCAAAGCATTCTTTACCTTCTCTATGGATAGCTCTCCGAAGAGTTCTCAACCAAGTACCATTAATAGGAAGTCAGCCAACCTAACTGAATCAGAAAAGATGAGGACTTGTCAGCAGCAGGTCTAGGATTTTGATATGGAAAGGGCACCACTCTAACAAGATTCTATTCCCAAGGCCCCACACCTCCACAGTATGTGTCAAGGTCACTGGGCGCCTCTGTACCCATTTGGTAGGTAGAGAGGCATGGTCTCTGCTGGCTTTTGTGAAAAGCATCTGTCCCATTCCCAAGTCTCCATCCTGTCTGCAGAGTTCCACGCATCCATCCTTATTTGTCTCCTTGCTCTAGGGTTTTCCATGGGGCTCAGCTCACTACACATCTCTCCTTCAGGCTCCCTCAGCTTTGTCTGTCTGTCTTTTGCATGTAGGCTGAGGAGGTCGTTAGTTTGTTTATTTTCTGTTTATTTGCTTAAAATTGTACTGAGCTTTCAGTTTTTATGTGATTAGGTTTTATTTTTACTCTTCTTTTAAGAAACAGCAACACCACTGTAGGAAGGTTTAATTTGTTTTCAAGTACTTGTAATGTTTTCATGTTGTAAATATAACATTTTGAATGTTTATATCTTTGATATGTCTTGAATGTATTTGAAATAAGATCTGAGACAGAGATCAAATTTATTCTTTTCAGTGGCCTCCTGGTCCCAAATGCCATTTGCTGTCTATTTTCTCCCCACAGATTTGAAATGCCATCTTTACCATCTACTGTTTTTCTCTGTGTTTGAGTCAATTTTCCTTTGGGTCATATGCAAGTGCAATATTATTTTAATCCCTTATGGCTTTATATTTTTGCATGTGAGCCGTGAAAATTGCCTATATGTCCCTACAGTACATTCGTTTCAGGTCAGCAAACTTTCTAGTAGAAAGGCTTTGGGTGTTATAATAGGTGACAACCTGCCCCTCCCAAAGGAACAGGCTAACCAACAAATGGTTACTAAGCTCCAGAAAACTTTTTCCTTTCTAATTTAAAGCCTTTCTTCGGAAAGGCTTAACAAAATGGGTTCTGGAAGAATGCCTTAAGTAGGCATAAATGCTGCTGTCTCTCTGACTGGCCAGTGTTGGCGCCAGCTCCGCAGTGTATGTCAGTGGGCTCTTCTCTAGCTCATCTCTGGCTGCCTATTCACAGGAAGTGACTTTTTTTCCCCCTTGTAGGATAGCCTCACTTAAGCTAGAAAGCAGGCATCAGGAAGACCCTGCCTCCAGGAAACAGCAATCCTCAATGAGATTTGCTTAGCTTTGGGGAGAAAAAACAGAAAACAAGTCCAGTCTCGCTAAGTGTTTTCACTGTGACTATCTTTTCCTGCCTTTGGAGTGCTGTGTATGTTGCCTGGGACCCTTTCTCACCTGTTTTCTTTTAGTCTTCTTTCTTTCTAGCTTCCCACTTTCTGGCCATCAGGCACTTCCATGTGTCACTTCTGAGCACATTATTGCACCCATCTCAGAAAAGCAGATCTGACTGTCATAAAGGCGACAAAAATAGCAGAGCAAGAAGAGAATATGGGACATTATTTTGGTTCTGTGATGTCATCAGTCAATCAGAATCTGAATTTCCAAGTGTTGTTTGCAGCCTTGTTTAGGATTGTGGTATTTTGACTGAGTGACTTCTGCATGATGTTCTAGAATCATTCATTCTTCTCAAAATAGTTTTTCCCTACTGAAAAGCAGCTGACTTAATAGCAACATGTTTCGAATCTGAGTGGGAGCTGTTATTAACTGACCTCAGATGGATTCCGGGGCAAGAGTGGTCTCTTTTTTTTTTTTTTCTTTCCCTCCTCTTTGAAGTTTGGAGAGGTGACTGCTCAGTGCAGACATGGCTTCCATCTCAAATTTTCCGTTTTGCTGTGTAAGTGCTAGATTATCAAGAACTTAACCAGTTCCCAGGAATACAGACTATTTCAGTTCAGCTTTCATCAGAACAACTTTTTCAGACCTCAGCAAAGTATTCTTCTAAAATAGAAAAAATCATGGGTCAATGTCAGAGAGAATGGAAACCTATTCATCTCACTTCTAAAACCTTCCCATTCAATTAAACCCAATCTCAGCCAAAACCTAGTCAATTCAGTAATGACTACGGACATAGGTAAAATGTTGGCAGTGATGTTTATAAGCCACATCTTGCAATAATGCTGATGTGTTAGCAGGGATTCAGAAAAGTCACTTTTCTGTAGTCATTTATAACCTGCTAATAAGAAAGAAGATGGCCAGGGTGAGGGTAGGGGTCGGGGGCCGGGGAGGGAAGCATAGCTGTGCTTTCCTGCTGGCTCTGACGGTAAAGAGCCTGCTTTTCCTGGTTGCTCTGCCTGTAACACAGGAGACCCAGGTTAGGTGCCTGGCTCAGGAAGATCCTCTGGAGAAGAGAATGGCTACCCACTCCAGTATTCTTGCCTGAAGAATTCCATGGACAGAGGAGCCTGGTGNGGCTCTGACGGTAAAGAGCCTGCTTTTCCTGGTTGCTCTGCCTGTAACACAGGAGACCCAGGTTAGGTGCCTGGCTCAGGAAGATCCTCTGGAGAAGAGAATGGCTACCCACTCCAGTATTCTTGCCTGAAGAATTCCATGGACAGAGGAGCCTGGTGCGGTACAGTCCATGGGGTGGCAAAGAGTTGGACACACTGAGTGACTAGCACTTTCACTTTCACCACGAAGCAAGAATATCCCAGAGTGTGAAACTAAAAACCTGAATGATTGTGGCAAGGTTTGGGTAAATGATAAGCAAATTAAAACATAAAGAGAGGGACTTTCAGCAAAATGACGTTACCATGTGTAGTTTATTTGCTTAAAAGGAACTTTTACAATACGATGAATAATACAAAAAGAGATTCACAAGAAGACCTGAGATCTAGTTGTGTAATATAAGCTTTTCTTTCTTTTTCTCCCACCTTCTTTCTCCCATCCTCAGCCTCTAAATTGAATACCTGCCAGATTTTTTTTCCCACCTTTCATTTCTTTATCTTGTCAGAGGAAAAAGGTCAAAATTGATCACCAACTCTACTTTTTAACAGACAGAAGCCTGTAATTGAGAGTAATTCCTCTGCAATTTTGTAGGCAAGGGCTGCTTCAGGCTGGCTTTAAAAAGCTAGACTAGGAGAGAAATGCTGGTATTCTGTAAGCGAGTCAACTTTATACACAGGGCTGCAGATCATTTCTGATTTTTACTGAGACGCAGAAGGCAACAGCACCCATATTACTGTCCTTCTTTTGGATGAACAGAAGTGTAATCTATTTTTAACATCTACTGGGGTGCCCTGCAGATAAAAAGAAATTGCTTTGTGAGACATGGCCTGATAATATCTCATTTTGAAATTCTGCATTCTTAAGAGCACGAAGTGGTCTATTATTACTTCTTTTCTTAAGAAATCTGCATCCCTGTTCAAGATTGAACTTGAGATGAAAACCTTGTGTTTGTCTTTAACAGAAATAGATGCAGTGTTTTTCTTCATAATATCATATAGATTGTGATATAATTTACAAATTTTCAACAAATAGAAAAAGGTTTCTTTCAAAATATGAAAGATAATGAAGGCAACACTCTAGTGAGGCAACCTCACTATATGAAACTTTGTAAAATCTGTGTCTGCGTCAAACACTTTCTTTACTCATTAAGGAGTTTATGTTTAAAGGAAGGGGAATAAAAAAAAAGGAATCCCTCAGAAGAAAACTTACATACGTCGAATCCAGTTAAACTCCTCATCATGTCTAATTTTACAGAACTTAGTCTTTCAGTTAAAAAATACCACCCCACCAGAAATGTAATAGAAGCCTGTCAGCATCTACAATATAATGTGTTCCTTTTTACCAACAAGAAGAAAAGAAGCTATAAACAGGTTGAAAGTATCTTAATTTGAAGGAACTGAATCCTGTTTTCCTTTAAGGTCGTAATGATTAAAAAAAAAAAAAGTGAAATTGTCAAGACTCCTTAGCTTCATTGCTGCCTGATACTATCTGATTCCAAGCAGATTTTGCTATGAAATCAGAAGACGGTGCTGAGAAAAGGTGAAAATAGACCAGGTCAGGTCATCAGTTACAGAAAATGTGCTTGGATTCTGCAAAGCTCCATGTAATACCTATATGTTATTTGGAAAATATATGAGATCATTTCAGAGATCACTTTGAATAACCTTTCTTTTCATTATCATCATCTAATAAGCATTCATCCTAGAGTCATTAAATATAAAAATCTCTAAATAAATAAGTAGAGTTGTGATTTTAAAAGCTCAATTTGGACCACTAAAAGAAGGAGTGATTACCAGTTTTGATCAGTAAGCCTGAATTATAGCATACTTAGAGGAGAGACACGCAAATGAATGAATTAAATTAGGAAGACAAATCTCTTCTGAAATCAGCATTTTTGACGGTCAGAACCTGGTCTAGAGTGCATTATTCTTAGCAGAGCGCGATTTGTATTGAAACAGGGCAATGAATCTGTGTATGGAAAGGTATTTGCCGCTGGCTGTTGGGTCGCTCTGGCTCCGTGCAGGAACAGAGTGCATGGAACAGGCAGGGCTGGGGGTTCAGCGGGATGCCTGCCATTTCAGTAAGAGATCACATACTCTGCAAACTGAAGACTGATTACGATTAGCATGGGGATGGGATCAGCTTCTGCACTTGCTGTCTTACTATGTAGCGATTTGCAGGGAAACCCAGCACCAGTAATTAAAGAATCTTAGGCTTCTCTTCGATGGCCCAGTTTAAAAAAAAAAAAAAAAATCCTGGCGTGCTGCGATTCATGGGGTTGCAAAGAGTCGGACACGACTGAGCAACTGAACTGAACTGAAAGTGGGTTAGGGTGAGAGAGGGAGGTGAGAAAGTAGAGACAGTATATAAATAGCTTTTCGACACTGGTTCAAAAAGAAGGGTGGAGAGGGGGCAATAGCAAGAGGGGATTTGAAGATAATGAAAGGTTTTGCTTAATTTGGGAGATATTCTGGTATGTTTATTTTTTTATAAAAATAATCCAGTAGCTCAATAAAAATTTTAAAAAGTAATCAAGGGAATTTCCTTGCAATCCAGTGGTTAGGTCTCAGCGCTTTCACTGTTAGGGCCTCGGTTCAATCCCTGGTCAGGGAACTAAAATTCCACAAGCTGCAGGGTGAGGTCAAAAAAATAAAAGAAAGAAAGAATAATCCAGTAGAGAAGGTAACATTTTAATGATGGAGGAGCAATAAGGGACAATTACAGGAGGCCAGGAGGGTGGGCTCCAGGGCATGAGTGAAATTAGCCTTAGACAAGATAATGCCTCTGCCACACCAAAAACAGAAGCAGAGTATATGGGGACACATGTAAGCAGGCTGGTTAATTGGGCGATGGTAAGATGAGATACATTCAGGAAACGAAGATCATGGCATCTGGTCCCATCACTTCATGGGAAATAGATGGGGAAACAGTGGAAACAGTGTCAGACTTTATTTTGAGGGGCTCCAAAATCACTGCAGATGGTGACTGCAGCCATGAAATTAGAAGATGCTTACTCCTTGGAAGAAAAGTTACGATCAACCTAGATAGCATATTCAAAAGCACAGACATTACTTTGCCGACTAAGGTCCATCTAGTCAAGGCTAT
>SJYX01019247.1:1369633-1448665 GCA_006410675.1 Oreotragus oreotragus
AGATAGTACATTCAAAAGCAGAGACATTACTTTGCCGACTAAGGTCCATCTAGTCAAGGCTATGGTTTTTCCAGTAGTCATGTATGGATGTAAGAGTTGGACTGTGAAGAAGGCTGAGTGCCGAAGAATTGATGCGTTTGAACTGTGGTGTTGGAGAAGACTCTTGAGAGTCCTTTGGACTGCAAGGAGATCCAAGTAGTCCATTCTGAAGGAGATCAACCCTGGGATTTCTTTGGAAGGAATGATGCTAAAGCTGAAACTCCAGTACTTTGGCCATCTCATGCGAAGAGTTGACTCATTGGAAAAGACTCTGATGCTGGGAGGGATTGGGGGCAGGAGGAGAAGGGGACGACCGAGGATGAGATGGCTGGATGGCATCACTGACTCGATGGACATGAGTCTGAGTGAACTCTTGGAGTTGGTAATGGACAGGGAAGCCTGGCATGCTGTGATTCACAGGGTTGCAAAGAGTTGGACACGACTGAGTGACTGAACAGAACTGAAGATGAGATGTTATTCTTTTTCATCACTGAAATAAAGATGAGGTTGCCAGCTGAGAATAAGAAGGAGGAAGAAATGTTGTACTTTATGGAGACAGTGAGGTGTGCAAAAGTCCTCTTGGAGAGAAAAAACAAATGAATGGAAAAGCAAGCTGTGGCAGTACATCCGGGTACCAAGCGCTAAGAGCCCTCTTGAGATTTATGGTCACAGGTGAAGAGCAAGAGCATTCAGCATGGTGATGAGACTTTTCTTCAGCCATGTTAGCTGCTCAGGAGCGGAGCAGATAAGAGAGATGAGTTTATCTAGGGTGGTGTTCATCTGTTTTGCTTGGGGAATACTAGGGAGCCACTGAAGGACAAAGGCATTGTGTTTGCGAGAGTATCGACCTTGGAATGTATGTTGGATGAGGAAATAGACGAGACGATGAGGAAGAAGAGCATCAGGGAATGCACTGGAGGTTTGTACGGAACTGAGGAACACTTGGAGTCACCAGGCTAAGCGATCTGGAAAGACAGGCGGCCATGTAACCAGAGCCTGGGGTGCTGAAGTCTAGGCTTTGGAGATGGTCCAGTTACTAGTGACAAGGCGTCCAGCTGGGCCACGGCAAGAAGCTGAAAGAGCAGGGGCGAGATGAACCATCTACGTAGACTCTGAAGCCACCCAGAATGCTGACGGGAGCAGTGCTGGAGAGGAAGACAGTGAAAAAGCTGCTAAAATCCTACTAGAGAAGATGTGACGGAGACTTTAACAAGGAAAGATAGCCTGTGAGTAGAGCTTGACGGCACACATGTCACAGAAACGGGGGGTTTTGAGGAAGAAAGAGGGAGAAACTTCCTGGAGTGCCACAAGGAGCAAAGACCACAATACCCAGCCTCTTTTATCTTGTTATTGTTCAGTCACTGAAGTTGTGTCCGACTCTGAGACCCCGGGGACTGCAGCACACCAGGCTTCCCTATCCTTCACTATCTCTCGCAGTTTGCTCAAGCTCATGTCCATTGAGTCGGTGATGCCATCCAACCACCTCATCCTCTGTCACCCCCTTCTTTCTCTTTGCCCTCAATCTTTCCCAGAATCAGGGTCTTTTCCAACAAGCTGGCTCTTCACATCAGGTGGCCAAAGTGTTGGACCTTGAGAAAGATATAAAAAGAGCACTGTGAGAACAGTCAGNATTGAGTCGGTGATGCCATCCAACCACCTCATCCTCTGTCACCCCCTTCTTTCTCTTTGCCCTCAATCTTTCCCAGAATCAGGGTCTTTTCCAACAAGCTGGCTCTTCACATCAGGTGGCCAAAGTGTTGGACCTTGAGAAAGATATAAAAAGAGCACTGTGAGAACAGTCAGGTTTCCATTAAACACGCTCACTCAAAGCAGAGGTTGAAGACTCGGGCAATTTTTCTGGTGAGAAACTGAGTTCCAGAAGGCACAGTAGGAGCACTGGGGGCAGAAAAGAATGGGAAGACAGTGAGATTGGAATCAGCCCACTGCTTTGTGGAAGCAGGTTTTCTGGGTGGGGACACCCTGGGAGTCAGGTTTCTGGTGGTGCTTGGGTACTCAGGGGCTTCCCGGGTGGCGCTAGTGGTAAAGAACCTGCCTTCCAATGCAGGAGACATAAGAGACTTGGGTTTGATCCCTGGGTCAGGAAGATCCCCTGGAGGAGGGCATGGCAGCCCACTCCATGCTGGAAGCCTTGGACCTAGGTAGAGGCTGCTATAAATTGGAAGGCAGGCTGACTGGACTGATCCTGGTATGCTTGAGGGAAGGTGAGCCTCCAGCTTGGGGCTGGTCTCCCACAGACTTTGTAGCAGTGAAGCAGGCTTGTCAAGTGAAGAACAGTGGTCTTCCAAATTACCAGGAGCACGTCATCCCGTCAGCCTCCCTCAAATCACCTTATTTAATAAGACCTTTGCCCCTTGCGAGCTGGATGGACTTGTGTACAACTGTGAGGTTCCAGCTATGCGCCTAAGACCCAGTTTTAAAATCAAATGGATCTGCTTCCCAAAACCCACATCTTAAACTCAGTCCATTCCAGAGAGAAAGGAAAAGTGAGGGCTCTCTTGTAAGATCAAAGCAGAACTGACCCACCTCAGGCTTCCCAGCTTCCCAGACTGGCAGCAGCTGCTGGAGCATCTTTTCTCACAGACCTCACAAAAGAAGAGCAAGACTCTTTCAGACTNAAGGAAAAGTGAGGGCTCTCTTGTAAGATCAAAGCAGAACTGACCCACCTCAGGCTTCCCAGCTTCCCAGACTGGCAGCAGCTGCTGGAGCATCTTTTCTCACAGACCTCACAAAAGAAGAGCAAGACTCTTTCAGACTGTGTCCCCGGTCCTAGCAGGAAGGCCCTGTGACTGCGTTGCCTCTAAGCCACATCCCTGGGGAATGTCTAAGGTGGGAGAGGGACCCTTGAGCATGCCCTAGAGGGACAAACGCATTTCCATTTTCTTGCATACTTAAAACCCAGGCCCCTGGAGCAAAATACAATGTCTGGTGCAGAGGACCGTGGGCTACCTCAGAGCTGCTGCTGTCAGTTCAGCCCAACATCAGGAGCTGCGGGTACCTCAGTGGCCAAATTCTAATGTGCAGGAAATATCCCTTTCTTTATTTTTTATAACTCAGTTTCTGATTCCATGTCTCCTTCCCAACAGGATGGCAGGAAACTGGATAACTTGGTTATCCCTGGTGCCTTCTTCCCCAGGATTACATCAGTGCTCCAGGATTCTATGCGATCAGTGCCTTGGTATCTCTAGGGTAGGAGTGGAGGGTCCCATTGGTCATCAGCCATCTGTCCCCACAGGTGTCCCCTGAAAGGCTCATGGACCTCTGTTCCCAGGGTCCATTGGTTCCAGGGACTCCCTGCTGGGACTGTGTCCCCTGAGAGGCAAGAGATCTTTTTTCTGAGGCCATCTAAAGACCTGTGTGCCTGGAGTCCCCACAAGTCATTCTCTGGAATCTGGACATTTCCAATTGAATACCATGAAGAGAGAGTCCACCTCCAGCCTTCCTCTCCCTCTTCTGCCCCTGCCAGTTTGGAAAAAATTTCTAGCTTGGGAAAGATTACCAACCTTCCGTGGCTGCACTGAATTCCCCTTCTCCCTTTGAGCTCCTTAGACTGAGTTCTCCTAAAGGATTAGGGTTTTCTGGAAAACGGCTTGCCTAAATGTAAACAAGAGAAAAGGAAATGCACAGAGTGAAACAAAAAGTAATATACGAAAATATTAGCCTGCTACTATCCATTACATTAGATAGCTCACCTTGAACTTGATGTCATCAAAATCCCTCAGTCTTTTTTCAAGTGCACTATTGCTGAGTTATCCTCCACCTCATACTGATTTTTTTAATGAAGTGCATAACTTAACATTTTACCTTAGTAAACATTTTTACTTTACCTTTAAGTACCTTTGTAACTTAAAAAAAAAAAAAAAGATTATCTTAACATTTTACCTTAGTAAATTTACCTTATCTTAGTACCTTAGTAACATTTTACTAAGCATCCTATTACTTTCAGTCATTTACTATTAAGATGGAGTTTAAGCTTAATTCTGTGTCCCAACATAGTATTATATAAATCACCATTCTGTTTTACTATCTCTATTTTAAAACGAAGAATTTTTCACATTTTAATGTTGTAGAAATCAAGGTATATCTTACTGTCAATGTCAAAAGAAACTTAACCAGCCACCAGGCACAGAAATAAATTAAAATGCTGTGGTTATTAGCCATGCATGTGGGAAATACTCCATGCATAGAATTTGTTCATCTGACTCCTGTTTAAGTTGTGCATTTACACTTTTTCAGTCCAATTTACTCTTTTAACTTGAATCTGGATCCCTAATTACCGATTTATGTAACTTTGAAAACAGATTACATTATGATGAAACTCTGAAGCAGAAAGTTGTGTTACACAGAACTTTTCCTGTCATGTACAAAGCAGCTCAGTTAAACAGACCCTCAGAAATAACTCAAAATTTTCAAGGCTAGGAGAGATTGGAAGGATCAAGTCACCCTGAGGTGAAGAATTATCCATGAGGTGCTGAGCGTCTATCTGTCAAAAGCTCCCAGGGAATTTCCTGGTTGTTAGGACTAAGTTCTTACCCCAGAGCGTCTGGGAATTAAGATCCTGGAATCTGCCCAGTGTAGGGGAAAAAAAAAAAAAAAAAAAAAACACACACGAGAAAACCTCCCAGCTGATTTTCAGAACACATTTTTAACTTCTAATAGTATTGATTTGGCCAAAAAGTTTGAGTTTTCTGTTAAGATGGTACAGAAAAACCTGAAGGAACTTTCTNCCCTTAAATGAAAAAAAAAAAAAAAAACCACTAGAAAACCTCCCAGCTGATTTTCAGAACACATTTTAAACTTCTAATAGTATTGATTTGGCCAAAAAGTTTGAGTTTTCTGTTAAGATGGTACAGAAAAACCTGAAGGAACTTTCTGGCCAACCCAATATTAGCTCAACAAAACAAAGCTTAACTAAATTAAGCAAGTGAACTCACAGGCAGGTATTCTTTGTTGTTACTCACATTTATTTGCTTAGTCATCAAGGTCCAAGATCTCCAGTTATGAACAGCCACCAACCATCACCTCTAGGGTACATTCTATTTGGCCTTAAACAATTATGGTGCCCATCAGAGAACATCAACCACCACCATCTCCAGTCAGAGATTGGTTTCAGACTGGGCTGGTGACCCTATTCTTGCAATGAGGGAAAAAAGCCTTGGGGCTTCTAGGAAGAGTCCTCATTCCTAAGAAAAAAGGGGCAGCCCCTTTCTTTTCAGAGATGCAGTGCTGGAAACGCTTCATCCAGCAGCCTGAAGGGGGCGCTAGTCTAATCACAAAGGCAGAGCAGAAAAAGGGACCTAGGCTGCAACCTTGATGACACTGTTGACAGCTGAATCACGTTGAAGCTTGTTTGACCTCAGAACTTCCAAATATGTAAGACAATAAATTTCCTGATTGCTTACGCTGGGGAGTACAGAGGGAGGGATCCTGTCACTGTGATTACTGTCCATGGATAAGAATGACAGAAGAATCTTTAAATTCTGAATAGAACATAGTGTTTGGCTTTCAAAAATCTGTTATCAGATTAATGATGTGGCTCATACTTGGTGATGTCTTAGAATCAAGGAAATATAGCATATGGAAGTGCTGCTCAGAACGAGAAGGTGCATTTTTGGAAGGATGTCACTTCCTTCAAAATAATTTGTAAGTTTGTTTGGACACCAACTGAAACACAAATGGAATTTTCTTGAAACTTGACGTCATGATTTGGAAGTTCAGCTGGAAAATAACAGAGATAAATAGCAAAGAAATATTTGAAAGTGAGATTCATTAACTACCCACTGATCGGGTATTAAAATGGACCACAACACTGAAAGGTTGAAAATAATGTGGTGTGATCACGGGAAATAGATGGAGAAACAGTGGAAACAGTATCAGACTTTATTTTTGGGGGCTCCAAAATCACTGCAGATGGTGACTGCAGCCATGAAATTAGAAGACACTTACTCCTTGGAAGAAAAGTTATGACCAACCTAGATAGCATATTCAAAAGCAGAGACATTACTTTGCCAACTAAGGTCTGTCTAATCAAGGCTATGGTTTTTCCAGTAGTCATGTATGGATGTGAGAGTTGGACTGTGAAGAAGGCTGAGCGCTGAAGAATTGATGCTTTTGAACTGTAGTGTTGGAGAAAACTCTTGAGAGTCCCTTAGACTGCAAGGAGATCCAACCAGTCCATTCTGAAGGAGATCAACCCTGGGATTTCTTTGGAAGGAATGATGCTAAAGCTGAAACTCCAGTACTTTGGCCACCTCATGAGAAGAGTTGACTCATTGGAAAAGACTCTGATNTCAGACTTTATTTTTGGGGGCTCCAAAATCACTGCAGATGGTGACTGCAGCCATGAAATTAGAAGACTCTTATTCCTTGGAAGAAAAGTTATGACCAACCTAGATAGCATATTCAAAAGCAGAGACATTACTTTGCCAACTAAGGTCAAGGCTATGGTTTTTCCTATGGTCATGTATGGATGTGAGAGTTGGACTGTGAAGACAGCTGAGCCCCGAAGAATTGATGCTTGAACTGTGGTGTTGGAGAAGACTCTTGAGAGTCCCTTGGACTGCAAGGAGATCCAACCAGTCCATTCTGAAGGAGATCAGCCCTGGGATTTCTTTGGAAGGAATGATGCTAAAGCTGAAACTCCAGTACATTGGCCACCTCATGCGAAGAGTTGACTCATTGGAAAAGACTCTGATGCTAGGAGGGATTGGGGACAGGAGGAGAAGGGGACAACAGAGGCTGATATAGCTGGATGGCATCACTGACTCAATGGACGTGAGTCTGAGTGAACATCAGGAGTTTGTAATGGATAGGGAGGCCTGGCGTGCTGTGATTCATGGGGTCGCAAAGAGTCGGACACGACTGAGCAACTGAACTGAACTGAAAAATTATCACAACATTGTAAAACAACTATGTTGCTGCTGCTACTGCTAAGTCGCTTCAGTCATGTCCGAATCTGTGTGACCCCCTAGACGGCAGCCCACCAGGTTCTCCCGTCCCTGGAATTCTCCAGGCAAGAGCACTGGAGTGGGGTGCCATTTCCTTCTCCAATGCATGAAAGGGAAAAGTGAAAGTGAAGTCTCTCAGTCATGTCTGACTCTTAGTGACCCCAGGGACCACAGCCTGCCAGGCTCCTCCATCCATGGGATTTACCAGGCAAGAGTACTGGAGTGGGGTGCCATTGCCTTCTCCGAAACAACTATATTCCAATACAAGCAAAATGAAATGCATATACTGTTCTTCTCTAGGTTACTTTCTATATCAACACTTTTTCTTATAATTCATGATCTTTTTCCTTGTTTACTCTTTTTTTACTTCTTATAATATCAAGTTCATTAGAATAGTGATTGTGCCCATCTTTTAATCTCTGGTCCACTGATAGTTCATCATCCATCCAGTATCCAGATTGGAGCCTAGAGAAGCCCAGTAATTTTATTTAAGTATATTATTTTGTTCCCCAAGTTAAGATGAAAATGGCTTCTAATTTAGTTCAGACTGAACTTCAAATTACTTAGCCCAGCATTTAAGGTTCAATCAAGTCTTTGCTTGTTTCTTTTTTCTCCTAAATCTATTCTAATCATTCTATAAACCAACACGTCAAATTCATCCAATGTTTTCTTATCAGGATGTCTTTACTCTCAACATTCTTTTTCTTGAATGTCTTCTACTTTTTCAAATAGTGCAAATTTCAGCATAGGAAGTCTGTCTTCCTTCCTCATTATTCTCTGTTCCCTATTAAGGAAAATTAGTTAAATATAATCTGAATTTCCCTTGGACTTTGAAATATTCTGTATATAGAGGAGTGCTTTAAGTACTGAAGCTTAGGGAAACCTAGTTGCCCTCACCTTACTCCACCATTTACTATCTGGAAATCTTTGTTTCCTCACTTAAAAAGTTAAAATAAAATTGATGTCTACAGTAGCATTTTTAAGTTAAAAATCCCCAGGTACAGTGATTACTACCATATGCAAAGAACTCAATACTTCAAACACTGCAGAATTTACATTTACTTAGTATTACATTTATTTGGATATATGCCTTTGAACTACAAAGGGACTAAAAATTCTCTAAAAGTCTATGAAAATATATTATTCTGATCATGTTCCACAATCTCCTGTATAAGGAAGGTATTCGATTAATATCTGTTGACTTGACTGATTGCATTGATTAAAGTACACTTTTTCAAAATGAAGCTTTGTCTGCAAGTGTATTTCTTTCCAAAACAGGAAAACTGTAATTAGCTCTTATTGTGCAGAAAATTCATAAACCTGAATTGCTATGCAGTTCTTTTTCTTCTACAAGTATACACTGTATATGATGCTTAAAAATAATTAGAAACCCTTTGGAGGTAATCAGCTTTCCTTCATACTCTGTGTAGACTATTTTAAATAGCATTTGACTGAGTCTTGTGGTTAGAATTTTATATGATGTCAGTCCTCACTGGAAACACATATCTGCTGGTTTTTCATTTAGAACGGTGGCTCCCACATGCCACAGACTGCCTAAATTGGAATCACCTGTGGAGATTATTAGTATCACAGCTTGCTGGCTTCCATGTTCAACTCGCTCTAGATTCTCCGGGGTGAGGTCCTGGAAATTATACTATATACAAACACCCTAGGAGATTCTGATGTGTGGCCAGGTGTAAGAAGCTCTCTAAAAAAATCAGCGTAATGGTATCACCATATGAAAATACAGGATTGTAGACTTTCATATTAGCTATCATGCCTATATGATCTGAAATAAGAGAAGTTTCAAGTTTGGGACTTTACTTTCCCACAGAAGCATAAATGAATCTCCAGTACGTTCTTTCTTATTGAAAAATTAGTGATTAATTTAAACTTATAGTTTTCCATTTTTTAATTGATACAGTCTTTTAAATATCTGGATGTGGCTATAAAATATGTGTACTCGATAGAACTAAAAGGGTGTCATTACAGGATAAATATCAATAAAATAAATAAATAGTGCATGATTTTAGGATCATGGTCTTTTAAGAGGCTGCTTTTAGGATCTGATGGTGGTAGCAGATTTTAAAAGTAGATTTTAAACTACACATTCATCTTATTGCTGAGTAGTATTTCATTTTATGAATATACCACATTTGTTTCTCTACTCCCCATTGATGGGTATTTGTTTTCTACTTTTGATTATTATAGAAAATGCTGCTTAAACATGTCTTTGTATGGACATTTGTTTATATTCCTCTAGAGTAGTTACACAGAAGTGAAATTGCTGATTTATATGATAATTTCATGCTTTTAAGGTTTTAAGAAATTGTCAAAATGTGTTTTTCAAAGTGGCTTTACCAGTTACATTCCCTCTAGAAACATATGAAGGTACCAGTTTCTCTGCATACTCACCAAAACTTATTATCACATGCTATAACGTTTATGAATCTCAAAAATATTATTTTATATGAATTCTCAGGAGCAAAATCCACATATTGTATGATTTCACTTAGAAAATATTCGGAAAATACTCAGAAAAGACAAATCTATAGAGACAGAAAGTAAATCAGTGATTGCCTGAGAATGGAAATAGCGGTTTGCTGCAAATTGTTATGAGGTATATGGAATAATAAAGGTATTTTAAAAAATGGAACATAAAATTGGTTTCATAACTATGCAAGTTTACTAAAAACTGTATGAGTTCAATGATATATTAATACTCAACTAAAGATATCTGTAAAATGTATATATTGATGTAAATGCCTGTGCAAGTATCTGTGCATGTATATATAAATATATAGATGCTGTCTGAATATATGTATTCAGTCCTATTTTTTCAAAATCCTTATTCAAACTACCAAGAGACAGATTTCTCTACTATATTGAATATAGTAAATGAACATGAGAGCTCATGTAATTATCAACCAAGTTGGTCGTTATATCAGTTATAGATTTTTCTATTAATTTTTTTTTGAGTATACTTGACTTACAATGTTATGCCAGCCTCAGAAGTACAGCACAGTGAATCAACCATACACACACATATATTCACCCTCTTCCAGATTCCCCTCCCACATAGGCTTTCACGGAGCACCAAGTAGATTTCTTTGTGCCATGTAGCATGTCTTTATTAGTTATCTATTTCACATACAGTAGTGTGTATGCATCAGTTCCACTCTTCCAATTTATCCCTACTGCCCCTTACTCACTGGTAATCATGTTTGTTTTTTACATGTGTAACTCTATTTCTGTTTTGTAGATAAGTTCATCTATACTTTGTATAGATTCCACAATAAGCAAAATCGTATGATATTTGTCCTCCTATATCTGACTTACTTCACTTAGTGTAACAATCTCTAGGTCCATTTGTGTTTCTATAAATGGCATTATTTCTTTTTATGGCTGAGTAATATTCCATTGTACATACACACCACATCTTCTTTTTCCATTCTTCTGTTGATGGGCATTTAGGTTGTTTCCATGGTTACCATCATTCTCGCCAACAGTCCTGGTTATTGTAAATAGTACTGCAATGAACACTGAGGTGTATGTATCTTTTTAAATTATGATTTTCTTGGGCTCTGTGGCCAGAAGTGGGATTGTTGGATTATGTGATAGCTCTATTTTTAGCTTTATAAGGAATCTCCACCCTGTTTTTCATAGTGGTTGCACCATTTTACATTCCCACCAACAGTGTAGGAGGGTCCCCTTCTCTCCACTCTCCAGCATTTACTCTGTAGATTTTTTGATGATGGCGATTATGACTGATGTGAGGTGATACCTCATTGCAATTTTGACTGCATTTCTCTAATAATGAATGATGCTGAGCATCTTTTTATGTGTTGTTGGCCATCTGAATGTCTTCTTGGAAAGTTGTCTGTTTAGGTCCTCCATCCACTTTTTCTGATTGGGCTGTTTAGTTTTCTGATATTGAGCTTCATGAGCTCCTTGCATGTTTTAGNTGCATTTCTCTAATAATGAATGATGCTGAGCATCTTTTTATGTGTTGTTGGCCATCTGAATGTCTTCTTGGAAAGTTGTCTGTTTAGGTCCTCCATCCAGTTTTTCTGATTGGGCTGTTTAGTTTTCTGATATTGAGCTTCATGAGCTCCTTGCATGTTTTAGAGATTCTTTGTCAGTTGCTTCACTAACAATTATTTTCTCTCATTCTGAGGGTTGTCTTTATATTTGTTAATAGTTTTCTTTGCTGTGAAAAATCTTTTAAGCTTAATTAGACTCCATTTGTTTATTTTTGTTTTTATTTCCATTACTCTAGGAGGTGGGTCAAAGAAAAGCTTGCTGCGATTTATGTCAGAGTATTCTGCCTATGTTTTCCTCTAAGAGTTTTATAGTATCAAGTGGTACATTTAGGTCTTTAATCTGTTTGAGTTTATTTTTGCATATGGTGTTAGGGAGTGTTCTAATTTCATTTGTTTAAATTTAGTCCAGTTTTCCCAGCACCACTTATTGAAGAGACTGTCCTTTCTCCATTGTATATTCTTTCCTCCTTTTTCATAGTTTAGTTCAGTTCAGTTGCTCAGTCATGTCCAGCTCTTTGCGACGCCATGAATCGCAGCATACCAGGCCTCCCTGTCCATCACCAACTCCCAGAGTTTACTCAGACTCACGTCCATTAAGTTAGTGATGCCATCCAGCCATCTCAGTCGTCCCCTTGTCCTCCTGTCCCCAATCCCTCCCAGCAGCNGGACACGACTGAGCGACTGAACTGAACTGAACTATGACGTGTTGATGCCAATTTGACATTAGAGGGTTTCACATTTTTCAGGCTGACTCCAGCCATCCTTTTTGTTTTGTGTTCTGTGGCTAACATGCAAAAAGAGGAATTGGAAAGCGAATCATAGTCTGCAGCCCTGGATCCCCCACAGGCCCCTCTGAAAGACAGAAAGGTTGCTTTGACCTTGTCTTGGTCTGCATGCTTTCAGCAGGCTCTAATCAGGAACTCTTTCATTTTTTATAAAATGAATTCTACATAGATGTGCACTNTTTGTTTTGTGTTCTGTGGCTAACATGCAAAAAGAGGAATTGGAAAGCGAATCATAGTCTGCAGCCCTGGATTCTCCACAGGCCCCTCTGAAAGACAGAAAGGTTGCTTTGACCTTGTCTTGGTCTGCATGCTTTCAGCAGGCTCTAATCAGGAACTCTTTCATTTTTTATAAAATGAATTCTACATAGATGTGCACTAGTGAAATACAAAATGATCACAGAGCTTTAGTAAGAAAAAGTAGAAGGTGTTAAAAAAAAAAAAAAAAAGACCCCAGTGGAATTTCAATCTCTGGTGTCTCCTAATTTGAAAGAATGTGAGAAGTAGGGAGAAAATGAAGAGATGATCATGTTTGTTCAAATATAGTTATATATCCCATTTATAACATTCAGGGGCAGGGCATTTTCCACCCTTTTTACAGCTTTTCTGCTCTAATTTTTCTTCCCCACCCTTAGCATTATCAGTTTGACAGCTTTTCTCCTTGCTCTCAGAGCTAATGAGGCCCACCTATACTAGCAGAGCATTAATCAGCGATTACGAGTCATTGAGGAGATACAGAACATTCTATCCATGGCCTAGTTCCATTCTGATTATCTTAACACTCTTGGTCTGACCTGCATACATGGTGGTGATGACAGTGACCTGCTGTTATCAAGTTGCTCTTGTCTTAAAGTTAAATCTCTTTGTTTTCTTTGATTTTTCACCAATGCTGAACTTTAAAAAAGAAAGAAAGAAAGAAAAAAGTTGATTAATCCATGCAAATTTGATCTTGGACAAAGACATAAAGACAGTTCAAAACGGGAATAGCTAGGCATTTGTACACAAAACTATCAACCTAGACTTCGACCTGAAAATGCCTCAAAATTTAATTCAAAGTGGATGAAAGAACTAAATACAAAATGTAAAACTACAAAATTTCTGGAAGAAAACATACATGGAAAATCTGTGTGATCTTGGGTTTGGTGATGAGATTATAGATAGAGCATGCAAAGCACAGTCTGTGGAAGAAACATTGGTAAGTTGGATTTTATTAAGATTAAAAACTTCTTTTCAAAAAAACACAAGTCAGGCATCAGATAAGGGACTTGTGTCCACAATATAGAAAGAACTCTTACAGTTCAACAGTAACAAAAGAGGTTAACTTAAAAATGAGCAAAAGACCTGAATTGACACCACATTCAAAATATACAGATGGAAAAAATGCCCATATGAAAAGATGCTCAACATCATATGTCGACAGAGAACTGCAAATTAAAACAGAGCCACCAACACACAGCTATTAGATGGGTTAAATTTAAAAAGCTCATACTGCCCTTCCTAGAGCACATTCTAATAGCTGTGTGGTAGCATCTCATTGTTTTAATGAGATGTTGAATATCTTTTCATATGCTGTGTTCCAATAAGAGAAACCAGAGTTCCTTGAAGAAATGGCTGAGTCTACTGGGGCGAGAAATGTACAAGATGATCCTGGAGCATCTTGTAGTGGCAACAAAGAAGAAAATGCCCCTGCCTAAATCCACAGTAATAGGGATATGGCAAAAGGAAGCAGGAACTGACTCAAAGAGCTCATGGTAACCAAAAATGGATCACTTTGAGCAATAAAGTAGTGTTGACTATAACAGAAAGAATGAAATAGTTATATGTGAGTAGATATACATATAAATAAATGGAAGTGGACAAATCTATGCAGAAAAAGTCTAGATAATTTTTGTAGCTATTCTTCCCTCGAGAAAGTGGAGCATAACTCTCCATTCCTTAACGTTCATAGCGTGTTCGTCCGAAGAGAACAGTTTGAAAAGGGCAGAAAGTAGTAAAACTTTAGTGAATAGAGACCTTAAAGATGATACCTCAGCCAGATGACTCCAGTCAACATCAGAGGTGCTAAGTCACGTTGATTGTGTGTACTCTTGATGAGACGCAATGGCAGTAGAACTTTACCTTTGTGATGAAGCTGCTCAGTCGTGTCCGACTCTTTGCGACCCCATGGACTGTAGTCTACCAGGCTCCTCTGTCCATGGGATTTTCCAGGCAAGAGTACTGGAGTGGGGTGCCATTTCCTTCTCCAAGGGATCTTCCTGACCCAGGGATCGAACCCAGGTCTTCTGCACTGCAGGCAGATGCTTTACCCTCTGAGCCACCAGGGAAGCCAACCTTTGTGATGCTCTGCCCCAAAATCCATAGCCCCGATCTAATCATGAGAAACACGTTAGACAACTCTCAAGTGAGAGACACTGTGCAAAATATCCGACCATTACTTCTCAAAACTACCAAGGTGTAGAAAAGGGATGTTGAATATACAATCTTAGCCAATAGGAGGCTGGGGAGATATAATGACCAATATTAAATGGGATATCATGACGAAAAAGGGGGTGTATTAGGTTAAAAACTAAGGAAATGTGAATGAAGTATGAATTTTAGTTAATAATAATGTATTAGTGGTAGTTCAATAATTGGGACAACTCTATGTACAAATGAAAGATGTCAATAACAGTGGAAACTGGATATAGGGTATATAGAAACTCTGTACTGCCTTCACTTTTTTTTCCTTTGGTAGTTTTAAAGCTAATATAAAAAGCTTATTAAAAAAACAGAAAGAAAGCAAGCAGGTATCTAGGATCACAGCTGAACCTAAAAGGAAATTTTTTTTTTTTTTCTTGCCCATATAAAAGTGATTGAACAAAGCTGGGCTTCATTTGGAAACAGTGTTTGGGAGAGAAGTGTTAACATCATTTAATCACTGTTTTACAACTAAGACATTGTCAGTTTTTGAAAACAGTGAGTGGAACATTGGACATTTGAGCCTTTGGAATGTTCATTGAAAAGTCCTCAGGGGGTCTGTGGATCCTTTGTTCAAGTTTGCGGAGTATTTGGGCCTATGTGTTTTGATTGAGGACAATGTCAGTCAGACTTGTTGGTGATGATGCAGACCCCAAACAAAACAACGACAATGCTCATCTCCCCATTTTTCTAGATATTTTGCTTTTCAATTGGTTATGTTGAAGATGATAGACCATGAGAGAGAAAAGACTGTGTCCTTTTTTCCCTTAAATGCATCCAGAAGGTAGTTCTTGATAAGATCTCCTTGAGAAGAAAGAAATTTCCTTCAGTATTTTCTTTGATTTTAATTTTCTGCTTTTTATGCATACCCTCTCCTCCCACAACATTCCTAGAGAATAACAAAATAAATAACCTACTAAGACTCTTTTGAGCAAGTTTTATAAAAAGATCTTTCCTGGTGGCCCAGATGGTAAAGATAAAGACTCTACCTTCAATGCTGGAGACCTGGGTTCAATCCCTGGGTCAGGAAGATGCCCCTTGGAAAAGGGCATGGCAACCCACTCCAGGATTCTTGCCTGCAGAATCCCATTGATAGAGGAGCCTGGCAGGCTACAGTCCATGGGGTCGCAAAGAGTTGGACACGACTGAGTGACTAACATTTTCACACAATGAAAGAAAGAACGCCAACCAAGATTTTGCCTACTATGACTGGACGCATCTAAGTATGAATGAGGACGGTCTGCTGGCCTCTCTTACACTGTCTGAAGTTGCAAATAGGTGCCTTTGTGACAGAACGCATCATTCATGGAGTTGTTGGCTTTAGGTATGTTCTGAAAACAATTGATGCTTCCTTGGAAGCCTGAAGGAATACAATGCAACAAAATGTTTCTCTTGCACTGAGGATTTTGGCTGCCATTTATATATACCCTCACCTATTTCTGATTTTAGAAAATATTTTATTGTTCTTATTTTAATTTCTTGGCTGTGCCCACAGTGTGTGGGATCTTAGGGCCTGACCAGGAATTGAACCCACATCCCCTGCCTTGGAAGCACAGAGTCTTAACCACTGGACCACCAGGGAAGTTTCTGATTATTATTATTTTTTAAATCATAGTGGTGGGTTGGGTTGCTGAAACCTATGCAATGAGGAAAGTAAGAGAAACTAGGGTACAATGAAAGGTTGTGTATCAAGAATAGAATACATGTCATGTTCCTTTTGGAGTGAGACACAGAATAAATTAATCAATACCAATTAAAATATGAAGGGTATAATAGTGTCAGAGTGAAATACTATGGTAATTCTTTATAAGCTATAAAGAGCTATGAAAATAGAAACTAACATCAATAAATGCTGAAGGAATGCTTTGAAACATTTTAACTGGTCAATATGAGAGCAAGTCACGACTGTATCGACTTTTAATTTCCATTATTACAAAGAGGCTTTGTACTTAATCATCTGTCTTTACCAACAACCTAGCCTCTGCTCCTCTGCTCTGAAGATGTCACTGGTAACAGGGATGGTTCAGCCTCTTAGCTATACGTCCCTTAGGAGTCCCTTTACCTAAACCTACGTTTTCCCATCTTTCCGATGAAGATAATAATCTGGAATCTGTAGAATCATTATGGAGATTAATCATTTTATTCATAAAGCTCTTTATTTCATGACTTCATGTCGTTGCTTTGTAAGGAGCTCCGTCACTGTGGCAGTTTAATTGACAGTAGTTTAAAAAGATTGTGATTTTTCTTCCTAAAGCCTATTTTAAAATAGGAAATAGAAGAAATTTTAGGATCATGAAGTAGAAGCAATTGCTTAGTTTGTTTAAAATATATGGAGTATTTTAGATTTTGTAAATGCACTCTAAAGTAATATCGGGATGCTCGATGCTCTGTATTTAATCCTGAAACCTAGTCATTTAAAGAGGAATGGTGAACATTATGCTGGGTCTGCCTGGATGCAGACTTGAATTCCAGATTTCATATTTGGTCATTTATTTGGGTTCTGAAAAAGAAATGTTCATTATTTTTTTCCTGAAAGAACATTAACACCAACTCAGACCTGAAACCTGTCAGCATTCTTACAACATATTCCCTGCTTTTCTAACAGAGAATTAAAAAAATAAAACAGATGTCCTTTTGAATGCCCAAAACAAACAAACAAAAAAAGTCAAAATCAAAACGAAACTGTTAGAAACAGTACTTCACAACATTTCTTCCAGAGTAGAAAAAATAGTCTTTGGCAGATCCATTCTGTGCTTGATATTGTCTCGGTAAACTTTCCTTCAGCTTTCTTTTCAAGGCTGGGACTGGGATGAGGGTGAAATGTGTAACAGCAGGTAGCCCTTAATTCTGACAAACCCCAACCATCCTGTCATGTTTTAATGATTCTGTTGCAGGTGTGAAAAGTTTTTCCCTTCCTCCTTTTTATAACTTTAGCATACGTTACGGAGTTATTTTTGTTGCAACAGCGTGATAACTTTCTCCACTTCATTTGAAGCTAGAGTCACTTCATCCGCTCCGCACCCCGATCTTTCTAGTTAAAAATTACTTGAATATTACCATGGGCATTTTGTATTGAAGGGCTTATGGGCTTGGAGGCAAATCTTTATAGATTACCTTGGTTGCCGTAACGGGCACTGCCCCAACCTATTTGGAGATTGCTTTTTCCCATTCCATTTCATGGATTTTCCACTGGCCATGTATGGAGTCCCTATGGAAGATGGCACCAAAGTTAGGGCCCTCCCTTAAAGAATTTAGAATTGTGGCTCAGATTCTTTTTCGAATCGACTTGGTCTCACATATGAGAATGGAGATTTGCTGGAGAGTTACTTATGAGTACATGAAGGAAAGTGGTGTAGGGTGACTCAGATGTCAGAAGGAGATGAAAGAGGCTTGAGTTTTCTTTAGTGTTCTAAAATCTTGTTGTACCTTAGGCCAGACTCTTGCCTTTTTCCCTGCTGTTGGGTTTCTTCAACCTAAAGTATCCTTTTGCCTGTTTCTTGTAACTGAAAGAAACTTGCACTGCAAAATGATATCTGAGGTTCTGTAGCAGTATATGTTAAGTTCTACAGCTTTTTCTGTCTTGGCATGCCATTCTTTAAAAAATGGCATGTCCTCCAAAAACCTCCTGTTGATTTACTTTGGCATGTCCTAACAAGACAAGGTCATAGCACAAGTTGGATTTCCATTTAAATGGTTTTCTTCATTATACTAAAGGGGACAGTTGGGAGCAGAGGGAAACCACTAACAGTGATGTGATGTCACACAGGACAGCTCTTTCAGAATGTTTAGTTTTATAGAAATCTGCGTAATCCATGGACAGATGAAGCCTGTGTGATACAGGAAATGGAGTGTAAGGCTCTCAAACTCCTGCCTTGTCATCTCTTGGCCACATGGCCTTGAGTGGGTTGTTTGGCATTCCTGAACTTTGGTTTCCTCTTCTGCAAGTAAGAGAAAGTTGATAGAAACCGCAGAATCATTGAGGTGATGATTTACACCTTTAAGAAAGGCAGCAAATGGAATCCCACTGCACAGTAGATGGGGTGTGGATCATCTTTCTTGTTCCTGTTCTTGTTTTCAGTAGATCGCTTTCTTGTTTGCCCATAAACAGCTAAGTCTGAGGAATATTTGGCCTCTGCTACTCTGTCTTTGCATACCTACTATGTCTTAAGAGTATTACAGTGTAACTATCTCAGTGGTACTTCAGTATATCCTGAATCTCCCATGGTACTCTAGATGCACAATAATAATTGGACTTTTATAGAGGGAATAAAGGAAAGATGGCCTCAAGACCAAACACTTTGAGAGAGCGTTGAAGCAAAATCTGATTTCTTTACTTTGGAACTTCTCAGAATTTTTAATATGCTCTTTCCTTGGTAAATATCCTGAAAGAGAATTTAGTATCTGAAATTCCCTACCATATTTGATCTGCAAGAGCCTTTCTTCAAGATACATCTTATGGGACAAGAATGGTGAAGAAGAAGAGTTTTGTTTTTGTTTTTTCTTAGGGGAAAAAAAAATCTTTGTGAATTAAGTGTACATAAAACTCAGAGTTGATGAGGTATATTTAGCCTGACGTATCCGTGCTTTTTAAACTAGTGATGGTTTTCTCCTGGTAACCCTTTTGGGACATTTACAATTGTTAAGTGAAAAGATGGACTTCACCACAAATGGTGTACACTGAATAAGCAAGTGGGAATCAGAAACTTCAGTTGCATCTTTGGCACTAATCAACCCCTTGCTGCTAAGTCACTTCAGTCATGTCTGACTCTGTGCGACCCCATAGACGGCAGCCCACCAGGGTCCCCCGTCCCTGGGATTCTCCAGGCAAGAACACTGGAGTGGGGTGCCATTTCCCTCTCCAATGCATGAAACTGAAAAGTGAAAGTGAAGTCGCTCAGTCGTGCCCCACTCTTAGTGATCCCATGGACTGCAGCCTACCAGGCTCCTCTGTCCATGGGATTTTCCAGGCAAGAGTACTGGAGTGGGGTGCCATTGCCTTCTCCTAATCAACCCCTTGCCCTTCCTCAATTCTCTTAAATTCTTCCTTAGTAGAAATGTCTCCTTTTGATGTTCTGTAAAGTAGATCATTGCAGCACTTGATGTTAAATTTAAGTCTACAAGGCTACAACTTGGTGTGAAACCAAATCTAATCTCCATTCCCATAGCTCAGACTGTTTGTCTTGAATGGTACTGTTAACTCTGAATGGTACATAGGCAACGAGACATGCTTGGAGATTTTCATTATGTGTCTCCTCTCAGATTCACTGCCCTGACTCAGTCCAACTTGTACCAAAATGTGACTGGGATCCAGCAAAGGAAATAATGCTATTTTTGTTGGAATCATTTCTAGGGGGAAAAAAAAAAAAACCTTGGTCAAAAGAGAGCTCTTGATCTGAACCTGCGAAAGATGAAACTGTCATAGGTTTCGCATAATTATGTCTCAGCTGACATCGTTGCATGCACAGTCATATAGTATTACCTTAGGAAGTGATTCAAAAATCACTCATCTCAAGGTGCAAAAGATCAGTGCTAAAGTCTGTACTTTCAATAAACACCTTCCTCTGTGGTGTGTTGTGAGGTGGAATTTGTCTGTTTCCCAGCCCTGGTAAGCCTGTTCTGTTCTGACCTACTGCTGTGTGAAGGGACTGCATTTAGAAGCATAGCTTATCCTTCAGGTTTTGTTTCATCGTGTTTTTTAAGTGGAAACTACAGTGTTAGGGAGCAATTGATTATAAGCAATTTCTGTGGGTTACAAATATCTCTGTTAATACATTCGGTTTTGTCTCAGTCCATTGTGCAAGTATATTTGTCAATCATTTTAATTTTTTCTTCATTAAGCAACTCACTGCTGTCAGATTCTAGGTCACGTTTCCTAGCCTTTGTTTTGTTTTTATTTTGGTCTTGGCTTCTTGTATCATTTTCCCCGCCTTTTATTTAATAGCAAGTGTTTAGTTTTCTATGTATCCTTTCTAGTTCCTGGGATGCGTGTAATTTGTGATTTTGTACATAAGTGCACAGAGGTCCTTGTGAGCTGCTTGGGCATGCTTTCTCCCTTCTGATTTTTCATCATCTTCTCCCTGGGAGCATCCCATCTCCTTATGAACTTTTCATTGCCTCTTGGTAGCTTATTTTTTAATTTGTTTCCTGTTCTTGGCCTTCTCCTTTGGATCGCTTGCTCTTGCTTTGCCTTCCGCATTTTCTTTCCATGACCTCTCTTCCCGCGGTTTAAAGACTCAGAAAGCAAGAGGGATTCTCATTTCCAAGGAACCAGTTTTATGACTTGACACAGAAGTCCACAGCTGGATGTCCAGTGACCCAAGATCACTACAGCTCTTTACATTAAACCAGCTTCCTAAATATGTGAAATGTCTTAACGTTCCTGTTCGCATCTACCCATACCCATCTCTGTTAGGTGGCAGCCTCCTGGGGAAAGCTGGCGCCTCAAGCCTTTTGCAGATCCCTGGGACTCCAGCCACCAGCCTCACCATGAGCTCTCTGGTTTACTTGACTTGTATTTTCCTCACCTTGATTGCCTAGAGGATTGTCTCTTTCCATGTGGCAGTTACCAGATGTTTATTTATACATTAAAAAGTCTCACAATTTGTGGAATTATCATTTCAACACTTTCATAAGGCTATTTTGATTGTCTTTATGGAAAGCAGTTAAGTTTTGCTTGAGAGTATTTCCACTTCTTTGCTTGTTAATATCTGACTAGTCCACAGAGATTATCCCCTGGGCTTTGTCAAGGTCACTGTTTCTCTCAAGCTTCTCTGTCCAATATAGTAACTACTTGTCACATGGTACTATTTAAATTTAAACCTAAATAGGTAACTATTGAGTAAAATAAATTTTTTGTTTAGTATCATTAGCCCTATTTCTCATACTCAAGATATACATAGGTCTAGTGGCTATCATTTTGGACAGAACAAATACAGAATGTTTCTGTTATCACAGAAGGTTCTGTTCAAGTGCTCTGCTAAAGACTGAGTTGTGTTTTATCTGAGTTGAATCAAGTAATTAACATTCATCAAGTCCACTGGCTTCCGCTTTAAGGTATGCCATTGTCAGTTGCTTTGAGTCCTATTAATACTTGGACTTCTAAGTTGGTGACTGCTTTGTTGGTGATTCCCTGTTTTACCCTAGCTTTGTTGAGATATAATTGACATGTAACATTGTTTAAATTACAATGTGATGATTTCATATACACATATTTTGTGAAATAATTACAGTAGAGTTAGTGAACACCTCCATCACCTCATACAATAACTTTTTTTTTTTTTTGGTGTGATGAGAACATTTAAAGTTTACTCTTAGCAACATCCATGGTATAGAATACACTATTGTTAACTATAATGGAAATTTGTTATCCTTTGCCCACCATCCGCTCATTTTCCCCATCCCTAAGCCCCTGGCAACCACCCTTATACACTCCTGTGAGATCAGCTGTTTTAGATTCCACATATAAGTGGTATCTTACTGTGTCTGACTTATTTCACTTAGCATAATTTCCTCAGTTTTTCCATATTGTCATAAATGACAGGATTTCTTTCCTTCTCATGGCTGAATAATAATTCATTGTTTACACATACCAAATCTTCTTCATCCATTCATCCAAAGATAGACATTTAAGTTGTTACCTTATCTTGGCTATTATAAGTAATGCTGCATTTAATGTAGGGTCTCTCATGCCTTTTTGAGGTCAAGGTTTTATTTCCTTTCCTATATACCCAGAAGTGGGATTGCTGCATCATGTGGTAGTTTTATTTTTAAGTTTTTGAGAAACTTCCATACTGTTTTCCACAGTGGTTACACCAATTTACATTCTCGGCAGTAGTGCGCCAGGGTTCTCTTTTCTCTATATCCTTGCCAACACATAGTCTCTTGTCTTTTTTTGGTGATAGTCATTCTAACAGGGATGAAGTGACATCTCATTGTCTCCTGTTGCTTTTTCTTTTCTTAGTCTAAGCTAAAAGGTTGTAATTTTATCTTTTCTGAAAAACAGCTTTAGATTTTGTGTGTTTTTTTGTTTGTTTTCTGCTTTTTCTCTTTTCCCCTATTGTTTGTCTGGTCTCAGTTTATTTCTGCTTGAATTTTTGTTATTTCCTTCCTTCAGACTCTGTTCGAATTTTTTTAGTTTTTGGGATGTAATGCTAGGTTATTTGCGGGGAAGGCAGTGGCACCCCACCCCAGTACTCTTGCCTGGAAAATCCAATGGACGGAGGGGCCTGGTGGGCTGCAGTCCATGGGGTCACTAACAGTCGGACAGACTGAGCGACTTCACTTTCACTTTTCTCTTTCATGCATTGGAGAAGGAAATGGCAACCCACTCCAGTGTTCTTGCCTGGAGAATCCCAGGGACAGGGGAGCCTGGTGGGCTGCCGTCTATGGGGTCGCACAGAGTCGGACACGACTGAAGCGACTTAGCAGCAGCAGCAGCAGCTAGGTTATTTGAGATCTTTTTTATTTTCTTATATTTATTTATTGCTATAAATTTCTCCCAAAGAACTGCTTTTGTAGCACCCTATAGATCTTGATATGTGCTGTGATTCTGTTTTCATTTGTTCTGANTCGGCGCTCAGCTTTCTTCACAGTCCAACTCTCACATCCATACATGACTACTGGAAAAACCATAGCCTTGACTAGACAGACCTTAGTCGACAAGGTAATGTCTCTGCTTTTGAAAATGCTATCTAGGTTGGTCATAACTTTTCTTCCAAGGAGTAAGTGTCTTTTAATTTCATGGCTGCAATCACCATCTGCAGTGATTCTGGAGCCCAAAAAATAAAGTCTGACACTGTTTCCACTGTTTCTCCATCTATTTCCCATGGAGTAAGGTACTTTTGAAAAAAAGGAGACAAGCATGTGTAGTTAGTTTCTTGACTAAATGGGGATCATGGCAGTACTACACAAACTCAGTTGCAAGGTTCTGCAGAGAGTAAAACATTTTAACAAATGGGAAAAATATTTGTGCCAGATCTTAAATTACTGAGTCATGAATCATGGAAGAGAAGGTTTGGGCCTAGAAATCTCTAAAGGCTGCTAATAACAGTAGGCTCGTAATAGTAAAAAGAAAAAAAAAAAAAAGTAATGGCCAGGTGATTGGTCCACAAAGGGGAGTCAGATGCAAAATATCTCTTCAGGAATGAACTGACTTTCTAAATAGAACTTTTCAATACTGTATTTGGAAACTGTCAAAAATAGTGATTTGGTTTGGATGTAGATGGTGTCTGCAAGAATGAGAAAAAATATTCTTGAAAGCAAGAATGTAAAAAATAGTTTTATTTTTCAAGTAGACACTTTGTTCCTTGGTGTTTCTAGTATCTTTAGGTAACTAAATCTAGACACCATCAAGCACATTTGCTTAATTCCATTACAAAATCTGAGCAGATTCAGGATTCACAGCATAATTTCAGTCTAGACTGTGAAAGTGAAAGCTGCTCAGTCCTGTCTGACTCTTTGTGACCACATGGTCTATAGAGTCCATGTAATTCTCCAGACCAGAATACTGGAGTGGGTATCCTTTCCCTTCTCCAGGGGATCTTCCCAACCCAGGGATCAAACCCAGGTCTCCCAAACTGCAGGCAGATCTTTACCAGCTGAGCCACAAGGGAAGCCATATCTAATTTTTTTATTTTTTGGTTCAGCCACAGCCTCAGGTCCTTCATAAAACGCCAGCATTGGAAAGTAACATCAGATGGGGAAAAGTCAGTTGGCATGATGGGGCCCCTGTTGAAGATGAAGAACCAGAAAATAGAGCCCAGGTTTGTGTCCTTATTGGCTTCAGCTGCTGATGTCCACCTGATTGGTTCTCTTGGCACAGGTCATTCCCAGTGGTAGTTCTGATGGCAGTACATTTGCCTATGTTCTTATTTGAATGAATGGTAGTAACATGGTAGTAGAAGTAAAACTGCATGCTTCGTTTTACTTTATTTTTTTTGTATCATAGCTAAAATTTTTCTCCTACCAATTGGCCTCCTGATTCTTCCCTGACTTTCATTATTCAAGTTACCCATGAATGATGTTTCTCTGAGGGACATAAACCTGTAGATTTCATAATTCACTAAGCTGTGGCTCCTTGGTGAACTCAGGCTCCTCTTGTTTCTATATGCCTTATGCCAGGAGCAATCTTGCTCTGTTATTTGACATGACAGACATCAAGTAGCAGTTGAAAAAAAATATTAAATTTTACTTGCAAATTGGATTAGAAACAATTTGAGAATACTAAATTATCTAACATAAGTAATTAAATTGATGTGTATTGTTATGAGTTTACTTGAAAGTATCATGATTGAGTTGTATGTGCTGAAATTAACAGGAATTCAAAAACATAAAAATAGGTTTGGTTGGAAATAAAAGTACTTTTCTAATTCATGAGCAGGGTATATCTTCTTATCTATTTGGCACATATTCATTTTCTTTCATCAATGTCATATAGTTTTCTTCCTTAAGTAGGATTATTCCTAAATATTTTATTCTTTTTAATATGATTGGAAAGGAATTGTTTCTTTTTTAGTTTCTGATAGTTTATTGTTAGTCTATAGGAATGCAACAATTTTCTGTATATTAATTTTGTATCCTGAAATTACCTGAATTCATAAATAAGTTCTAGTATTTTTTGTGGCATTTCTAGGATTTTCAAAGTATAGCATGGTATCATCTGCAAACAGTGACAGTTTTACTTCTTTTCCAATCTGGATTCCTTTTATTGCTTTGTCTTCTCTGATTGCTGTGGCTAGGGCTTCCAAAACTATTTTAAACAAAAGTGGTGAGAGTGAACATCCTTGTCTTGTTTCTAATGGAGATACTTGTTCCTTAGAGGAAATAATTTCAGATTTTCACTGTTGAGAATGATGTTTGTTTTGGGTTTGTCATGTGTAGCCTTTATTACATACAGGTATGAGGCACTAGTGATAAAGAACCTGCCTGCCAGTGAAGGAGACTTAAGAGACATGTGTTCAGTCCTTGGGTGGGGAAGATTCCCTGGAGGAGGGCGTGGCATTCCACTACAGTATTCTTGCCTGGAGAATCCCATGGACAGATGAGACTGGCAGGCTACAGTCCATAATGTTGCACAGAGTTGGACACTACTGAAGCAACTTAACAAACATGCGCTCCCATCTTTGGGGCTCCCCTAGTGGCTCAGATGGTAAAGAATCTGCCTGCAATACAGGAGACCTGGGTTCAATCCCTGTGGCGGGAAGATCCCCTGGAGAAGGGAATGGCTACCCACTTCAGTATTCTTATCTAGAGAATTCCATGGACAGAGGAGCCTAGAGGATTATTCCATGGGGTCACAAAGAGTGGGACATAATTGAGCTACCAACACTTTCACTTTAATGTTCCCTCTATGCCCACTTTTGGGAGAGTTTTTATTTAATATCATAAATGGGTATTGCATTTTGTCAAAAGCTTTTTCTGCATCTATTGAAATAATCATATGGTTTTTATTCTTCAGTTTGTTGATGTAATGTATCATATTAATTGATTTACTTATGTTGAAGAATCTAAATTCCACTTGGCTTATGGGGTATGATCACTTTAATGTGTTGTTTGATTGGTTTGCTAGTATTTTGTAGAGGATTTTTTCATCTACATTCATCAATGATATTGGTCTGTAATGTTATTTTTTGTGATACCTTTGTCTGGTTTCAGTATCAGGGTGAAGGGGCCCTCATAGCTTAGGAGTGTTCCTTCCTCTGCAGTTTTTTGGTTTTGGTTTTTGTTTTTGTTTTTTGAATAGTTAGAAAAGGATAGGTGTTAATTCTTAACCTATTAATAAATATTTAGTAGAATTTATGATGAAGTCATCCAGTCCTGGACTTTGGTTTGCTGGAAGATTTTTAATCACACTTTCAACTTCAGAACTTGTAATTGATCTGTTATATATATTCTATTTTTTTCCTGGTTCAGTCTTGAAACGCTGTACCTTTTTGTACATTTCTTCGAGTTGGTCCATTTTGTTGGTATACAGTTGCTTATAGTAGTCTCTTATGATCCTTTGTATTTCTGTGGTGTCCATTGTTAATTTTTCCATTTTCATCTCTAATTTTATTTATTTGAGTCCTCTCCATGTTTTACTTGATGAACCTGGCTAAAGTTTTATCAGTTTTGTTTATCTCTCAAAGAACCAGCTTTTGGTTTCATTGTTGTTTGTTACTGTTTTCTTCATTTCTGTTCATTTACTTCTGCTCTGATATTAATGATTTTTTTTTCATTCTACTTTTGTTTGTTCTTTCTCTAGTTGCTTTAGTTGTAAGGTTAGGTTATTTATTTGAGATTATTTTTATTTCTTGACTTAAGACTGTATTGTGATAAACTTCCCTCTTAGAACTACTTTTTTTGTATCCCATAGCTCAGTTGAAAAGAATATGCCTGCAATGCAGGAGACCCCACTTCGATTCCTGTGTCGTAAAGATCTGCTGGAGAAGGGATAAGCCACCCACTGCAGTATTCTTGGGCTTCCCTTGTGGCTCAGCTGGTGAAGAATCTGCCTGCAGTGTAAGGGACCTGGGTTCCATCTCTGGATTGAAACGATCTCCTGGAGAAGGGAAAGGCTATCCATTCCAGTATTCTGGCCGGGAAACATCCATGGACTGTAGAGTCCATGGGGTTGCAAAGAGTCGGACACAACTGAGTGACTTTCACTTTTCATAGATTTTGGATCACTGTGTTTTGTTGTAATTTGTCTCTAGGGTTTTTTTTACTTATTTCCTCTTTGATTTCTTCAGTGATCCATTGGTTGTTCAGTAACATATTTCTTAGCCTTAGCCTCCATGTGTTTGTGTTTTTCTGTAGTTTTTGCTTTTCTATTATTGATTTCTATTCTGATACAATTGTGGTTGGAAAAAATGCTTGAAACAATTTCAGTTTTCTTAAATTTACCAAGACTTGACTTGTAGCCCACGATGTGATCTATCATGGAGAATATTCCATGCCCACTTGAGAAAAAAGTGTATTCTGCTGCTTCTGGATGGAATATCCTGTAGATATTAAGTTTATCTGGTCTTATGTGTCATTTAACTCTGTGTTCCTTTACTAATTTTCTGTCTGAATGATCTGTCCATTGGTGTAAGTGATGTCTTAAACTCCTCAACTATTATTGTGTTTATTTCAATTTCCTCTTTTGTGGCTGTTAGCATTTGCCTTATATATTGAGGTGCTTCAGTATTGCATGCATATATATTTACAATTGTTGTATATTCTTGGATTGATACCTTGATCATTATGTAGTGTCCTTCCCTGTCCCCATCAGTTCAGTTCAGTTCAGTCACCCAGTCGTGTCCAACTCTATGTAACCCCATGAACTGCAGCACGACAGGCCTCCCTGTCCATCACCAACTCCCAGAGTTTTCCCAAACTCATGTCCATTGAGTTGGTGATGCCATCTATCCATCTCATCCTCTGTCATCCCCTTCTCTTCCCACCTTCAATCTTTCCCAGCATCAGGGTCTTTTCAAATGAGTCAGCTCTTCACATCAGGTGGCCAAATATTGGAGTTTCAGCTTCATCATCAGTCCTTCCAAAGAACACCAAGGACTGATTTCTTTAGAAGGGACTGGTTGGATTTCCTTGCTGTCCAAGGGACTCTCAAGAGTCTTCTCCAACACCACAGTTCAAAAGCATCAATTCTTCTGCCCTCAACTTTCTTTATAGTCCAACTCTCCCATCCATACATGGCCACTGGAAAAACCATAGCCTTGACTAGACAGACGTTTGTTGGCAAAGTACCGTCTCTGCTTTTTAATATGCTGCCTAGGTTTGTCATAACTTTCCTTCCAAGGAGTAAGCGTCTTTTAATTTCATGGCTGCAGTCACCATCTGCAGTGATTCTGGAGCCCCCCAAAATAAAGTCATCCACTGTTTCCACTCTTTCCCCATCTATTTGCCATGAAGTGATGGGACCAGATGCCATGATCTTCATTTTCTGAATGTTGAGCTTTAAGCCAACTTTTTCACTCTCCTCTTTAGTTCTTTTTCACTTTCTGCCATAAGGGTGATGTCATCAGCATATCTGAGGTTATTGATATTTCTCCCAGTAATCTTGATTCCAGCTTGTGCTCCATCCATAAAATCCATTTTGTCTGATAGGAGTAATAATACTCCAGTTTTTTTTATTTCTTTTTACATGGGCTGTCTTTTTTCTGTCCCCTCATCTTCACTCTGTATGTGTTCTTCGGTCTGGGGAGGGTCTCTTGTAGACAGCATATATACAGTTCTTGTTTTTGTATCAATTCAGTCAATCTATATCTTTTGGTTGGAGAATTTGGTCCATTTACATTTAAGGTAATTATCAATATGTATGCTCCTTTTGCAATTTTCTTGTTTCAGGTTTGTTGACCATATTTAGTGTTGTGTTTGAGTTGCGTTTTCTTTGTGTGTGTGTATCTATTGTAGCTTTTGGATTTGTTGTTCCAATGAGGCTTTGATATAGCAGTCTATTATGGCCAAGATTATTTTAAGCTGCTGGTCTCTCTCCTGCCTACAGAAGTTCCCTAAGAATTTACTGTAAAGCTGGTTTGCTGATACTGAATTATCTTAGTTTTTCCTTGTCTGTCAAGCTTTTGATTTCTCCATCAAATCTGAATGAGAGCCTTGCTGGGTAGAGTATTTCTGGTTGTAGGTTTTTCCCTCTCATCATTTGAAGTATATCATGCCATTCCCTTCTGACCTGAAGAGTTTCTTCTGAGAGATCAGCTCATAACCTTATGGGTATTCCCTGTATGCTATTTATTGCTTTTCCCTTGTTTCTTTTAATACTTTTGTCTTTAATTTTTGTCACTTTGATTAATATGTGTTTCAGTGTGTTCCTCCTTGGTTTCATCCTATATGGGACTCTTTGAACTTCCTGGACTTGAGTGAGTGTTTTCTTTCTCATGAAAAGTTTTTAGGGAAATTTTCAGCTATAATATCTTCAAATATTTTCTCAAGCACTTTCTCTTTCTCTTCTCCTTCTGGGTCCCCCTATAATGCTAATATTGGTGTATTTAATGCTTCCCCAGAGGTCTATGAAACTGTCCTCATTTCTTTTCATTCTTTTTTCTTTATTCTGTTCTGTGGCACTGATTTCTACCACTCTGACTTCCATATCACTATTCTTCTGTCTCAGTTTTTTGCTTGATTCCTTCCTTTTTCATTTAAGTTATTGTATTGTTCATATCTGTTTGTTTATTCTTTAAATCTTCTGGCTCCTTGTTGAACATTTCTTATATCATCACCATCTGTACCTCCATTTGTTTTTCTGAGATTTTGTATCATCTTTACTATCATTATGCTGAATTATTTTCCATGTAGATTGCCTATCCTCTCTTCATTTTGTTGTTCTGAGTCTTTTCCTTGTTCCTTTGTTTGCAACATGTTTCTCTGTAGTCTTGTTTTGTCTAACTTTTTGTGTTTTTGTCCTTCATTCCACAGGCTACAAGATCATAGTTCCTCTTGCTTCTTGTGTCTGTCCCCTGGTGGGTGAGTTTGGTTTAGGGGCTTGTGTGTGCTTCTTAGTGTCAGGGACTTGTGCTTGCTCTCTGGTGGATGGAGTTGTGTCTTTGTCGTTCTGATGGGCATGGCCATATCAAGTGTGTCTTTTGAGATGGCATGAGGTCAGTATGACTTTTGGCAGCCTGTTTTCTCATGGGAGGGGTTGTATTCCTATCTTGTGTTTTGCTATGTGACTTTCCAACACTCGAGCCTGCAGATTGTTGAGGGGGCCTGTTCTTGGTGCTGAAATGTGAACCTCTGTACTCAATATTCCCTGGGATTTCTGCTACCAATGATGTAGCCCCCACAGTGGGCTATAGTTGCCATGCACTGCCCCTGGATACACTCCAGGACTCCAGGGAAGTGTGGCCCAGGTTCCTATGGAGGTACTGCTTTTGTGCTGGGTCCCAATGCACACTTTGAGAGTGGAGTCTTTATTTCCTCCAGCCCTGGAGCTCCAGCACTGCTGATCTTCAAGGCCAAATGCCCTTGGGGTTCTTTCTCCTGTTGCTAGACCTTAAGACTGTCTTGGAGGGCTATTATTATTTGAGAACTCTCTTGTGTGGCTTGCATGAGATTAATCTTTTTTTTTTTTTTTTGGTGTGATGAGAACATTTAAAGTTTACTCTTAGCAACATCCATGGTATAGAATACATTATTGTTAACTATAATGGAAATTTGTTATCCTTTGTCCACCATCCACTCATTTTCCCCATCCCTAAGCCCCTGGCAACCACCCTTATACACTCCTGTGAGATCAGCTGTTTTAGATTCCACATATAAGTGGTATCTTACTGTGTCTGACTTATTTCACTTAGCATAATTTCCTCTGTCTTTCCATATTGTCATAAATGACAGGATTTCTTTCTTTCTCATGGCTGAATAATACAGTGTTTACATATACCAAATCTTCTTCATCTGTTCATCCAAAGATAGACATTTAAGTTGTTACCTTATCTTGGAGATTATAAGTAATGCTGCATTTAATGTAGGGTCTCTCATGCCTTTTTGAGGTCAAGGTTTTATTTCCTTTGCTATATACCCAGAAGTGGGATTGCTGCATCATGTGGTAGTTATATTTTTAACTTTTGAGAAACTTCCATACTGTTTTCCACAGTGGTTACACCAGTTTACATTCTCGGCAGTAGTGTGCCAGGGTTCTCTTTTCTCTATATCCTTGCCAACACATAGTCTCTTGTCTTTTTTTGGTGATAGTCATTCTAACAGGGATGAAGTGACATCTCATTGTCTCCTGTTGCTTTTTCTTTTCTTAGTCTAAGCTAAAAGGTTGTAATTTTATCTTTTCTGAAAAACAGCTTTAGATTTTGTGTGTTTTTTTGTTTGTTTTCTGCTTTTTCTCTTTTCCCCTATTGTTTGTCTGGTCTCAGTTTATTTCTGCTTGAATTTTTGTTATTTCCTTCCTTCAGACTCTGTTCGAATTTTTTTAGTTTTTGGGATGTAATGCTAGGTTATTTGCGGGGAAGGCAGTGGCACCCCACCCCAGTACTCTTGCCTGGAAAATCCAATGGACGGAGGGGCCTGGTGGGCTGCAGTCCATGGGGTCACTAACAGTCGGACAGACTGAGCGACTTCACTTTCACTTTTCTCTTTCATGCATTGGAGAAGGAAATGGCAACCCACTCCAGTGTTCTTGCCTGGAGAATCCCAGGGACAGGGGAGCCTGGTGGGCTGCCGTCTATGGGGTCGCACAGAGTCGGACACGACTGAAGCGACTTAGCAGCAGCAGCAGCAGCTAGGTTATTTGAGATCTTTTTTATTTTCTTATATTTATTTATTGCTATAAATTTCTCCCAAATAACTGCTTTTGTAGCACCCTATAGATCTTGATATGTGCTGTGATTCTGTTTTCATTTGTTCTGAGGGTGTTTTTTTTTTTTTTGCTTTTTCTCTTTGGCTGGTTGGTTATTCAGAGTGGTACTGGTAGGTTGCCACATGCTGTTAGGTTGCTCAGCTTTCTTCCTATTAGCAATGTCATAGCATTTTAACATGGCTTGGTGTGATCGGATTAGTTTTGTACTAATGCCATCTTATTGTTTCAAGCTCTTTTGTAATTATCCTGTTCCTTTCTTCCTTCCTTACTGTCCTTTTATTGTGAATTGATGACTTTCTGTAGTGGTATGTTTTGATTCACTTATCTTTATCCTTTGTGTATCTGCTGCAGGTTTTTGCTTTGAGGTTATTATTAGGCTTATATAAGGCATCTTATAGATATAACTGTAAGTTAGTTACAGTCTATTTTATGCTGATAAGACCTTACTTTCAATCACAAACAAAACTTTACTCTTTCACTCTCTCTCTTTTATGTTTTTGATGTGACCGTTTACCTCTTTTTATATGGTGTATTCATTAACAGATTATTCTAGATACAGTTATTTTAATACTTTTCTTAGTCTTTTTACTAATATAGTTAACACACTACTGTATTGGAGTATTCTGAATTTTACTGTGTACATGCCTTTTTCAGTGTGTATATATTTTCATGTTATTAATTAATGTCCTTTTGTTCCATCTTGAAGAACTCCTTTTAGCATTTAGTGATACCCTAATTCTCAAAGGAGATGAAGGTTTTCACCCTGTTGGACCTCTGAAAAATTGTGCATTTCCTGTCTTCATTATCCTTTGTGGAATATATAATAAACTAAAATTTTGTCTGCTATCTGCTCTCTTTTTTTCCTGGGGTATACTTTATAATTTTGCTAACATTACTATTTAGACCTTCCAAGGAGCCATTATATTGTGTAAAACTAATTTAGTCATTTTGTTTAGTTTTACCTTTTCCCACCTCCTCTCCACATCTTTCAGTTTCTAAGATACCAAACTAGGAAGAGTTCATGTGTGGAATTATGGCATTATCTCAGGCCCTGAGATACCCCATAGCACAAGCTAAGTACCAGGCGATCATTTCCAAGCTGGTAACAGAAGATTCACCTACTCAAAATTTCATATTTTCCTCTTTAGGTGCTCAGGTAACATTAGTTTTATATTTAATGTAGCAGTATGTCTAGCTTAGCTTTGCACAGTTTTACTGTGTGAACGTCCAGCGTACTGTGCCCTGATTATCTAGGTTCTAAAACTTCATGTTAATAAACAGCTCTTTGGAGAAAGGCAGGGATTTTTATTAACATGCAGCATTACCATTATTGGGTTCCCTGGATAGGTTGACATAGTGTCATTGTTACAGAAGATAAACTTTGAAGGAACATTTGTGGAGCAGCTGACAATGGATGTTAGAACAATAGCTCAGGGTTTCATGGTGGCTTAATCATTATCCACCCCCATCCTCTCATTCAGCCAGTCAAGCTTTATTTCTTAAACTTTGCTACATGCCAGGCACTGTGTTTTCTACTGGGGTGATTCAAAGGCTAGAGGAAACAATGGCAATGAAAAGAAGAGAGTGCCATGATGAAGGGGAGAAGTAAAGGCCTACGCCCGAGACCTGTGACCTGTGTAGCTGCCCAGGTTTAGAAGAGTCCCCCACTTGGGTCACTGCCTTGATAGTTCATGTTTGGGAGTCCGTGTAAAAAATAAATAAATAAATAAAAATACAAATTAAAAAAAATAAAAATAAAAATAAAAGCTTTTCCTCTAACATTAGGAACAAGGAAAAAAAAAAAAAAAGAATTTTAAACAAGAGGCCCCAGATTTTCATTTTGTACCGAGCTCTCCAAATTACGTTGCCCATTTTGGAACAGTACTGTAGTGGGACATGAGAGGGTTCCTTAGTCCTGTTGATGGGTGGAACTGTGTTCCCTCCCAGCTATTTATCTGGGGCCAAACTATGGTGATGTAATGAAGATAATGGTGGCTCCCTCAAAAGATCCCAGGCATGCTCTGCTACACTCAGTGCCCCCAACCCTGCAGCAGGCCACCACCGACCCACATCTCTGCTGGAGACTCTGTGACACCCGCAGGCAATCTGGGACAGTCTCCTGTGGGTCACTGCTCCTCTCTCCCGGGTCCTGGTGCACAAGGTTCTGTTGTGCCCTCCAAGAGACTATTTCCCAGTCCTGTGTAAGTTCTGGCAGCTCTATGGTGGGGTTAATGGCGACCTTGTCCAAGAGGGCTTATGCCGTACCCAAATCTGGTACACCCAGAGTCCCTGCCCCTACGGCAGACCACCACCAGCCTGTACCTCCACAGGAGATGCTCAGACACAGTTCTCTCTCAGTCTCTGTGGGGTCCCTGGGTCCTGGGGTGCACAAGGGTTGTTTGAGCCCTCTGAGCATCTCTGGCAGGAATGGGGTTTGATTCTAAATGCGAATTCGCACCCCCTGGCATGTTGCTGGGGCTTCTCCTTTGCTCTCGGGCGTGGGATTTCTCCTCACAGCTGCTCCAGTGCCTACTGTCTTACTGGGTTTCTCTGGTATGTAGATTATCCGTTCATTAATATCTGTCAAAAATTGGTACTGTGTGTAAGTAATAATTTGTTGTGAGTCATATATGGGAGAATGTGTTTTTGTCCAGTGTTTGATCTTTCTGGGACTTTGTTGAAATTTGTTTTATGTTTCATTGCTTTTTTTTGAAACTGTGAACTTGGGAAATAATTCTTGAGTCAACAAAGATTCATGTTTTTAAAAATTCTCTATTCATTGAACAGTTGCACAGTCTTCTCCTATCAGTTATTGTTCTAAGGGTTGGGGGTATACCGATGAGGAAGACATGGTGCTTTCGGTGGGGCTTGTTCTTGTGAAGAACATCCCACATTTTACCTCGTGCGAAATGGATTATCACTTGAAAGTGACAGAAACAGAAAAGTTACCTAGACCAACGAGAAGTGATCATTTCAAGTACCAAGGACACCTAGCTTCAGTCATGGTTGTACTTAGGGACTCATATGTCATCAGGTATCTCTGGCCCCTAGGCTTCCCTGGTGCTCAGTCAATAAAGGATCCACCTGCCAACACAGGAGATGTGGGTTCGATCCCTGGGTTGGGAAGATCCCCTGGAGAAGGAAATGGCAGCCCACTCCAATATTCTTTCCTGGGAAATCCCATGGACAGAGGAGTCTGGCTGACTACAGTCCGTGGAGTCCCAAAAGTGTCACACATGTCTTAGCAACTAAACAAAACAAAAAGAATCTGTGACCACCTCTCCACTCTACTTTCTTGTGTGATACCTTTATTCTCTCAAAGTTTTTTCTTTTATGACAACAAAAATGGTCACCTGTCTATAAGCCTAGCTGTCACCCTGTCTACCTCCAACTATCATGTTAAACCATCATCAAGGAAACCTCTCTTCTAATAGCTTCAACACAATCTCTTAGACCATCTCTTAGAGGGGGGATGAGGTCAGAGGAGGGCATGTTTCTCTCTGATCTTGTACTTGTGCTTGGAAGCCCCCCTCTCAAATGGCATGAATTAAGAGTAAGCAAAATATGATTTTCGCTAAGGGAATGACTGCTGATAGATGAATCAATGCTGGATAATCAGAAACAGAGCATGTCTATTCAGTGTAGCATTGCAATTTCTGGGGTTTGTGCTACTTCATTTTTTTTTCTTGCTTCTTGAAGCAGATTTACAGATTAATGCTCTAGGTTATTGCTGTTAGCATTTTTATTCTTCATTTTGCCTCCTGGGGATTATGTTTTCCCTCTGCTGCATTTTTACGCTGAAGTGTGAGTGGCCATGTGGATCCACATTCTTCTAACAGCTTAAATATTTCTGCTGAATATCAGGAGGCAACCTGGTTTCTCCTCCCCAGAGGGCTTTTGTGTCCTAAAGATGTATAAGAGCCCCTACTGTCTTTGACCCTTTATTGATTTGAGACATTACTTTCCTGAAATATACTGAGGATTATCCTAACCTTTGATGGGAGAACATGGATAGTGATGTTATAAGGGACTTAATACTTTTCTGTTTCTCTGTGGAGTTAGAAAGAGTATCTCAATTTGGCTTATAGTTGGTCAGTTTTTTAAAAGTGATTACTCCCCAAAAAAGCTTTTAGATTTTTGTTACACTTTGCCTTGCCATCCACTGAAGCAAATAATGCTATATGTGAATTTTATGAAACAGAAAACATACTTTTGCAGCTTTTATCCATCTTTCTTTCCCTATACACAATGCATATTTATTTTTACATTATTTGGGAGGCCCCAAATAATCACATTGTTTTCAAGGGTATTATAGTACCCCACAAGGATTTTTGAGATTCTTCGTGCACGTTCCATTTCATTGGAATTCCCTTTGGTGTTTGGATTTAGATTTGTAAAATGGAAAGAACAGGGGGAGGGAAAGTCACGGACTGACTTGTCTGAACATTTTTCCATGACTCTGGTCCTCATGATTTTGGGCAGTCTTTCCATTAGCTGAGAAAGAGTGCTGACCCAAAGCATTTTTTCTGATTGGCTGAAGAGACGCCAGTGACAATGTGGGTCATCCATGCACCTTTACCCCATTTTCAAAGAACCTTCTGTGTTTCAAGTGCTCCTGAAGGTGCTTGAAGTTAGGCAGAGAATAGCGTCATACATCCTGCTGTGGTCAAGTCAGTGGTTAAGGTTTGATGTCTGCTGGGGTTTACAGCTCTTTCACCCAACTTTAAACAGGATTCACCAGAGCAGAGGAGAAAAGGAAGAATCTGCAGGGGCTGGACTGCTGTGGCAGAAAGTATCAATCATCATAGAAATACCCTACAACCTCTCGGCTTCACCGTGTGATGCCACTGACAAGTCACAGGATATATTTCGTTGCCCAACATAAAAATAATGACATGGATGAAATGCAGGCTAAAGTTCTGTCTCACCTTCCAAAATGAAGACTCTTCCTTTTTTATTTTATCATCCATGAAAGGAAAGCCAGTGATCTATACCACTATGAATTAGTAGGTTTTCTTTCCCCCTCCCTTAATGCCCCCACTCTGAGCTCAGGCAACCTCTGGCAGTAAGGCAGTGGATACCTGCTACTCTGAGATCATTTGCAGAGACAATTCCTCTTTGAGTTCTGGCGAGATATGCCCACAAGTGGTCCTTCACCTTGGAGCTGGCAAGCACAGGTCATTAGCTTGATGGTTGGCATTGGCAGGGATCCACTGACAAGAGCCTTGCATAATCAGAGTGCTCATGAAAACTGTTAGTAGACAGTGTACTTGAAAATGAAGGGTGAAATCTGTTCCATGTGTTTGATTCATTCCATCAGCCTAATGGTCACAGAGAAGGGGTGGAAGATGACTCTCTGGAGACATGAAGCCTGTCTTCTGTTCCATTCATTCTTCTGAAAGGGGATTCTCAAGTGTTTATTGCCAGTTCTTCCCCTGTTGAATGCCAGTGAGTGCTGACTAGGGATTTTTGGAGCCTCTGTCACTGTGATTACCAAGTGGGAAATAAATTGCTGGTTAACCACAGGGACTTGATCAGTTCAGCAAGATCTGATAATAAATTTAAATTTCAATAAATGTTAATAGCTAAAGTAGAACTCTGAGAAGATCTTCATTTTCAGAGTAGAATAAGCAGCAGGAGATAGATTTCCCATGAAGTCCGTGACAATCGAACATTTTATTTATAAATAATGCAATATCGTTACCTGCAAATTGACCACTGTCCTCCTTCAAAGTTATTGTGATATCCAAGTAACCTGTGAGTTCTGTGCTTCTAATTCAGTTCATTGATGTTTGTTGGATTACGAGCATTACTGATGATGCTGCTGATAAAAATAATAATAAAAGTATTTATTGATGATAAACATACACATTTCAAAATGTAGACATACATGTATGTATGTATATGTAACATATATATATTTGTATGTACAGAGATAGTATGTATATGTAACATATATATATATATTTGTATGTACAGAGATACACACACTTTGATTTAGAATGCCTATCAGAACACTAAAAGAGACGTTTCAAACTAGTAAATAGCATATTTTCTCATTCAACAAATATTTATTGAGCCTGTACTGATATTGTTCCAGGAGCTGTAGACACATACGGGGTTTATAGTAAGGGTGGCTGTCACAAATTACTTAAATGTTTTCATGTACGTATTAAGACTAACACTGAGTAGGTTATGGGATAGGGAGTGGAGGCAGAAAGGAGAAGCGGCACTCTAGCACCCGTGAAGGCTCCCGCGTGTGAGTAAACTGGGGTAGGAGGGACGCCTCCCAGACAGGACTAACCCATGCAAGGCACTGGTGCGTTTGTATCAGAAGAGCTACAGGTGGTCCCGCAGGAGCGTGAGTAAAGTGCTGGCCTCTTGGCCACACTGACACAAGTCACCTCTCTTAGGGACAAATCATTTTCACAGATCTTCCTGCTCTTCCTCTCTACTTCTCACTCCTTTGAAAAATCTTTGTTGTTAATTGAAGCCGAGAAGGCACTGACTTAAGCCACTATCCTCACTACCCCTAGCCAAATAAAATGGAAATTTACTTAGGGAAAAGGAAAACAAAAGTATGTTTTGCATTGTTTTTACATTGAGAGGAGAAACCCAAGACATGACGGCTCACAGTTTTCTTTTCTTCTTTTTTCTGTCCAGACAGCTCTGGCTTTTGAAGAGCTAAAATGCAAAGCTTGTTGAGTTCAGGGTCTTGAGGTTGATGGCTTGGGTTCAGCTTTGCTGCTTCACCAATCTTTGTGTAACTGTGAGCCTTAATTTCCTCTTCTTCACATTGGGGCGAGTAATCGCACCTTATTCTGAGGGTAAGAATGAGGATTAAATAATGACATAGGCCATGGGCAGTGCTTCAGTTCAGTTCAGTTCAGTCGCTCAGTCGTGTCCGACTCTTTGCGACCCCATGAATCGCAGCAGGGTCTTGAGGTTGATGGCTTGGGTTCAGCTTTGCTGCTTCACCAATCTTTGTGTAACTGTGAGCCTTAATTTCCTCTTCTTCACATTGGGGCGAGTAATCGCACCTTATTCTGAGGGTAAGAATGAGGATTAAATAATGACATAGGCCATGGGCAGTGCTTCAGTTCAGTTCAGTTCAGTCGCTCAGTCGTGTCCGACTCTTTGCGACCCCATGAATCGCAGCACGCCAGGCCTCCCTGTCCATCACCAACTCCCTGAGTTCACTCAGACTCACATCCATCGAGTCTGTGATGCCATCCAGCCATCTCATTCTCGGTCGTCCCCTTCTCCTCCTGCCCCCAATCCCTCCCAGCATTAGGGTCTTTTCCAATGAGTCAACTCTTCGCATGAGGCGGCCAAAGTACTGGAGTTTCAGCTTTAGCATCAGTCCTTCCAAAGAAATCCCAGGGTTGATCTCCTTCAGAATGGACTGGTTGGATCTCCTTGCAGTCCAAGGGACTCTCAAGAGTCTTCTCCAACACCACAGTTCAAAAGCATCAATTCTTTGGCGCTCAGCCTTCTTCAGAGTCCAACTCTCACATCCATACATGACCACAGGAAAAACCATAGCCTTGACTAGACGGACCTTAGTCGGCAAAGTAATGTCTCTGCTTTTGAATATACTATCTAGGTTGGTCATTGCTTAGCACAGTACTAAATCCTAATTCTGCGGACAAGTATCCCTGCAAACTTGAAATAGAAACTAAAGATGAATATACTTTCCAGTTCTTACATGATGTATGTAAAGTAGTCAATGTGTACTTTGGAATAATTGGCATGAAGTCTGAACCTTTCAAATTTGTAACTCACCTTCCAAATCCTTCCTCAAGAAACCTCTTCTCCTTCCTTACACTCCTATGGGATGCTCCTCATACCTCCTACCTCTCCTCACCACTTCGTACACCAGCATTTCTAAGTTTTTTTTTAAATCAGCCCAAATTAAGTAAAATCAAATCTTTATGACAAAAACCAGACAATGACAGCCGCTGCTGTTTGATTCTCATGATTTAAGTATCATAATACTGGAGGGATAAGAAAAAGCCCATATTATAGAAGATTTCCCATGATGAATATAGAGATAAATAGACCTTGCATGTGTGCATGCTAAGTCACTTCAGTTGTGTCTGACTGTTTGCTACCCCACGGACTATATCCCACCAGGCTCCTCTGTCCATGGAATTCTCAAGGCAAGAATACTGGAGTGGGTTGATATGTCCTCCTTCAGGGATCTTCCTGACCCAGGGATTGAACCCAAGTCTGTTAGCAGGCGAGTTCTGTACCACTAATGCCACCTGGGAAGCTCTAAATGGACCTTAGATACTTTTAATGTGGGTTTCTACTAAGCAGTAGGTAAGAAGAGCAAAGTAGATATGTATTTATAGACACAGAAAGATGCCCAAGATGTTGAAGAAAAAGTGGTTGCTCTGTGTGTGTCTGATCCTGTTTGTGTCATTTGTCGTTGCTGTTTTGTTGCTAAAGTCATGTCCTAGCTCCTCTGTGCATGGGATTTCTCAGGCAAGAACACGAGAGTGGGTTGCCATTTCCTTCTCCAGGGTATCTTCCTGACCCAGGGGTTGAACTTGCATCTCCTGCTTGGCATGGGGATTCTTTACCACTAAGCCACCAGGGAAGCCCAGTTTATGTCATACACACCCTGAAATTGTGCACCGGGCCATCTCCGAGTAGTGTGAAGTCTATATTTTTCTTATTATGCTATTCTGTACTGTTTGAAATTTTTTCCAACATACATTTTATGGTTTCTGAGCATATTTATATTTGTATTTTAGTCCTTGTGAGTAGTAAATGGTGAGGAAAAAGTGAGTACTTTTAAGGAGAGAAGGAGAGTGCAGGAGTGCTTTTTAACCTTCCCTTATCTGAGTAAAACATAATCTCATGTAATATCCTTTGTCTTCATTTTTGTAGACCTGACAAGGTACTGAGTCTTTTGCAAAACTGTATGCTCTCTTACATTATTCTGAGTAATGCCCACCTATCACCAGTTAGAAATAAAATCACTCATGACAGTGAGCTATATGCACTTTGAATTTCTGGAAGTAACATTAATGGTGTCCCCTACACACCTCAGTAGCTCCCACACACTCTTTGGTTTCATTTTTTTAATTTTTAAGTAAGTTCAACACTTTGCAGATAACAGTTGTGCTAAAGGCACTGGAGTTTGCCGGCACTCAGTGAGTCAGTGGGCACATGAAAAGTGTTCTGGTGATGGAGCGCTGCTGCTGCTGCTAAGTCACTTCAGTCGTGTCCGACTCTGTGCGACCCCATAGACGGCAGCCCACCAGGCTCCGCCATCCCTGGGATTCTTCAGGCAAGATCACTGGAGTGGGTTGCCATTTCCTTCTCCGGTGATGGAACGCAGGGCCTGGAAGTAACAGAGTGGACCCTCAGACAGGAATTCATTCACTCAGCCAAGACTAGGCGAGCATGTGTTCTGCATGAGATGGTCCTCGGCTCAGGTCAGGAACATCATCAGCCTGCCTGAAACAGCAGGGTTTCCTAGTAACACAGCTCGTTATCTGCCTTCTCTTGTCTCATCGTCCCCACCACTCCCCTCTCACTTCCATCTGGCTTAATTAACTCGTGGGTTATCCACCTGACTCTTGAAAATATATATAGACAGGAATTCATTCACTCAGCCAAGACTAGGCGAGCATGTGTTCTGCATGAGATGGTCCTCAGCTCAGGTCAGGAACATCATCAGCCTGCCTGAAACAGCAGGGTTTCCTAGTAACACAGCTCGTCATCTGCCTTCTCTTGTCTCATAGTCCCCGCCACTCCCCTCTCACTTCCATCTGGCTTAATTAACTCGTGGGTTATCCACCTGACTCTTGAAAATATATGGGTTTCTAATCACCAAATAGGTTTCTGATCAATCTAAACTTGCTAAGCACTTAAATTCAGTCTGGATAAAACTTGCTTTTGCTTTGTGACCCTGTGTGGCATTTCAAACTCCTGGATTGTTTTTATCTGGGTTATTTCTCCTAGAAAATTGGTGTTTGAAGTGTCAACATGGCAGAGCAATAGGGGTGTCTCAAGAGTTAAATCAGCATAGCAATGTAATTGGTCAAAGAGAAACTTTGGTGAAGACAGAATTCTGCCAGCAGTGTGCCCTGCAACTACCCCAGAACAGGGGTATAGCCTGCTGGCAGGAGATCACTCGTGCAGGGCTGGCAAACACCGTCAGAGGCAGAGTCAAGATCCCTGAACACACCTGTAGACCAGATAATGAACTTGACAGCTTTATAGGAATGCTCTCCTTTTCTGTGTCTTTTTTTTTTTTTTTGACCAATTACTTTCAATAATGATGGCAAGTCTGCGTCTCTCCCTGACTGCGTTAGAGATTATAATGTCAAAGGGCTTTGGTAATGTCTTCTGTGTCTTAATAAACCTGTCAGCTGAGGTTATGTTATTTCCTCGTTTCCATCAGAGAGGCAAGGGATGGTGAGGCAGAGATGCCAGGTTGTGGTGTGTGCTTTCAGGTTGGTGTGGTGTGCCATGCGCTGTCCGAGCAGTGCCATGGCTGCATGGGGACACTTGGCACAGAACAGGCTCTTGTTTTAATCAGGAGACCACTGACGTTTTGGTGGGATGTCATTCTGTAATCTTCGTGTGCCATCAGGAGCCCTGTTAGTAACCTCAGCCCACTCCCTCAGCAGGAAGTTCTCCTGATACTCATTTGGCTAATATCCATCCTGCCCAGAGCCCAAATATAGGAGCATTATTTTCCTGTTCCAGAAAGCTTCAGGCATTGTCCAATCATTTTAAGATGTTTTTATTTTCATTTTAGTTATTTTATTTTGGCTCTGCTGGATCTTTGTTCCTGCTTTCCTCCAGTAGTGGCGAGTGGGGGCTGCTCTAATTGTGGTGCGCGGGTGACCTCTCTCGCTGCAGAGCGACGAGGGCTCTTGGGCTTGCAGGCTTCAGTAGCTGTGGTTCCTGGGCTCTAGAGCACAGGCCCGATAGGTGTGGCGTGTGGACGTACTTGCTCCTCGGCATGTGAGATCCTTCTGTACCAGCGATTGAACCCCTGTCTCCTGCGTTGGCAGGCGGATTCTTTATCAGTGAACCAGCAATTGTCCAGTAATTTTTGATTAAGTATATGATAATCGACTGGGTACAAATTCAGAAAGTCTTTGTTTTTTCTTGGAATCCCACTTGAGCCAGGTACTACCCTGAACAGTGGGTGGATATGGGTAAACAAATGCCAACACTTTCCATACCTTCGTGGGACTCACCGTCAAATCATGAAATGGTCATGTTAGCACATAAACCAGTACATGGGGATGCACTGGGGTCAAATAACCACATAATCAAGTGCAAGTCGACGCTCTGAAGGTGAGGCAAGCTCTCGGCTGGAAGTGACTTGGCTTCCCAGGGTCTTTTGACAATGTCTGGAGACTTCTTTGGTTGTTAAAACTGAGAGGTATATGCTTCTAGCATCTTGTGAATACTGCTAACTTTCTGTGAGTACTAAGTTGCTTCATTCATGTCCAACTCTTTGCAGCCCTATGGACTGTAGCCCGCCAGGCTCCTCTGTCCATGGGATTCTGCAGGCAAGAATACTGAAGTGGGTTGCCATTTTCTTCTCTGGGTGATCTTCCTGACCTAGGGATTGAACCCATATCTCTTATGTCTTCTGTACTGGCAGGCTAACCTTCCTCACTGGACAGGATAAATCCCACACCCAGGANACTGTAGCCCGCCAGGCTCCTCTGTCCATGGGATTCTGCAGGCAAGAATACTGAAGTGGGTTGCCATTTTCTTCTCTGGGTGATCTTCCTGACCTAGGGATTGAACCCATATCTCTTATGTCTTCTGTACTGGCAGGCTAACCTTCCACACTGGACAGGATAAATCCCACACCAAGGAGTTGCCTGGCCCCACTAGCAGTAACGCCTAGGCTGCAGAACTGCTCTGGAGCTTGGGAAACAGGCCTGGAATAACAAGGAGGCTTCCTTATCGGTGTTTTGAAGGATGGTAGGAGTTAGCAGGGTGGTGGTGATGGGTGGGAAAGAGTTCTAAACAGGAGGACATATGAACAAGGAAGAGGCATGGAGTCTGGTAAGAACTGAAAGGGACACTGTGAACACGAAGAGATCAGATTGAATGTGATGGCGGGCAGGCGGGGGGAGGGTGGTAGCAGAGGCTATGGGCCACTAGAGGCCTTGAAGGCTCCAGAGGATCATGGAGGCTTGTCATATAAGATGAGGCCTAAGGTGAATTCAAGAACTTGAGTGTGGTAAAGCAGACCCTCCCTCCCCCAGCCTCCGGAAGTAACCCAGCAACATGTGTTGCCACAGAAAAGAAACCGCCGGGATCCCAGCTCTGTTTCATACGCCCTGGCTGAGTTTGGACACGTTGCTCGACCTGGCCCACCCTCCATTTCCACGTGGGGTCATAATGCTCACTTGTAGAGGCTATGTGGAAAGTAAGAGAGAGAACTCCTGTCCTGTGTCTTCTGCAGAAATTTCCACTCTGACGTTTAGTCCTGACTCAGGCTAAAGGGATCTTATCAAAAACCAGGAGGACTGCATAGGAACCTGAGGCTTTTTGTAGATTTTTTTGAAGTTCTGTGTCCCACAGTTAAGGACAGAGCGTTCTTCACCCTATTAAACTGTGGCCAGTTTTGTTGTAAGCCTGAGTCTTTCCCTTATAGAATCTTGTGGTTTAGTTATTTACTTTCGCTGAAAATTCTAATTATAATTCTGGTTTCCTAATTGCCAAGGAACTACGGGGGAGCATTTTAGCTTAGGAATATATTGGTGAGTAAGTTTATCTGTGACATGTATTTTTAGCAGTCAGTGGAGAGAAATATAATATAGTGGCCGAAGGTACTAGCTCTGAAGCCAGTCCTGGATTCTGATCCAGACTTCTCTTATTAACTGTTATTTCTTCTCTAGACAGTTTCCCATCTAAAAGAGGGCTAAAGATGAACACATCTCATAAAGTTCATGTTAGGAAGGCAGCTGAGAGTTACAGAACCCTACCACAAGTCGTGCTGTCTGAGAAGAGAGAGTCAGAGTTCCCACTAGTGAGTCCCATGGCAAGTCTCTCTCTCTTTTTTTCTGTCTTTGCTTTTATTTTAACCTTTGAATATTCAGAGATTAAATTTTAGCTGATTATTAAACACATTTATTGGCAAATCGTGATGAATCTCTTTTATGCATATTTAGGGAAAGTGAGTTTTGAATGCAAGCTCCAATTGGTTAAATAAATCAATCCAGGAATGAACGAGCAAATGTGAACATTAGTAGCTGACCACTGTTTCTGGTGTTTGGTCCAAATTCCATCCTTTAATTTCCAGGGGATTTAGGGAGGTGACTGTAGAAATTATGCATATTTAGGGAAAGTGAGTTTTGAATGCAAGCTCCAATTGGTTAAATAAATCAATCCAGGAATGAACGAGCAAATGTGAATATTAGTAGCTGACCACTGTTTCTGGTGTTTGGTCCAAATTCCATCCTTTAATTTCCAGGGGATTTAGGGAGGTGACTGTAGAAAATATAAGATTGACTTCAAAAGTGAAATGAAAAGACCTGCCTTAGATGTTACTAGAAGACAACCAAAATAGTTTTGAGAAATAACTACAAAATGGTCTTTCCTCTACTGGAAATCTAAAACCCAGTGCCTTCACAGAAGCTTTTCTTTCCTATAGAAATATGGTTGGAATGACCTTTAAGAGGTCATTCTTGCCATCCCTCTATCTCTTCACAGAGCTGGACTCTTAGCATTTCAGAAGGGCTCCCCCTGCTTCCCTAATATTGTTTCTTCCTGAGTTCTGTGCTGTGTTGCACCTTTGCTGTTGGAAGTTCTTTCCAGCATCAGGCTGAGATTCTTCTTGCTGTTGTCATCAGTGTGGCCTTGATCCATTCTCAGCAGAGATGCATCATCCACGCCTGCCGATTTAAGGGTGACCGTGTCCACTGTGTGCCTACATGGTGCGATCTGAGAGGAGGCAGGTGCCGTGGAGCCTGCACGATACACGTTGACTTTTCCCAGGTGATCCCTCTGTGTGTGTCTCCATATGCTGACTGTGACTTTCAGCCCTGTCTTCTTTTCATTTAATAGCAACAGAGGCGCACAGCTGCTTGCTTATGTATGCCTCTTCAGTTGGTTCTGGCACAATTCCTCTCCCCCCCCCCCCCCCCCCCCCCCCCCCCCACCCCCCCCCCTCACCCCTCCCCCCCNGCGCACAGCTGCTTGCTTATTTCTGCCTCTTCAGTTGGTTCTGGCACAATTCCTCTCCCCCTCCTCCCCCCCCAACCCCCGCAGTAGAGGTCCCTCCCGAGTTACCTGTCTTGAAACTCTCCACGCACAGTGCACCTTCTGTTCCTGGCAAACTTCCTCTCCCCATAGCAGGCCCCTTTGTTTCCATTCCAGGAGGAACCATGCCCTTGGATGTGTCTTCTTTCCTGTTTACTAAACCGCTTCAACTCTTTTAGAAGCAGGACCCAGCTCAGGCCTCATTAGTGGACCTGGCATTTGTGAGTTGCATTATTAACAACTGTGCATAAGAAGTGCCTGTGGAATCCTAAGCACCGGGCACAACTCAAGCCCTGTCCTGGTCAGTCATGGAGACTAAACATTTATTCAGGAGTCAAAACGTGACCGTGGCAGGCGTTTTTGCTTTCGCAAAGCTCTGGGACAAAGACTGAGCCGGTGTTCGTCCTGCCGACCGCCAGACATTTCAGCCATAAGGACGACACAGTTGGCAATGCTGTAGACCCGCCACCTTTCTCATGGCCTAATAATTCAGAATGATGGGCAGATAAAAATAGAGGAGGCGAATGCAGCCGCACAAGACAGTTCTGCCCTCCTGACTGTCACTTTCCTCGGGAGAGCTGTGGCTCAAGGGCAGAAGCCAAGCCAGACTGCACCTGGCCGGTACCTCCCTGTCGTGTTTTTCTGCCACGACAAGCAAGTCACGAAAGAAACACGTGTTTCTGTGTCAGAACATGGAACGGCTAATGGTCCTCCTCTGCTTTGCTGGAAATAGAGGTAAAGACACATGTGGAAAGGACCCGCACGGTATTGTTTGTCCTTCCTATGACAGGAGAAATTTGAATCTGTGTTTTAATTAACTTCTCGCTCCTGCTCCTGTGTTCCCTTGCTCCGGAGCTCCATCTCCCTCTCCCTCAGCTCTGTTTTACAAGAAACAATGTGTTATTGGTTTGGAATTGATTTGGGTGTCATATGTTGTCATTTGATAAAAAACAGTTTAGCTAAGCTGCTTGACATTCGAACAGCTGGTAGTGTCACTTTTGTTAATGATTTTAACCACATTTTTAACAAAACAGCAGATGCTCATCACAAAAGCCATTTTCCTCCTCCCATCTGATTGTGTAAAACCAGCTTCGCTAAAGGCTCTGACTTGAGAGCGCAAGTGCTGGGAGTGATTTGCTTGACCTCATAAGGGAATTTTTTTTTTTTTTTGGCTAGGGGGGAGCATCTAGGGGGAATCTAGAATTCTCTGGCAATGCTGGCAACAAAAAAGCAGTTGTGAAAAGAGCAACCGTGCTAACCTGTTTGAGAAGTGCTCTGAAGACACGCACGATGCGGTGGCACCGGGGAGGACAGGCTCGGTGGCCGCTCAGCTGTGCGGCTGAGCGCCAGGAGCCGCAGCGGCCCGCGGAGAGGCCGAACTGCGCCGCCTCTGGCGGTGGTGTGATGTCATCATCACTTCTCAACTCCTGATTTTTAGGGGAAACGCACCCAACCTCCTCTCCCACCCTCACCTTTCTTTTTTCCCTGCGCTGGCTCTCTGTTGCGGTGGGTGGGCTCCTCAGTGCCGTGGCGCCTGGGCTCTCGGGTGCATGTGCGTCAGCCGTTGTGGTGCACAGGCTTAGCTCTGCGGCCTGCAGGATCTTCCCAGAGCGTGTGCCCTGCGTTGGCAGGCGGATTCTTTACCGCTGGACCACCAAGGAAGCCCCCTCAGTCCCTTTCTTAACCAAGCCATTTTCTGGTCAAGCAAACACACACGCAGAATGGAGTTCGTTTCCCAAAACATTTGCAGTGCAATGTGAAAAATTCCCCTGAAAGATTTCCACTAAGATGCTTTTTTCTGTGTCACCGCAATCTGACCGCGAGCTCTTACCCCACGTTCTCCAGTTTTCACTGCCTTATTCGTGAGTGTTTGGAAGTACTGTCATGAAAATTGCACTGCATATTGGCTCATGTGTTTGTTCACAGTGTTTAGCAAGTATTTATGGAAGTGTTGCTGAGTGAGGGGCAGTGTATCCTGAAGCCTAAGAGCATGTCCCCTGGAGTCTGAAGTACCGTCTTGCAGTGGTCTCCACTGTTTATGAACCTGTGACTTGGGCATAATAAAAGCTTGGTTGCTTTGTGGCTCAGTTCTCTCAGCTTCAAAATGGAGATAATTATAGAACCAATCAGAGAAGTTTTTGGATGGGCGAAAAGAGCTAATCCATGTAGAAATAGATACATAAGAGCAGTGACTGGTATATTGAAAGCACTTAGAAATGTTAACTGTTACTGTTACTACTGTGCAAAAGAGGTATGTTGCTGAGAGGGTTTGTGCTTTTTAAACATTTTGTGATAGACCTTTTAACATCCATGCTACCCCCACATAATTTTATCTAAACTCTGTGAAAATTGGTTCATGAATGTGTGTGCATGTGTTGACAAGATTGGCTTTCTTGTATGTACACAGCACAGATGTACATACAATAAATAGAGGTTCAGTGTATCTGTGGTTTTAATATTTTATAGCTTGAGGATGATTAGGGGAAAAAAAAAGTATCTGAAGAGCTTCTTTAGATTAAAAAAAACAAACAAACAGCTTTTTGGAAGACTGTCTTAAACCAGTACTGATGCCCTCCAGCTAAAGACTACCAGGAGCACACCTGGAGTGGAACAAGTTGGGTTTATTATTGATTGTAAGAGAGAGAACACACACCATGGGGAGCCATGGGGTGTCTAAGTAAGAGTGTGTTAGAAAGGATTTAAGCTTTGTTTGGGTGATTTAGGGAATGTCTGTGGGGATGAGGTTCATTCTGGGTCACATGCTGTCATTAAGTTTGGGGCAATTCTATTATTGGGTATTTCAATAAATCCTCTCCATGGGGAGGGAAAACTAGAGCGAGGCTGAAGCTATCTCCTAAAGAAGCAGCTTTCACTCATATTAGCCAAGGGAGGGCGATGTTCAGTATTTTGTGAGTCGTGCAGAAACCTTGTTTCTGTCTCTGCTCAGACAAAATTGTCAAGGGGTCTTATCGAACTTACCTTGATCTCAGAGTGACCTTTCCTGAGTTTCTGGTGTTCTGTGAGGTTGTTTGTGTCCAGCAGGAGGGCAGTATGGCCTGGCTGTGCAAGCCAGACTAGCTTCTCACACTGAGGCTGGGCTTTGTCAGACCAGTGCTCAGAGGTCTGGGGCCCTGTATTCCCCTCCACCCCTACACCCACCCAGCACCACCATTCTCCTCCTTCCTTCCTCCCTAGAGTGTTTCCATGAGTCACACCAGATACTGATTCAAAGATGACCTGCTCTGAACCATGGAGCAGCAAGGATAAGCTGGCTAGAATTTCTAAGGATGAAAAGCTAGTCTGCTTTAGGAATTGAATAGGCAACACAGGGCACCGGTTAGTCCTGGCAGGCATCTTATCACCATGTGGGGAGCTTGCCTTAGGACAAAGCCTTCTCCAGGTCTATAGAGCAGACAGCTCAAAAGGTCAGAGACCACCAGTGACATGGAAAGTCATTGAGGCTGCCTGTTCCCTGCACTTCCTGTTTGGGGAATTAGTGACTTGCTAGGTTCTGTAGCTGATAGCCTCCTGACTAATGCTCTTACGTATTCCCTTCTGTGAGGTACACACATATCTGAAATGTTGTATGTAAAGGAAAAAAAATTTTTGATCATGGACATTAATTCCTTTTACAAAATAATTCTGTGAATAACTTTTGAAAATATTTAAGTGAAAAGAGGCTGCACTATGTATTCATGGGGCAATATTTTGCTCTTTGGGCCTTACTCTGCATGCCAGGGTTACGAGGGACAGTTTACTGCAGGTTTGCCTCCTTCCTTCTCCCCTTTCTTCCGGGCTCTCACATGCAGGCTCTCTTTGCCGCCTGCCTCTGTAGTTGGCCACATAGCATACTGCTCCGGCTTCTCATACAAGGGCTATCATTATGCTGTCCTGAGAATATCACAGACTGTTCAAACTGAAAGGGACCTCAGAGGTCATCTAATCAAAACCGTCATATTAAAGATGAGTACACCAAGACCCGGAGAATTGGGACTTCACAAAGGTCAAGCAGCTTCTGGCGGAAAAGCTAGACTTTTCCATGCTGCACAGGATTAAAAAGACGCTTGGTGTGCCTTCGACCGCTTTGAATCCTACATCCTTGGCAGGCATGACTAATCACTCACTGTGTTCCTTTCAACCAAGTACCCAGGCCACCTTACGATCCTCAGTGCTGTGCTCCAGCAGCTCATCAGTTGTGCCCCATCAGTCATTGTTGGGATATGCATTGATATCCCAATGCATATCCCATATTCTGTATCGTGTACACTTTATACATCAATATTTATTTCTTAATAAGGGGTAGCTATTTAAATATACAGGTACATTTTAATCATGATGCCATATCTAATGCTCGTGCCTTACATATCTGATACGTAACTATGTATCAAAGAAGTGTAGTTTTTCTAGCATTTTAATGGACATTAATTAAGGCCCAATATTACTTTCATTACCTAGGGGAGAGAGTCATAATGTGTGCAGTATTGTACAAAATATTGAAAAGGGATGGACTGACAGTTTTGTAAGAATCCTTAAAGCTTTTGTGTTATTTTTAATTTTAAGGATTGTGTATCTGATGTCAGACTACTGTAATAACTGAGTTTTTAAACAACTCCATTTTAAGACAGTTTGTTAATTTTAAATATCGAAACGTTCTTTTTTATAATGTTATTTTCTTAAGCTAGAAAATAGTTCTAATCTTGTGATGGTTACTAAGCAACAATTAAAAAGAAATCTCAACGAATTCTTAAAGATTTTATTTACTTCAGAGGGAGAAACATATGGCTTTTGCACACTTGGTGTCTCTTGGCCATAAGTAACAGAGAGGAAGAATAACAGAGGATGAGCTTTACCAAGGTGTTTGCTGGGATAGGACAGGTACCTTTATTAAATTGCTTACCTTTTACTTCTGGGATTCCACAAAACTCACAAACAACAGACCAAAGCTAAAACATGGAGTGACAATGATCCATGTTATGGGTTATGGTGAAGGAATCCAAAGAAGGACCCAAGAGACTGTGTTGGGTTCAGATGCCCACACCTGGATCAGTTACTCTGCTGAGTGTTGGGGGATTTTGATGGGCCAGGCTGATTCATGACTCTCCTCTCTGCTTGCATGAGAAAAGAGTTGTATTTGACCACCTCACTAGGACCACACAGGAATAAGAGAGGAGCAGTTCTGCAAAGGCAAAACCAAATGTTATTGTCAGAATTGGGGAAGGATGCTAGGTGGGCAGGAATAACAGAATCTGTTGCAGGCAGTTTTGCTTTGTGTCTAACTTCCCCCGTGGAGTGGTGGAGGAGGTGGGGTTGGGAAAGTGTCCTGCTTTTGCCGCATTTGACTCAGGATCTGTGACCAGCTTGAAGCTGCGTGTGGAGGGATCCAGGGTTTAAGGAATGGAAAAGTACACAGATAGAACTATAAAGCACTGTCATTCAGCTGTAGGACTGAGATTTGCAGCTTACATTTTATACTCTTACACAACATATTACGTGAAATGGAGTATGGTGCCAGCTCTATGACCTTTCTTATTCTTGAAGAACCTGACTTGTTTCTGGGATTCTGTGCCACTATTAGAGATACTTCAGGGTGATGTTTCTCCTTTTCTCTTTGCCACTGAATAGTTTAAATATAAATTGACTTTTTGGAAGAAGCAAATGTTTCATATAGGAATAAGTAAACTGTCATAGAGATCATTTCATAGCTGAAGATGATTAATTGTGCCTTTTAATCATAGTTCCATTATCATATGAAACAGTTATGTCATTGGACCCATTTTGCTTAATGAAGGTTTAGCACTACTAAGAGCATATTTGCATTAATGAGGCATCACAGGTTATTAATTGAAATCTAATAACAGCTTAGAATATTATAAGTTTGCATTAATTGGAAACAGAATTGTGGATTTATTGGCAATATACCTCTTGTCATCTCAGAGAAATGATTCCTTGATGGAATATAAAGAGGCTATTTTTCACCAGTTGGAGTTCCTGGTTCTTCTGTGTTGATTTTATTTTAGACTGGAATAGCCCTTTATGACAGATCTCTACAGCAGGACCTTTTGGTAACCCTGGTACCATCCCACCATGGTCTCTTTGGTCTTTTCCCTGTTCATTCGTCAACTGCTAAGGGAAGAAATAGAGTGAGGTGAGCATGGGTCAAGGAAGGGATGCTCTTTGAGGCGGTTCTGTCAATGCCTCACCTCCCCAGGGAGCCATGGCTTGGACACCATAACCAAAGAAGTTCCCTTCACTAGATTCCTTTAGCACTCCTGGTTATCTCCTTTAAAGCACGTATGACCAATTACAACTGTGTTTGCTTATCCGCCTGTTGTTTGTTTTCTCTGTAGTATGACATCTCTAGAGAACAGGAACAGCATCTGTCTTGTTCATTGTATCCCCCAGCACCTTGCTCAATGCAGACAGACAGTAAATAGCTATTGGCTAGATCACTGGATCCTGACTTAGGCTAGAAGAACCTGGGGAGGGTGAATTACTGTTCAAGCTACGTAATCTTTCCATGCAGGTTAATTCTGGGGTCTAGGGTAGAATGATAAAATGCTGGACCTAAAATTTATCCTCAGGTCACTCTGTGCCCTTGGTNTGCCTCTTCAGTTGGTTCTGGCACAATTCCTCTCCCCCTCCTCCCCCCCCAACCCCCGCAGTAGAGGTCCCTCCCGAGTTACCTATCTTGAAACTCTCCACGCACAGTGCACCTTCTGTTCCTGGCAAACTTCCTCTCCCCATAGCAGGCCCCTTTGTTTCCATTCCAGGAGGAACCATGCCCTTGGATGTGTCTTCTTTCCTGTTGACTAAACCGCTTCAACTCTTTTAGAAGCGGGACCCAGCTCAGGCCTCATTAGTGGACCTGGCATTTGTGAGTTGCATTATTAATAATTGTCCATACGAAGTGCCTGTGGAATCCTAAGCACTGGGCACTACTCAAGCCCTGTCCTGGTCACAGTCATGGAAACTAATTTATTCAGGAGTCAAAACGTGACCGTGGCAGGCGTTTTTGCTTTCGCAAAGCTCTGGGACAAAGACTGAGCCGGTGTTCGTCCTGCCGACCGCCAGACATTTCAGCCATAAGGACGACACAGTTGGCAGTGCTGTAGACCCGCCACCTTTCTCATGGCCTGATAATTCAGAATGATGGGCAGATAAAAATAGAGGAGGCGAATGCAGCCGCACAAGACAGTTCTGTCCCCCTGACTGTCACTTTCCTCAGGAGAGCTGTGGCTCAAGGGCAGAAGCCAAGCCAGACTGCACCTGGCCGGTACCTCCCTGTCGTGTTTTTCTGCCACGACAAGCAAGTCACGAAAGAAACACGTGTTTCTGTGTCAGAACATGGAACGGCTAATGGTCCTCCTCTGCTTTGCTGGAAATAGAGGTAAAGACACATGTGGAAAGGACCCGCACGGTATTGTTTGTCCTTCCTATGACAGGAGAAATTTGAATCTGTGTTTTAATTAACTTCTCGCTCCTGCTCCTGTGTTCCCTTGCTCCGGAGCTCCATCTCCCTCTCCCTCAGCTCTGTTTTACAAGAAACAATGTGTTATTGGTTTGGAATTGATTTGGGTGTCATATGTTGTCATTTGATAAAAAACAGTTTAGCTAAGCTGCTTGACATTCGAACAGCTGGTAGTGTCACTTTTGTTAATGATTTTAACCACATTTTTAACAAAACAGCAGATGCTCATCACAAAAGCCATTTTCCTCCTCCCATCTGATTGTGTAAAACCAGCTTCGCTAAAGGCTCTGACTTGAGAGCGCAAGTGCTGGGAGTGATTTGCTTGACCTCATAAGGGAATTTTTTTTTTTTTTTGGCTAGGGGGGAGCATCTAGGGGGAATCTAGAATTCTCTGGCAATGCTGGCAACAAAAAAGCAGTTGTGAAAAGAGCAACCGTGCTAACCTGTTTGAGAAGTGCTCTGAAGACACGCACGATGCGGTGGCACCGGGGAGGACAGGCTCGGTGGCCGCTCAGCTGTGCGGCTGAGCGCCAGGAGCCGCAGCGGCCCGCGGAGAGGCCGAACTGCGCCGCCTCTGGCGGTGGTGTGATGTCATCATCACTTCTCAACTCCTGATTTTTAGGGGAAACGCACCCAACCTCCTCTCCCACCCTCACCTTTCTTTTTTCCCTGCGCTGGCTCTCTGTTGCGGTGGGTGGGCTCCTCAGTGCCGTGGCGCCTGGGCTCTCGGGTGCATGTGCGTCAGCCGTTGTGGTGCACAGGCTTAGCTCTGCGGCCTGCAGGATCTTCCCAGAGCGTGTGCCCTGCGTTGGCAGGCGGATTCTTTACCGCTGGACCACCAAGGAAGCCCCCTCAGTCCCTTTCTTAACCAAGCCATTTTCTGGTCAAGCAAACACACACGCAGAATGGAGTTCGTTTCCCAAAACATTTGCAGTGCAATGTGAAAAATTCCCCTGAAAGATTTCCAGTAAGATGCTTTTTTCTGTGTCACCGCAATCTGACCGCGAGCTCTTACCCCACGTTCTCCAGTTTTCACTGCCTTATTCGTGAGTGTTTGGAAGTACTGTCATGAAAATTGCACTGCATATTGGCTCATGTGTTTGTTCACAGTGTTTAGCAAGTATTTATGGAAGTGTTGCTGAGTGAGGGGCAGTGTATCCTGAAGCCTAAGAGCATGTCCCCTGGAGTCTGAAGTACCGTCTTGCAGTGGTCTCCACTGTTTATGAACCTGTGACTTGGGCATAATAAAAGCTTGGTTGCTTTGTGGCTCAGTTCTCTCAGCTTCAAAATGGAGATAATTATAGAACCAATCAGAGAAGTTTTTGGATGGGCGAAAAGAGCTAATCCATGTAGAAATAGATACATAAGAGCAGTGACTGGTATATTGAAAGCACTTAGAAATGTTAACTGTTACTGTTACTACTGTGCAAAAGAGGTATGTTGCTGAGAGGGTTTGTGCTTTTTAAACATTTTGTGATAGACCTTTTAACATCCATGCTACCCCCACATAATTTTATCTAAACTCTGTGAAAATTGGTTCATGAATGTGTGTGCATGTGTTGACAAGATTGGCTTTCTTGTATGTACACAGCACAGATGTACATACAATAAATAGAGGTTCAGTGTATCTGTGGTTTTAATATTTTATAGCTTGAGGATGATTAGGGGAAAAAAAAAGTATCTGAAGAGCTTCTTTAGATTAAAAAAAACAAACAGCTTTTTGGAAGACTGTCTTAAACCAGTACTGATGCCCTCCAGCTAAAGACTACCAGGAGCACACCTGGAGTGGAACAAGTTGGGTTTATTATTGATTGTAAGAGAGAGAACACACACCATGGGGAGCCATGGGGTGTCTAAGTAAGAGTGTGTTAGAAAGGATTTAAGCTTTGTTTGGGTGATTTAGGGAATGTCTGTGGGGATGAGGTTCATTCTGGGTCACATGCTGTCATTAAGTTTGGGGCAATTCTATTATAAAACAAACAGCTTTTTGGAAGACTGTCTTAAACCAGTACTGATGCCCTCCAGCTAAAGACTACCAGGAGCACACCTGGAGTGGAACAAGTTGGGTTTATTATTGATTGTAAGAGAGAGAACACACACCATGGGGAGCCATGGGGTGTCTAAGCAAGAGTGTGTTAGAAAGGATTTAAGCTTTGTTTGGGTGATTTAGGGAATGTCTGTGGGGATGAGGTTCATTCTGGGTCACATGCTGTCATTAAGTTTGGGGCAATTCTATTATTGGGTATTTCAATAAATCCTCTCCATGGGGAGGGAAAACTAGAGCGAGGCTGAAGCTATCTCCTAAAGAAGCAGCTTTCACTCATATTAGCCAAGGGAGGGCGATGTTCAGTATTTTGTGAGTCGTGCAGAAACCTTGTTTCTGTCTCTGCTCAGACAAAATTGTCAAGGGGTCTTATCGAACTTACCTTGATCTCAGAGTGACCTTTCCTGAGTTTCTGGTGTTCTGTGAGGTTGTTTGTGTCCAGCAGGAGGGCAGTATGGCCTGGCTGTGCAAGCCAGACTAGCTTCTCACACTGAGGCTGGGCTTTGTCAGACCAGTGCTCAGAGGTCTGGGGCCCTGTATTCCCCTCCGCCCCTACACCCACCCAGCACCACCATTCTCCTCCTTCCTTCCTCCCTAGAGTGTTTCCATGAGTCACACCAGATACTGATTCAAAGATGACCTGCTCTGAACCATGGAGCAGCAAGGATAAGCTGGCTAGAATTTCTAAGGATGAAAAGCTAGTCTGCTTTAAGAATTGAATAGGCAACACAGGGCACCGGTTAGTCCTGGCAGGCATCTTATCACCATGTGGGGAGCTTGCCTTAGGACAAAGCCTTCTCCAGGTCTATAGAGCAGACAGCTCAAAAGGTCAGAGGCCACCAATGACATGGAAAGTCATTGAGGCTGCCTGTTCCCTGCACTTCCTGTTTGGGGAGTTAGTGACTTGCTAGGTTCTGTAGCTGATAGCCTCCTGACTAATGCTCTTACGTATTCCCTTCTGTGAGGTACACACATATCTGAAATGTTGTATGTAAAGGAAAAAAAATTTTTAATCATGGACATTAATTCCTTTTACAAAATAATTCTGTGAATAACTTTTGAAAATATTTAAGTGAAAAGAGGCTGCACTATGTATTCATGGGGCAATATTTTGCTCTTTGGGCCTTACTCTGCATGCCAGGGTTACGAGGGACAGTTTACTGCAGGTTTGCCTCCTTCCTTCTCCCCTTTCTTCCGGGCTCTCACATGCAGGCTCTCTTTGCCGCCTGCCTCTGTAGTTGGCCACATACCATATTGCTCCGGCTTCTCATACAAGGGCTATTATTATGCTTTCCTGAGAATATCACAGACTGTTCAAACTGAAAGGGACCTCAGAGGTCATCTAATCAAAACCGTCATATTAAAGATGAGTACACCAAGACCCGGAGAACTGGGACTTCACAAAGGTCAAGCAGCTTCTGGCGGAAAAGCTAGACTTTTCCATGCTGCACAGGATTAAAAAGACGCTTGGTGTGCCTTCGACCGCTTTGAATCCTACATCCTTGGCAGGCATGACTAATCACTCACTGTGTTCCTTTCAACCAAGTACCCAGGCCACCTTACGATCCTCAGTGCTGTGCTCCAGCAGCTCATCAGTTGTGCCCCATCAGTCATTGTTGGGATATGCATTGATATCCCAATGCATATCCCATATTCTGTATCGTGTACACTTTATACATCAATATTTATTTCTTAATAAGGGGTAGCTATTTAAATATACAGGTATATTTTAATCATGATGCCATATCTAATGCTCGTGCCTTACATATCTGATACGTAACTATGTATCAAAGAAGTGTAGTTTTTCTAGCATTTTAATGGACATTAATTAAGGCCCAATATTACTTTCATTACCTAGGGGAGAGAGTCATAATGTGTGCAGTATTGTACAAAATATTGAAAAGGGATGGACTGACAGTTTTGTAAGAATCCTTAAAGCTTTTGTGTTATTTTTAATTTTAAGGATTGTGTATCTGATGTCAGACTACTGTAATAACTGAGTTTTTAAACAACTCCATTTTAAGACAGTTTGTTAATTTTAAATATCGAAACGTTCTTTTTTATAATGTTATTTTCTTAAGCTAGAAAATAGTTCTAATCTTGTGATGGTTACTAAGCAACAATTAAAAAGAAATCTCAACGAATTCTTAAAGATTTTATTTACTTCAGAGGGAGAAACATATGGCTTTTGCACACTTGGTGTCTCTTGGCCATAAGTAACAGAGAGGAAGAATAACAGAGGATGAGCTTTACCAAGGTGTTTGCTGGGATAGGACAGGTACCTTTATTAAATTGCTTACCTTTTACTTCTGGGATTCCACAAAACTCACAAACAACAGACCAAAGCTAAAACATGGAGTGACAATGATCCATGTTATGGGTTATGGTGAAGGAATCCAAAGAAGGACCCAAGAGACTGTGTTGGGTTCAGATGCCCACACCTGGATCAGTTACTCTGCTGAGTGTTGGGGGATTTTGATGGGCCAGGCTGATTCATGACTCTCCTCTCTGCTTGCATGAGAAAAGAGTTGTATTTGACCACCTCACTAGGACCACACAGGAATAAGAGAGGAGCAGTTCTGCAAAGGCAAAACCAAATGTTATTGTCAGAATTGGGGAAGGATGCTAGGTGGGCAGGAATAACAGAATCTGTTGCAGGCAGTTTTGCTTTGTGTCTAACTTCCCCCGTGGAGTGGTGGAGGAGGTGGGGTTGGGAAAGTGTCCTGCTTTTGCCGCATTTGACTCAGGATCTGTGACCAGCTTGAAGCTGCGTGTGGAGGGATCCAGGGTTTAAGGAATGGAAAAGTACACAGATAGAACTATAAAGCACTGTCATTCAGCTGTAGGACTGAGATTTGCAGCTTACATTTTATACTCTTACACAACATATTACGTGAAATGGAGTATGGTGCCAGCTCTATGACCTTTCTTATTCTTGAAGAACCTGACTTGTTTCTGGGATTCTGTGCCACTATTAGAGATACTTCAGGGTGATGTTTCTCCTTTTCTCTTTGCCACTGAATAGTTTAAATATAAATTGACTTTTTGGAAGAAGCAAATGTTTCATATAGGAATAAGTAAACTGTCATAGAGATCATTTCATAGCTGAAGATGATTAATTGTGCCTTTTAATCATAGTTCCATTATCATATGAAACAGTTATGTCATTGGACCCATTTTGCTTAATGAAGGTTTAGCACTACTAAGAGCATATTTGCATTAATGAGGCATCACAGGTTATTAATTGAAATCTAATAACAGCTTAGAATATTATAAGTTTGCATTAATTGGAAACAGAATTGTGGATTTATTGGCAATATACCTCTTGTCATCTCAGAGAAATGATTCCTTGATGGAATATAAAGAGGCTATTTTTCACCAGTTGGAGTTCCTGGTTCTTCTGTGTTGATTTTATTTTAGACTGGAATAGCCCTTTATGACAGATCTCTACAGCAGGACCTTTTGGTAACCCTGGTACCATCCCACCATGGTCTCTTTGGTCTTTTCCCTGTTCATTCGTCAACTGCTAAGGGAAGAAATAGAGTGAGGTGAGCATGGGTCAAGGAAGGGATGCTCTTTGAGGCGGTTCTGTCAATGCCTCACCTCCCCAGGGAGCCATGGCTTGGACACCATAACCAAAGAAGTTCCCTTCACTAGATTCCTTTAGCACTCCTGGTTATCTCCTTTAAAGCACGTATGACCAATTACAACTGTGTTTGCTTATCCGCCTGTTGTTTGTTTTCTCTGTAGTATGACATCTCTAGAGAACAGGAACAGCATCTGTCTTGTTCATTGTATCCCCCAGCACCTTGCTCAATGCAGACAGACAGTAAATAGCTATTGGCTAGATCACTGGATCCTGACTTAGGCTAGAAGAACCTGGGGAGGGTGAATTACTGTTCAAGCTAAGTAATCTTTCCATGCAGGTTAATTCTGGGGTCTAGGGTAGAATGATAAAATGCTGGACCTAAAATTTATCCTCAGGTCACTCTGTGCCCTTGGCGTTTGTGTTGTAGAAACTTGGCCTTAGGAGATCACTGAATTTAATTCACTTTGGATTGTGTCCCTGAGACTGGGGAAAACAAGGAACAGAAACAGTCCCTTGGTATTGTGTCTTCTGACAATTGAGTGAGAGTTGTGTTTTCTAACACTTCTTAATTAAGAATTTTGTTGAAACCAACATTCATAATAAACCTCAAAATAGAATTTCAATGTAATAATTGTCACTTTTGTTAAGGCTCGTAGAAACCAAACATACTCAGCTGGGTGTAGCCTTGAAGTTACAGGAAGGTAATTTTAGTTGGAGTTGAGAGTCTGTGAAGGTGGGGGAAGAGGATTAGCATTGGGAAAACTGGGACTTTTTTTTTTGTGCCTTTTTTTTAAAAAAATGGTGAATTGTGTGTGGAACTTACTGTGCTTTCACTTGGTGTGAAATACAGAAATATGGCATGGTGGAGAGAGAGCTTTCAGCAGGCCATTGGCAACACAGGTCCTAGTGCAGTCTTTTTTAATTAATAACTGAGAGACTGAGGGAATCTCAGTTTCTTGAATGTCATCTGGAGAAGAGAGACATCTATCTTGTACATCGTACAAAATTTTTGTAAAGGTAATTGAGNGGTGGAGAGAGAGCTTTCAGCAGGCCATTGGCAACACAGGTCCTAGTGCAGTCTTTTTTAATTAATAACTGAGAGACTGAGGGAATCTCAGTTTCTTGAATGTCATCTGGAGAAGAGAGACATCTATCTTGTACATCGTACAAAATTTTTGTAAAGGTAATTGAGGAACGTAAATGAATGCACTTTGTAAATTGTAAGGCAGATGCAAGGTATTGCTATTATTCATGTTAGCTCAGAAGTAAGAACAGCAGTAAGAAAGAACTTCCCAGGGGCAACCTGGATTGACTCTTGGCCAAACAGAAGTAGCAGCTCTTAATTTTTCATTATGCCAGACATTGAAGATTCCATCTAGCTTTCCTATGGAGCTTTCAGTTATCACACACCCCCAACTAAGAGCATATTTGCATTAATGAGGCATCACAGGTTATTAATTGAAATCTAATAACAGCTTAGAATATTATAAGTTTGCATTAATTGGAAACAGAATTGTGGATTTATTGGCAATATACCTCTTGTCATCTCAGAGAAATGATTCCTTGATGGAATATAAAGAGGCTATTTTTCACCAGTTGGAGTTCCTGGTTCTTCTGTGTTGATTTTATTTTAGACTGGAATAGCCCTTTATGACAGATCTCTACAGCAGGACCTTTTGGTAACCCTGGTACCATCCCACCATGGTCTCTTTGGTCTTTTCCCTGTTCATTCGTCAACTGCTAAGGGAAGAAATAGAGTGAGGTGAGCATGGGTCAAGGAAGGGATGCTCTTTGAGGCGGTTCTGTCAATGCCTCACCTCCCCAGGGAGCCATGGCTTGGACACCATAACCAAAGAAGTTCCCTTCACTAGATTCCTTTAGCACTCCTGGTTATCTCCTTTAAAGCACGTATGACCAATTACAACTGTGTTTGCTTATCCGCCTGTTGTTTGTTTTCTCTGTAGTATGACATCTCTAGAGAACAGGAACAGCATCTGTCTTGTTCATTGTATCCCCCAGCACCTTGCTCAATGCAGACAGACAGTAAATAGCTATTGGCTAGATCACTGGATCCTGACTTAGGCTAGAAGAACCTGGGGAGGGTGAATTACTGTTCAAGCTACGTAATCTTTCCATGCAGGTTAATTCTGGGGTCTAGGGTAGAATGATAAAATGCTGGACCTAAAATTTATCCTCAGGTCACTCTGTGCCCTTGGTGTTTGTGTTGTAGAAACTTGGCCTTAGGAGATAGATCACTGAATTTAATTCACTTTGGATTGTGTCCCTGAGACTGGGGAAAACAAGGAACAGAAACAGTCCCTTGGTATTGTGTCTTCTGACAATTGAGTGAGAGTTGTGTTTTCTAACACTTCTTAATTAAGAATTTTGTTGAAACCAACATTCATAATAAACCTCAAAATAGAATTTCAATGTAATAATTGTCACTTTTGTTAAGGCTCGTAGAAACCAAACATACTCAGCTGGGTGTAGCCTTGAAGTTACAGGAAGGTAATTTTAGTTGGAGTTGAGAGTCTGTGAAGGTGGGGGAAGAGGATTAGCATTGGGAAAACTGGGACTTTTTTTGTGTGTGCCTTTTTTTAAAAAAAATGGTGAATTGTGTGTGGAACTTACTGTGCTTTCACTTGGTGTGAAATACAGAAATATGGCATGGTGGAGAGAGAGCTTTCAGCAGGCCATTGGCAACACAGGTCCTAGTGCAGTCTTTTTTAATTAATAACTGAGAGACTGAGGGAATCTCAGTTTCTTGAATGTCATCTGGAGAAGAGAGACATCTATCTTGTACATCGTACAAAATTTTTGTAAAGGTAATTGAGGAACGTAAATGAATGCACTTTGTAAATTGTAAGGCAGATGCAAGGTATTGCTATTATTCATGTTAGCTCAGAAGTAAGAACAGCAGTAAGAAAGAACTTCCCAGGGGCAACCTGGATTGACTCTTGGCCAAACAGAAGTAGCAGCTCTTAATTTTTCATTATGCCAGACATTGAAGATTCCATCTAGCTTTCCTATGGAGCTTTCAGTTATCACACACCCCCCCACACTTTTTTTTTTTTAGCTTGAAAGTGTAAGTGATACTGAAATTATGTTTTAAGAAACTTAAAGATATCCACATTAAAGCAATGAGATGCAGTGTTTTAAACTATCCTTTTGGAAATGATTTTTTAAATATTTAAATCACAGTATCGTTGACTTGCAATATTATATTTCTAGTTTCTATTTTTCTATGTTAGTTTCTATTTTTTAAAAAACAACTTAAAAAAAATCATGATGCCTCATCATAGACAAGGGTGAAACTTACTAGGTATTCTCATCCCCTCCTGGTGGGGTACAGAAAGCCCATGCAGTACAGATTGAAGGCGAAGCAATGCGTAAAAGACCACATAGGTGGGGAGTTGTGGCAGAGTTTTAAGGTAACTACCTTTGTAGCTTTTCAAGTCTTCCTTCACTGTGTTGCATTTGGGTTCAGAGCAATTCTTGAAACCTCTTGGTTTTTCTCTTGATTGGGAGCATGTTGGTTTTTTCTCTATATGTGTATTGTCTGAAAACTGCCTGTGGGCAGAAAAATCCATACACGTCTTAGAAAGACATGCCCTGATCTTTTGACTCTCTGGAAGTGGCTATGATCTCCTTTCTGTCTTGGAGAAAGCTCAATATATTTTTCTCTCTGGGTGAACTATCACATTACTAATATAGCAAAGCATTTTTTACATAAGAATGTAGTCAAATTATTTAAGATATTAGAAACCAGTTGTGTGTGTATGTGTGTGTGTACTACCTATTAAGGGATACTATTTCTTATTCAGTTCAGTTCAGTCGCTTAGTCGTGTCCCACTCTTTGTGACCCCATGAATCGCAGCACGCCAGGTCTCCCTGTCAATCACCAACTCCTGGAGTTCACCCAAACTCATGTGCATCAAGTCGGTGATGCTATGCAGCCATCTCATCCTCTGTCATCCCCTTCTCCTCCTACCCCCAATCCCTCCCAGCATCAGGGTCTTTTCCAATGAGTCAGCTCTTCGCATGAGGTGGCCAAAGTATTGGAGTTTCAGCCTCAGCATCAGTCCTTCCAATGAACACCCACGACTGGTCTCCTTTAGGATGGACTGGTTGGATCTCCTTGCAGTCCAAGGGACCCTCAAGAGACTTCTCCGGCACCACAGTTCAAAAGCATCAATTCTTCGCTGCTTAGCTTTCTTCACAGTCCAACTCTCACATCCATACATGACCACTGGAAAAACCATAGCCTTGACTAGACGGACCTTTGTTGGCAAAGTAATACCTCTGCTTTTGAATATACTATCTAGGTTGGTCATAACTTTCCTTCCAAGGAGTAAGCATAATATTTCCTATTACACAGCCTCAAAATAAAATTACCTTGCCTACAAACTTTCAAATATGAAATATGATTGCCTTTCACTGAGCACTTCTGATGCTGACTAAGCTGTATTAAGGATACCTGCGTCTTTAATCACATAAATAGATCTAGTAGTATCTGAACACTGGTTTACCTTTGGATCATTTTATGGACGAATTTACTTATTCACTGATTCATTCATTCATTCGCCAAGTATTTATAGAGTAACTTGTATGTGCCAGGCTCCTTTCTTTGTGTTAGGGTTCAGCGGCAAATAAGACAAACAAAAATCCTTCTGCCCATAGAGATTACATCTCAGTGGAGAATATCATCAACAAGTCAGCAAGAAATTAATGTGGTTGCAGACAGTGATACTTGTGGATGAAAAAACTAAGACAAGGGAATAATGAGTTTTGGTAAGCAATGCTATTTTTGATGGGCTTCCCAGGTGCCTCAGTGGTAAAGAATCTGCCTGCAGTGCAGGAGACGTGGGTTCAGTCCCTGGATTGGGAAGATACCCTGGAGAAGGAAATGGCAATCCACTCCAGTATTCTTGTCTGGGAAATCCCATGGACGGAGGGGCCTGATGGGCTACAGTCCATGAATTTGCAACTGAGCTCACATGCACACTATGTTTAATAGAGTGTTAATAAAGTTGTAATAGAATGTAATAACATGTTTTTGAAGTTATGATATTTGAAGTGAATGAAGCCAGGGAAAGGCCCTGGATAGATCGAGGGGGAAAGTGTTCAGTAGTATGAAGGCCTTCAGATATGAAAGAGATTGGGATATTGAAGGAACAGGAAGAAAGCCAGTGGAGCTAGAGCTTTGTGATATTGATAAGAATTGAGGTTGGATGGCTAGGCCTGGCCAGGTTAAGTCAAAAGAACTTTATAGGCTCTGATAAGGAATTTGCAATGGGAAGAATGTGGGGAGTGATAAATAGTGTTGTGATCTGACTTGTTTTATTTTCAAAAAACGAATTTTATGGTGTCCTGTGGAGAACAGATGATAGGAATAAGTTTGAAAGAAAAAAGATTGGCTACAGTCTTTGGGAATAATTCAGAAAAGAGGTGATGGTGGCTTGGGTGTGGTGATGCTGGTGGAGATAGTGAGAACTGATCAGAGTCTTGATATATTTTGAGGATCTTGTACCATATTATGTAATCTAGGAATGTGACTATGATCAAGGCATATCACATGATTATATGGTTTATATGCTGGCTTCAGTTAGTTAGGTAGGAACAATGTGTTCTTAAGTCGGACTAGATGGGTAAGGATGGACAGGATTACAAAGCTCTGATGACTCTCATGTTCCATCTGTTGGATCAGCATTCTTTAGATAGTTTATGTTCTGCTAAAATGTTGAAAAGGTGCCAGTACAGATTCATCCACCTCTATACCTGACAAAATACAATATTGCCATATTATCCTATTATGACTTATTGAAAGTCTTTAAGTCTACTGTGAAGTAAATATAAGTTCATGCTGACTTATTATTATTATTATTATTAAGCTAAACTTTATATTTGTACCAGCAAATGACCAAAGCTCGATGAAATTCTGAGGTAGAGAGTTCTGGATTTAGTCCCAGGGGTTTAAACCATTGCTTTATTCTGGTTAGTGTAGGGACAACAGAAATTGGCTTCAGTAATAAAATAGGGGTCTCTCTCTGTCTAACGTCACGGCGTAAGGATGTTCCGGGAGATGCACGATTTCCGGAAATGTGAAACCTGCTTGATCGCCACCGTAATACCGACAACTACAGTTCTACCGTAGGTATCGGAAAGAAGTTCAGTGATCGTTGACCCGTGTGGACGTGTGACAAACTTTAATTATATTTTTCATAAAAATTATTAGTTTGAGTAAGAACTAGGGATTCTTACCTGGGGATGAACGTCTGAATCTCATATAAGTCAAACGTCGACTACGGTCCGAACAACGACCTCCTTCTCCCCTTCCTTCCTGACACCCCTCGTTCCACAGGTGGCGGGACGCTATCGCAACATCGTAGGAGTCCGAGGGACGGACGACACTCGATCGGAAATCTGTGGTACCTTGAGACCTGGGGAGTAAACTCACTGTCTCTATCAAACGAACTTTATGGCGTTCAAGAAAAATAAACGATGCAGGAATATTCCTTGTTTCCTTCATTTTGCAACTATCAAGAGTCTTGTCGTATCATCTTCTTTACGTAAAACAAAAGTTGTCTCGGGTAGTCACAATTAGGACTTTTTTGTACAACCTCATATAAGTCATTAGGGGAGAAAGGACACCAAATAACACTAGGTGTATGTCTAAAGGGAGAACCTTCGTCTGTAACTACCACGGACAAAAACATTAAGAGAAAACATTTAGCACAATGTATCAACGGTCTTTTACTCACCTCTTTACGACACCTTCTGTTTCTTTATTCCTGAATTGACATAAGTGCAAGAGTATGTCCCCACAAAGTCTGGAAATTCTAGGATGATCCGCTCAACAATCTTCCTCGATCAAAACTTCAAGGTTTTTGTGTCCAACGGGAATATTTTACCCTGTATGTCAACAACTACAATAAAAACATTACCACAGCGGGGGGCACCTCTTCTAGGTGGTAGAAGAAAACTCACGCTAGGGATTGCTGTTACATGTCCAAGGTCAAAAAACAGTAGCTAATGTTCACAGCAGGGAAGAAGAGGTGGCAGAATGAAAATTAGGGGCGTGTTTGCACTTTGTTAAGGCTGGATGGCATCACTGACTCGATGGACGTGAGTCTGAGTGAACTCTGGGAGTTGGTGAGGGACAGGGAGGGAGGCTTGGCATGCTGCGATTCATGGGGTTGCAAAGAGTCAGACATGACTGAGCGACTGAACTGAAGGCTAAATTTATTTTTAAGTGAGAAATTCTACCTTTATTCACACAGCCCTTGCGTGCATGCTAAGTCACTTCGGTTGTATCTGACTCTTTGTGACCCCATGAACTGTACCCTGCTGGGGCTTTTTTGTCCGTGGGATTCTCCAAGCAAGAATATTGGAATGAGTTACCATTTCCTTCTTCAGGAAATCTTTCCAAACCAGGGTTTGAACCATGTCTCTTGCATTTCCTGCATTGACAGGCCGGTTCTTTACCACTGGTGCCGCCCAGGAAGCCCCTCAAACAGCCCATATTCAAGAAAAAAAATTTTTTTTTTAATTTAAATAGCCTATATTCCTCTTCTGAGCAAGAGTTATATGCTTAGGCTCTGAAAGAATCTTAAGGTTTTAATTCTGCAAGAGGTAACCCCTGATTTCCATTATGTTTTCTTGCTGGGGATTCTGACAGATATGTGTTCTTTGGAGCCAATGTACTATGACCTGTCAAACATTTCAGATGCCAAGTCTGATTACTTTGCCCATGAAAACGGCCTGGTAAATCTCCCTCAACACATTTTTCCACCTAATATTTGTGGTTTTAAGTAAAATATGCTGCTGAGACTATATACAGTATTAGCAAATGGTACAAAGGTAAACTTCTAACAGAAAGGTCAGCTATAATTTAAGAGGAGAAAAATGAATTATGTTGCATCTCTTCGTCTTCTGTCCTGTATACCATATGTTTTTCTCATCAGGTAATGCTAGAAGGTGTTTATTTTTCCCATCTTGAAACAGTTTCCTCATCCCTGATCTGATGAAAATATTCCATTTAAAATACTACTTTTCTTCTATTCCATGTATTTATCCATATAGCATGCACAGTAGGGGAACCTTGGGTTTATTAATACACAAGGTCTTATAATACTGGATTGGCCAAAAAGTTGGTTCAAGGTTTTTGGTAAGATTGTACAGAAAAACCCCAATGAATTTTTGGCCAACCAAATACTATTACTATATTGATGAAAGAACCAGCATTTAACATTGTTCCCAGTGTCCTTCCTTGTCACTGAAGGTAAAATTTTCTTTTCTTTTTTGCGAATATGACCCAGCAAGCGCCATGTGTCCCTCTGGCTGGATGCATTAATCTGTACTCCACACAGAAGGGATGGTTTTAGTATTACATTCCTGCAAGGAAGCGTCTCTATCAGTGAGAGCACTTGGTGGCAATTGTGTTATGCAGAGCCTTCTAGCCTGATTTTCCACTGTCCTAATAGTGGGCTGGCTAAGCACTCTGGCACCATGGTGATAGACCTGATGGCTGGATGCATTAATCTGTACTCCACACAGAAGGGATGGTTTTAGTATTACATTCCTGCAAGGAAGCCTCTCCATCAGTGAGAGCACTTGGTGGCAATTGTGTTATGCAGAGCCTTCCAGCCTGATTTTTCACTGTCCTAATAGTGGGCTAGCTAAGCACTCTGGCACCATGGTGATAGACCTGAAAAAAAAAAGCATAAATAGGCCTGGATTTGTTTAATAATGAACATTCTGGATGTCACTTTGTAACTGCGGAATCCCTCCTGCGGCACATTAAGCTATAGCAGGCATATTCTGGTAGCTGACTTAGTGGTATGGAGAAACAGTGGCAAGGTGGCCTAACACAATTCCTTTGTTCTTGGGGGAGTCAGCCTAAGTTTTCTTTGCTAACTTTCCTGCTGTTGTTCACTTGATCCTCCTTGTCTTGGATTTGACTGAACCGCTACAGTATGACACGCACAGCAGTCAAGGCAGGAGTGTAAACACACCATGCAGTCTACATTTTGGCCCTATCTGCTGCTGCTGGTGCTAAGTCACTTCAGTCGTGCCCGACTCTGTGTGACCCCATAGACGGCAGCCTACCAGGCTCCCTCGTCCCTGGGATTCTCCAGGCAAGAATACTGGAGTGGGTTGCCATTTCCTTCTCCAAGGCATGAAAGAGAAAAGTGAAAGTGAAGTCGCTCAGTCTGTCCGACTGTTAGCGACCCCATGGACTGCAGCCCACCAGGCTCCTCCGTCCATTGGATTTTCCAGGCAAGAGTACTGGGGTGGGGTGCCATTGCCTTCCCCGTTGGCCCTATCTAGCCTCACAGTTTGAGGGCAGGGTATGTTAGTTTCCTTCTAAACCCAGAGCTGCTGCGTTCTTGTCTCTTGAATCATTGGTAAGACTTGTAGCTGTAAGAGTTACTCATAAAATTCAACCAGCTTTACTTGACTGGCCAGTGAGATTGTTTCTGTACAGATAGAAACTTCAAATCATTCCTTTAGCTTCCAGTCCTGAAAGAGGTTTTACAAACGTTTGTTTGTATTATTGAAGGCTTTTTCTTCCTGGTTGGGTTCATTAATACCTTTTTGTTAGTACTACTCTGCTTTTGCGAATAGCTTTTTCTGAACAGCTTTCTCTGGAGGAAAATCCAATTTAGTTGCAAGCAATATTACCAGTTCCGCTCTTTTATTTTTCCTTCCTCATTTGAAAGGAAAATAAAAGATTGTGTATCCAAATAAAGATGTATGATTTATGGCATTAGCGCTTCTATTAATAAATTTATGCAGCAATTATATATCTTCACATTTTGAATCTATCCATGACTGAAGACTGCTTCTTTATTTTGCAAGAGCATATTTTTCTTCAAGACACATCTCATCTTCTTGAATCTTAAACTGTTGCCTCAAATTTCCATCCAAAGTGGACACCTGGTGGAGAATTGTTTAACGTATCTGGAAATGGAATAAATATTGCTGTAGATTTAATCTTAGACCTCTTGAAACATAGGTGGTCTTAATGGTAGTCATCTGCACAGTTTCTTAGGACTAACCTTTGCTCATTACAGATAAATCCTGCTTAATACGTATGATTCAAAGGTAGCTGACCTCATTCTCTTTGGCTCCAAAGCTGAGTGAAGAGAATATTTTATTCCCTGGCCATTGTGTTTGATTCTAAGAGATCAGATCAGAAGCCAGTTGTTGTTTAGAGCCCATCTGACTGCATGCCCCTGCTGTCATCCTTGCTACCTTGTATCAACCTGGGAATAAAATCAGAGGGAGTGAAGCAAAAAGGGGAGGGGAAGTGGGGCTGGTAATGATGCCATTTGAATACCATTTAATAGTGATGTCATTTGAGAATGATGTCCTGGAGCTAACTCATACCAGCCCACATGGGCCTTTTGTTAAATTTTCAGGAATTTTGCGAGCTAAACAGCTCACATGATGACATGTTGGTAGCTTGAAACTGGCAGATGTCACAAATCAGCTCCCCTACATAGGAAGGAAGGAAATATGGTTTAACATTTCTCAACCACCACTACCTGGGCCCACCTTCAATAAAACCACATGACCTCTTGTCATGTGAGCTAATTAAATCCCTATCATCTCCCTACCATTATTTTACTTAAGATAGTTTGAGTTGATTTACCATCACTTGTAATATGTGGCCAGCCAAGTTACAGTTTGACCAGGTTACTTATTTTTGCTGTTATGACAAATATCTTTCTTTTATATGTATGTTGATCAGATGAAGGAACTAATGCAGCTTTTGATTAAAACNATTTACCATCACTTGTAATATGTGGCCAGCCAAGTTACAGTTTGACCAGGTTACTTATTTTTGCTGTTATGACAAATATCTTTCTTTTATATGTATGTTGATCAGATGAAGGAACTAATGCAGCTTTTGATTAAAACGCTGCATACTTTTTTTAAAAAAAGAGCTGCGTACTTCTATTGAGCGTTATAAAATATGCAAAAGAAGGCCTGTGACATTTCTAAAATGTTTTGATGAGTTATTGTAACAGTCTGATAGATTCACTGTCTTTGGGGAGCCTTTAAATGCAAAGGGAAGGAACAAAACTACTTGCTTTGTGAGTCAATGGTTACAGTGTGAGATTAATAACCTTTGAGAGAAGTACCTGGGCTGCAGGGACTTTTGAGACAATAGTGACTATTGCTTTGTGTCTGAAATAAAGTTGACCAGGGTGAGAGTGGTTAACAAGCTGCACACTGGGCCGTTAACAATCAGTTGAATCAAGCTGCTATGTCTAGTAGGCCCATCCCTTCTATCACTTTGCGTATGTGAACTCTGCTCGCTTCAGTGTCTGCTAATTGCTGAACATTATGGAGCAGAGTGCACATCTCAAAGAACTATAGGATTTTGCAGGGATTTAGTTCCTTTAAACAGTCCCACGGGTCTGCTTTTAGTCATGTGAGTTAATTTTGATGCATAATGAGTAAGAAATGCTTACATCCGGTGTTAACTGGGTTTGAATTTAATTTCTAATGATTTATGGCTGGGTATTATCATGTGTCCTACATGCCACTGTTTGCAAATCATTAGATACTATGCAAGCCCAAGCGGGGAAACTCGTACATAATTTACATATAATACGGTTGCAAAATCTGTCATCTGTTTAGTTGCCAAAAGAAGAAACAAAGTTTAAAAATATACAAAACAAACAACAACAAAAAAAACCTTACAAGTTCAACAATGCAATTTTTTCTACCACTGACATTTGTGTATTATTTTCAGTAGAATATAATTCAGAGGATACAAACAATGTAGGTTGTCCATCTGACAATAAGAACATAGCAATAGGATCCCCTGTGTGTCAGAGTGAGAAAAAGGGTCATATTGAGGGATTGGACCACAGTTCTTTGAGTCAATCTGGATCAGTGGGGATATTCTAAAATAATGTCATTGGAATTGATCTTTTCTCTGTAAAACAATTGGGCAGTATTCACAGTCTATCACGTTTCCTTCTGTTTACAAAGTGCTTTCTGTTTGGCAAAATATTTTTACAGATCAGTTGCAATTAGGAAAGCTTTAGGTTCAAGAAAAAAGAATAAAAATGTGAGTCAACCCAGAAAATATTCAAGATTTATGTAAAGCAAATAGTAATGAAGTATATCCATCCTGATTTTCCCTGTTTGTCCTCTTAGAAGAAAAGTGTCTGCATAACCATAAGAAGTCACTTCATAGTACCTGTCTGTAAAAACTGTGAAAGAAAAGGGCAAGTGGGGTAAAGAAGGGGATAAAAGTACTTACCATCTTGGGTTATCATGAATTTTACCTGAATTGAATGAATAAATTATGCCTAGAGCTTATCACATTGTATTGCACATCCATACTGACAAATAGGTATTAGCTATTCTTACTATAGGTACCAGCCTTTCTCATGAGAAAAAAGAACTAGTTTAATAAAACTAGTGTGGTTGAATAAATAAATCCCAACTACTACTTTTCTGGGCACTCAGGTAGATTTGGCCATGTGAGATACCACCTCATGCTAGATCAGCATGACCATTTGAAACCTATGTCCTTGTGACTTTTAAATAAGTCACGCATTTGGAGATTTTGATTTCTCTGTCCAACGTCTTCATACACATGGCGTCTCTACTGAGCTCCAGGCACATGGTCACTTGTCATGCCTTGTGTTTCTGTGGAAGCTGTTGGCCAAGCTCTTAAAGGTACAACCTACTCCCCCATCACATCCCACCCTCCCGTGAATTTTGTTTATGAATTTAGAGACTAATTACCTCAAATCTATCATTCATTTTTTTTATGATTACCTGGGCATTGTCCATCTAATGTGAACAATATGCAGAAATTTTATTTATGTTAATTATCATGGTGTCAGAAATATAATAGTGAAGTTAGTGTGTGAAAGCGGGCTTCCCTGGTGGCTCAGATAGTAAAGAATCAGCCTGCAGTGCAGGAAACCCGATCCCCTAGAGAAGGTAATGGCAACCCAACTCTAGTATTCTTGCCTGGAGAATCCCATGGACAGAGGAGCCTGGCAGGCTATACTCCGTGGGGTCGTATAGAGCTGGACACAGCTGAACTACTTACACAGAATGGTGAATGATACACTGAAATTTTATTTCATTTGTGTTCATTATTATGGTGTCAGAAATCATGATAATGAAGTTACTGAGTTAACAGATTAAAGCTATGAAGATATTTACTGCTATGCTTTATGCCACTTTTTATCTGGGCTGTGGTAATTCATACCTATTTTTGGCTTATGGTTGCCAATGCATATACTGCCTAAAGAACTGTCAGTATCTGGTTGTTGGATTATAGTTTGCCACTGTTGCATTAAAAAATCACCCCAAAACTCAGAGATATAAAACAGCAATCAGTCTTCATCCACTGTGTCTGTGAATTATTTATGGTTTGGATGATCCAGCCTGGGCTTGGCAGCGACTCTTCTCCATGCCGCAAGGTCTGATTCTGCTACCTGTCTTCCGTCTTCCTTAGACTAGCCACCAGACGAGCCCTGTCATTTATGTCTCATGCTTTGGCAGAGATTCATTAGGGCAGGCAGCGGTACTGGAGACATTTTAAGGCCGAGAACTGGAAGTTAGTTAGGACATACTATCAATCATTTCCACCCATGTGTTAAGGCCAAAGAAAGTCTTAGAACCAAGTTCAAAGTACAGGGACTCTATGTAGACCTAGAGACTGTATTACAGATGTTATGCAAAGATGGGTAAAGAACTGTGGTCAATAATGTTATTACCATGATTATTAATTGTGTGCCCCCAGAAACATCTTATATTTGTTGGCATTCGTTTGCTGTCTCTCACAAAATCACTATATTCTTCCCAGGCATTTAGTGTATTTTAGTTTCATGGGTACTAAATTTGTGCTGCAGACCCGGTTTTCTTTCTTGAATTAATATGTTAGAAAAATCCAGTCATCCTTCGTTTGTGTCTCTTCCACTCCTCACTGTCATATCGTAGTCATAACACTTCTGACACTTCTGGTCACCAAAATATGTAGAAATTTCCCCCACCAAGCAATCCTCTGTGACACCAGCTGAGTGTCCTACAATTTAACTCAGTTCTGACACTAACTGAAGATAACCTTGGATCCCATGACACTGCCCACTCACAAGTAGTAGATCCTCAGGTTACCCACAATTTTTGCCTGACTTGGTGAAAACCAGAGATTTCCCTGACCTTGTCCCACTTTGGATCCCATTAATTTACTGGAGTGGCTCACACAGCTCAAGGAAACATTTACTTTTATTTACCAGTTTATTAAAGGATATGGTGAAGAATACAGATGAATAACTAGAGGAAGGGAGGCAAAGGCAAGGCCTGGGAGACTCCTAAGTGCAGGAACTTTTGCCTCTGTGGAGTTGGGGTGCATCATCCTCAAGGTACATGAAAGGTTGACAATCTGGAAACTCTGCAGAGCCCGTTCTATGGGGATTTTTCTAGAGGTTTCCGCAAGGAGGTATCATCAATCATTAACTCCATTTTCAGCACTTGTCCCTTCTCAAGAGAAGGGGCTGGGAGTGAGGAGTAAAAATTCCAAGCTTCTAATCAGGGCTTGGTCTTTCTGGTGACCAGTGTTCATCCAAGAGTCCACCCATAGTCACCCCATTGAACAGAAGATGCCCCTATCACCCACTGAATTCCAACACTTCAGAAGCCCTGTGTCAGGAACTCTGGACAAAGATTAAACAAAAGATGCTTCTAGTGTCTCATTGGGGAAGGCAATGGCACCCCACCCCAGTACTCTTGCCTGGAAAATCCAATGCACGGAGTAGCCTGGTGGGCTGCAGTCCATGGGGTCGCTAACAGTCGGACAGACAGCGACTTCACTTTCACTTTTCTCTTTCATGCATTGGAGAAGGAAATGGCAACCCACTCCAGTATTCTTGCCTGGAGAATCCCAGGGATGGGGGAGCCTGGTGGGCTGCCGTCTATGGGGTCACACAGAGTCGGACACGACTGAAGTGCCGCAGCAGCAGCAGCAGCAGCAGTGTCTCATTAGGAAATTATAAGGGCTTTAGGAGCTGTGTACGAGAAATCTGAGGCAGATATGTATCTGTCTACAGAATATTGATTTGAATCTATATAAATATTGTGAATATGTAAAGAAATCTGTTTTTCTTTCCTTATCTCACATGTTGGATGCCAGAAAGCTTTAGACAAGTTTGTCGTTGATTTTAACAGCCATATCTCTATGATTCTTACTGTTTGTCTCATTCCTACCTCTATTTTTGTCATTAACCTTTGTCATTAACCATAGTTAACTAAATATGATTCTTATATTGGACTATTTTATTGTCTCTCATATGTTTTTAAGAATGTCTTACATCATTTCTTGTGCAGAAAAAATTTAACTCTATAAATAAAGCTTGAAACAATTCCCTGCCACTATTCATTACCCAGTAGGCAAGGCTGCAGATAACATAGCATTATAATAGCTAGCATTTATTGAACACTTCTTTCCTCTTCTAACTCCATGCAAAATGCTTTTTGAGCGATGCCAGAATCCATTCCCCCAACAATTTCATGAACTATGTCCTGGCATTATCCTTTTCAAAGCAAACGCGGTTTATACAACTTTTCAGGGTCTGGCAGGTGGTAAATACCACAGCTGTGATTTGAGGTGGTGAAGGCTGGCTTTTGATCTCACATTCTTGACCACTGTTACACTGCTTTAGGCAGATGTGCTAAAGAAAAAGATAAAAGAAATGGATAGTAGCTCATTTCTTCTTTCCTGAGTCCTTGAGTCAGATTTCATTCCTTCTTCATCTTCTATTTTTTTTCCCTTTGTGTGTCTTATAAATATACCTAATGAAAACATCAGCTGCAAATGGCTTAGAAATGCCATTTAAACTGTATGACATTTGGCATTCCAACCACTGTGGGTTGAACAGAAAACTTTAAGAATTTAAGCAAATGAAAATGATTTATGAATCCCCCTTACCAGCACAGATAGGTTTAGCACAACTGTCCTCGTATTTATGATGAGCATAATACTTCCAGGTACATTTTATGTTTTCCTGCAGAAGTTTGCTGGTAAATGTGGAAATTAAACTAAAAAAATATGGATAAATCAGCACAATTCCAAACACCTGTTCAGAACATTCATTTTATTGATTTAACAGTTGACTCTTTAGGATGTTTTTATAAAAACATTGGCTCTAGGCAGGATAACTGTTCTCAGTGAATGTATTTGTTGACATATCACTTAGAAACCACTGCGCTGACAGATTTTAGGAATTTTATGTGTGTGTGAATGACAAGCAAAGGCCATTTTAGATGACAACAGCTCTTCCTGTGTTTTAATGGCTGATCTTGTATTTATATAAATTTAGTGATGGGGCTTTCTTGCTTTGATCTTTTAGTATCACATTTGGCTACATTTTGGGGGGAGCCTGAATGATTTTTAAATGGGCATCCTGCTGTTTCACTGTCACTAATTATTCTACAAGTAACATTTTGGGGAAACACTTGAAGTAATCACTTTTTGTCCAAATCGTGTGTAGTTTGCACAACCCTGAACATCTCTGAAGCCATTTTAGTAATGATTGTTTTCTGTTCATCAGTTATCTGTGCATAGACAGGTAAAGGGCTTCCTGTGGTTTTCCCTTAATTCTCTTAAGACCAGCCACGTGATGATTGTGTGTCGTTGGAATGACGGCTAGGGAGATCACTGACAGATTGATGTCTGCCAAACTGGGTTCCATTCTTCTACTGCTTTTAGTCATTGCTTCAACCAATAATATAACTATGGTACATGAAAAAAGCGTGAGTTCTTTTTGGTGGGAGAAGGCAGTAACCATATGTGACTTTTTAACCACCTAAATGGAATCTATTGACCTGTGGTAGCCTTGACACCCTAGATCCAGGTACCCACTTTTAGTTGACATACACTCACACACACACTCCCGTGGGTAAAACAGATTTCTAGCAGGAAGCAGCTGTATAGCACAGAGAGCGCAAGCTGGTGCTCTTTGATGACCTAGAGGGCTGGAGGGGGTGTGGATGGGGGCTTAGGAGAGAGGCTCAAGGGGAAGGGGATATATGTATAATTATAGTTGATTCACATCATTATAAAGCAGAAACCAATACAATATTGTAAAACAATTATCCTCTGATTAAAAAGAATGTCTCTCTCTCTGTTGTGGGGCTCTGATGGCACTATGTAGGCTGGTTTATTGGTTGGATACCTTACTTCTTAGGGTGGCCCTTGGCAGTCTGAGGCTACCACCTTACCAGTAGCTCGATCTCAGCAGAAAAAAATCTTTACTCACTAACTCATTGCTAGGATCTCGCATAAGACTCTCATTTACTCATCCAGATCATGTGCCCACCCGAAACCTCAGAGCTGTGGTCAAGCCCCTCAGATTAATTCCTTCCTGTGGGGGAAGTAGCTGTGCTTTCCTGCAGGAAAATAGGATTAGCAGAATGCAGGAGTGTTTGCTCAGTTAACAGAAATGCTAGTCACTTCCCTGATAGCTCAGTTGGTAAAGAATCTGCCTGCCATGCAGGAGACCCTGGTTCAACTCCTGGGTCGGGAAGATCCACTGGAGAAAGGATAGGCTACCCACCCCAGCATTCTTGGGCTTCCCTTGTGCCTCAGCTGGTAAAGAATCTGCCCACAATGCGGAAGACCTGGTTTCAATCCCTGGGTTGGGAAGATCCCCTGGAAAAGGGAAAGGCTACCCACTCCAGTACTCTGCCCTGGAGAATTCCATGGACTGTATTGTCCATGGGGTTGCAAAAAGTGGGACATGACTGAGTGACTTTCACTTTCACTACAATATATAAACACACAAAAATAAACTACAGGCATCTATTCTTAATTGTGTTACCAATCTATAATCTGTTATTAACTGATTTTTTTTTAATAATGAAAGACATTGAAAGTAAGGGAAACATTTTCTTTTTTCTAAGTGGATGATTGATTATATTTTAGCCAATGGGATATGCATTCTGGAAAGAACTTTAACTGGGATGTCATTCTATACAACAAACACTTACTGAACATTTGTTATGTGCCATGGACTCTTCCATGTTCTGGAGAAAGAAGAATGGCATAGCTCCTCCCTGCCTTGACCTCTGGTCCCCATTTTCAAGGAGCTAGTACCGAAGACCAGGCAATGAGTAGCTGCAGTCCCATGCGGTAGCTGCCAAGGCTCAGGACTGTTCAGGTTTCTTGGACACTCAAGGGATGTCTCACCGAGGCTGAGGGTGCTTCTTAGCTGAGTGAGTGACTCGGCCCCATCTGGCCCTTTGTATGCCTCTTCTGCTTCATCCCTTGCAAAGTTCCCAAATGGACCCCTGACTTCAGTTGTCCTAAATCCTTTTTGGCTCTTCAGCTAACCCCTCATCTGTCCTGTCTCCATCCATTTAACTATACACGTGGTCTTGCCTGCTTTTTTCATTCTCACACCCTTTCATTCTGAGCCACCTACCTATTGGATGGCCTGCCTTCTGCAGTAGGCATGGTGACTGGGCTCCAAGGAGCCTTTCTAACCTCTGGTCTTGTGCCTTCCTCTACCAAACAGCTACATTCCCCACGCTCTCCTACAGCTAGGCTTCTGGATACCATCCCTTTTCTGCCAGCTAGAAGAATTTGAGTTTTCAAAGGCAGAACTGAGTCACAGAACTTTTTCTCCCTCCCTCCCTTCCTTTTTTTTTTTTTGTCAAAACCTTTAGGTTCTACTCTCCCAGAAAATGTGAATTATGCAACTATAATTGCAGTTAACTGTAGTCACCATGTTGCACACTAGATCCTCACACCTTACTCATCTCTCACCGAAAGTTTGTACTTTTCTAAACCTCTCCCTATTCTGCTTCACTCCCTAGTTCCTGGCAACTTTTTTTTTTTTTTTTTTAAGATTTCACATATAAGTGAAACTATGCAGTATTTGTCTTTCTCTGTCTGGTTTTATTTAGTATTTGAGCTTTCCTGATGGTTCAAGTGGTAAAGACCTGCCTTTACCATTGTAAAGACACATCTTAGTCCCAGGGTTGGGAAGATCCCCTGGAGAAGGAAATGGCAACCCACTCCAGTATTCTTGCCTGGAGAATCCCATGGACAGAGGACTCTGGTGGGCTACCCAGTCCACGGGGTTGCAGAGAGTTGGACACAACTGAGTGACCGATAGATACAGACTCTCCAGGTTCATCCATGTTGTTGCAAATGACAGTGTTTCCTCCTTTTTCAGAGCTTGACAGCTTTCTGTTTTAGACATATGCCATATATTCTGATCCATTCATCTATTCAGCCATTTAGATTGTTTCCATACCTTGAGTATTGTGAATAATGCTACAGTGATTATGGGAGTACAGTTTTCTATTTGAGATAATAATTTTGTTTCCTTGGGATGAATATCCAGAAGTAATGTTACTGGATCATATGGTAGTTTTGTTTTTAATTTCTTGAGAAACCTCCATACAGTTTTTCATACTGCTATACCAGTTTATATTATCAACAACAGTGTACAAGTGTTCGCTTTTCTCCACATCTTGGTGAGCATTTATCTCGTTTTTTTTTTTTTTTTTTTTGGTTAGAGTTAAGGTTAGGTTGTTTTCTTTTTCCATTTTGGTGCCTTTTTTTTTGTTTTTAGTTGAGATACAGTTGATTTGCAATATTGTGTTAATGTCAGGTATACAGCAAAGTCATTGTTATACATACATCAGTTCAGTTCAGTCGCTCAGTTGTGTCCGACTCTTTGCGACCCCATGAATCGCAGCACGCCAGGCCTCCCTGTCCATCACCATCTCCCGGAGTTCACTCAGACTCACGTCCATCGAGTCCGTGATAAGCCTACAGCAAGCATTATTCTCAATGATGAAAAACTGAAAGCATTTCCCCTAAGATCAGGAACAAGACAAAGGTGTCCTCTTTCACCACTATTATTCAACATAGTTCTGGAAGTCCTCGCTATAGCAATCAGAGAAGAAAAAGAAATAAATGGAATCCAGATTGGAAATGAAGAAGTAACACTCTCACTATTTGCAGATGACATGATACTGTACATAGAAAACCCTAAAGATAGTATCAGAAAATTACTAGAGCTAATCAGTGAATTTAG
>SJYX01019247.1:1449983-1500665 GCA_006410675.1 Oreotragus oreotragus
TGTGTTTCTTCCAGTCCAGCATTTCCCATGATGTACTCTGCACAGAAGTTAAATAAGCAGGGAGACAATATACAGCCTTGATGTATTCCTTTTCCTATTTGGAACCAGTCTGTTGTTCCATGTGCAGTTCTAACTGTTGCTTCCTGATCTGCATACAGATTTCTCAAAAGGCAGGTTAGGTGATCTGGTATTCGCATCTCTTTCAGAATTTTCCACAGTTTATTGTGATCCACACAGTGAAAGGCTTTGGCATAGTCAATAAAGCAGAAATAGATGTTTTTCTGGAACTCTCTTGCTTTTTCCATGATCCAGCGGATGTTGGCAATTTGATCTCTGGTTCCTCTGCCTTTTCTAAAACCAGCTTGAACATCAGGGAGTTCACGGTTCACGTATTGCTGAAGCCTGGCTTGGAGAATTTTGAGCATTACTTTACTAGTGTGTGAGATGAGTGCAATTGTGCGGTAGTTTGAGCATTCTTTGGCATTGCCTTTCTTGGGAATTGGAATGAAAACTGACCTTTTCCAGTCCTGTGGCCACTGCTGAGTTATTATTTTCCTTTATCGGTTATTATAAAGTATTAAGTACAGTTCCTGTGCTATGCAGTAGGTCCTTGTTGGTTTTGTACATAGTAATGTATGTATGTTAGGTGTAGGTTGATACATCACTGTGATTTTCATTATATTTCCTTGATTATTAGTGATGTTGAACACCTGTTCATGTACCTGTCTGGCCATTTGCATGTCTTCTTTGGAAAAATGTCTGTTCAGGTCCGTTTCTATTTTTTTAAATTGGATTATATGGGTTTTGATATTGAATTTTATGATGAGGCTGTCTTTTTCTGTTCTCCAGTTTCTGCTGGCTAGACATTGGCGGACACATTGGGCTTTTCGGCAGCAGTGTTTCAGCATCCAGTCTCTAACTTCAGGGTCATTGAAAAGCAAAGCATGAGGAGCCTATTTCTTGGCTGGTATGGCTTTCTTATAAATTCAGAGATGTTGATGATAGCAGCTTTCTGAACCCTGTTCACGATCCTGGCGATATGTTTCTCATATCAATGCCTCTGTCAGTGGCTTCCTGAGTTTCTGTCTTCCTAATGGTGGCGGAAGTAGCAGCACGCCTCATGAGTCATTCTGCATGTCTTCCTGGAGTCCACACTTCCAGCCCTCCCAGTGACTTTGATGTGTCGCATCAGCTTGTTTTATCTGTTTGGAGCAGCTCGACTCTGACTGATAAAACCACTCACCTCCTTTGAGCCTCAGTCTCTATCCAAAATGTGGAGATTGCAGAACCTGACTCTTAAAGTTTTTCATGAGAGTGCACTGAGCAAAGGCATGCAGGCAAGCTACTGAGGGAAGGGCATCTTGGGGCAAAGGGTTAACTAGTTTGAACTTGTGGTTTGTCTGTTAGATTAGAAAATTTCCCTCTATAAGAAATATTGTTGAAATCAAGAAAAATGTTTTCCCTCATTTTCTTAGAGCAGGAAAGAAGATGTCTTTTTTTTCTCCCTTTTTTGATTGTTTGTTTCTTGGATTCCATGTGGCTCACCCTTTCTCGGCCATGCCCAGCTAATGCCAAAGTGTCTTTCTTTGGCTTTAGTCACTCATTTATGTGGTTCCCTGGTGGCTCAGAGGTTAAAAGCATCTGCCTCCAATGTGGGAGACCCAGGTTCGATCCCTGGGTTGGGAACATCCTCTGGAGAAGGAAATGGCAACCCACTCCGGTACTCTTGCTTGGAAAATCCCATGGATGGAGGAGCCTGGTAGGCTACAATTTATGGGGCCGCAAAGAGTCGGAAAAGACTGAGTGACTTCACCTCATGCAATATTGCTTATGTGGTTCACAAATACTTAGCAGCAATTACTTTTCATTAATATGGGTCTCTGGATTGAATAACTGTAAATTTTGACTTCCTGTAGTCAGCTGAAGAGTGAGATTTTTGTAGAGCCAAAAACCTGTGTCCCAGTGTGGGATAAGTAAGCAGGGAACAGGCTGTTACAGTGAAAGACCTTTATGCTAAGCCTCTGAGAGTGTGAACTGAGTTTCAGTCTTATTACCTTTAAAATAGGTGTAATCACTGCTGCCTCACAAAGTTGTTGGGAGCATCAAGCTACACAATAGGAAAGCCCTACTGACAGGTAGTTCATACCTAGGCGGAGGTGGTGATAGTTAAGAAAATGTTTGACTAGCTCAGTGGGTCGAAAGATAAAATAAACAGGTAGCCATTCTTTTATTTCCATTGATATTAATCAAGGTCTCTTAGGTACAGGCATTGTTAAAATATTTATGTATGTTACATAACTTTGTCTCGATAGCACACCATTAGGTAGCTCTTTCCTGTCCCCCTGGAGAAGGAAATGGCAATCCAGTCCAGTATTCTTGCCTGGAGAATCCCATGGACGGAGAAGCCTAGTAGGTTACAGTCTGCGGGGTCGCAAAGAGTCAGACACGACTGAGCGACTTCACCTTCACCTTCCTGTCCCCGTTTCACAGGTGAAGTTGTTGACTCAGTGCAGTCGGCTTGTTTGCATTGATACTGACTTTGTGAGTCTAGTCTCCAGTTTATTCCTTTTAAATATGGATCCAAAGGCCTGAGATTTCCTGGAAATTTTTCAGATATTTTCAACTATGAGGAGACCTTGCCTGCCAGAGATAATATTTAGATTTTTATCCAGTACTCCCTTGACGCACCCCTACCTTTGGCCCCATTAGTATCAGTACCCTGATTTAGCTTCATTTAAGGACATTAAATTCATTCATCAGGACACCAGCCCACATCTTAGTCACAGGATTGCTGAGAAAAGAGTGACTGACAGCTGGCTACTTAATCAGCTCCCTGCCAGAGTGGGAATCACAGATGGTAGGTGGTTTTTCCAGTCTAACTCACACTTTAATTATTATTCTTATTTTTAACTTTTGTTTAAGCATGAAGATATAGCTGTATCACTGAAATGGGATTTTAGAAGCCCTTGAAAAAATGCCTTTTGTGTTCCAAAGGGACTTCTGCCTCTCATCACCTTCACTTCCCATTATGAAAGGAAATGAGAAGTGAGTTCAGTGGTTAAAAGGTTAAAATATCATTACTTACCCATACAAGGTGGCTCTACCATCGGGTGGGGGAATCCTTTTCCCCTGAGGAAGCAAAGGACCATTTGGGAAAAGCTGCTTCAGTGTTTTCTTAATTAACTTGTTGTGTCTGTGCATTTAGTGGAAATGTAATAATTTGTTACTTCTCACTACCTGTGTATTTTGAAAAAGAAAACTGTTTGAATAATACAGCTCCCTGGAGTTATCCTTGCTAATGCCAAAAGGATACTGTATTTTTTAAAGTGCCTAGTGAATATTTTTTTTCTAATTAGACCAGATAACATATTAAACTAAAAGTGATATGATACATCTTACTAAGTCACTGGGTTTTACTTGCAACATGCTATTGAGTTTTACCTTTTCTTCTCTTTTAAAAAATCAGTACTGTTACTAGACCACAGAACATATTTGTGGGAAAAAGTGCACACCCCCTTCTAGGGACACAGCCCCACACCGAGGGGCATGGCCTAATGAGAGGAGCCCAGCTGAATATCAGCCCCAAGTGCATCTCATGGGTCAGCACTGTTTGATCTCCACAAGTGCATGTTACAGTCACCAGTATTAGATGTTCAAGGTCATGTGTGAGTTGTGTGTGCTCCATCACTCAGCCGTGTTTGACTCTTTGTGACCCCATGGGACTGTAGCCTGCCAGGCTCTTTTCTCTGTGGAACTTTTCAGGCAAGAACACTGGAGTGGGTTGCCATTTTCTCCTCCAGGGGATCTTCCCAACCCAGGGACTGAACCTGGGTCTCCTGCCTCTCCTGCATGGGCAGGCAAATACTTGGGAATACCTGGGAAGCATTGTGTAAGTTGTATGGGAACATAATTTCCGCACTTGTCTGGCACTGAGGATGTGTGAGGATACTCTAAGAGAAAACCTTCTGTAAGAACAGACCTTGATAGTGGCTCAGCCTTAATCACACAGCATGTCAAGCGGGTGTGTGCAGTTTGCTTGTTTCTCTGCAGCATCTTTTGGGGCTCTGCAGGCTCTTGCTGTGGAGACTGCTGCCCACCACCAATGCCCAAGATGAGAAGCTCTGCCAGGTGTGGGCTGCTTGGTTCTCCTTCCCCAGTACCAAGAAATTGGAGTTGGGTTACTTCTTATAAAAACCTCGCCTCCTCTTCAAAAACACTGTTGTGCTCTTCTCTCTGTGATGAGGCTTGGAGAGGGTGAAGGTTGCAACTATGCAAGTAAAGGTTTCTGATTAAAACCCGCCCGCAGATGTTTCACAAGTATTTGGATTGAATCGATTTGTTAGCTCCGAGCTGTGGGGACAGAATCTGGGCTTAGCCTTTTGGTCTGCACAGATCTTTTAGATTGGAATGAAAACTGACCTTTTCCAGTCCTGTGGCCACTGCTGAGTTTTCCAAATTTGCTGAATAATAATAATTATTATTATGAATAATAATAATGAAACTAATTATTCTGCAAGAGGAAATTGTAAGCTCCAGTGTCTTTAGACAGGACAGTCTCTCACAGAAATGTTTAAATCAGATATGAGATTTTAATATCTAAATAAAAATATAGCCAACTGTTTATATGAATGTTCATGAAATTCATAAAGAGACAAATATCCAGTGTTTTTAAAATCTTTCTCCTCACAGATGGATTAAATAAATTATAATAGGAAATAGCAAAGACTTTTTGGTAATTCCACAAACTGTAATCCTACAATGCAAGTTTGTGACAAGTTCTTTAAGTTTTCATTTTGGTGTTTAAACATTTATACCCTCTACCCCAGTTCCATCCCCCCAAAAAATAGAATTCTGTATTTATCAAGTGAGGCAAAGCTATTTGCAAATTTTCCAGTTTACAAAATGATCAGTTCTAGTGATAAATCATACTGTATTTCATTAATTATACTTTACGTAATACCTGTCAAGAACAAATCCATCTTCAAAAGTGAAGGACAATTATACCTTATAAATATCACAAATATAATAATTATTGCATTTATATATTTCTAATTTGAGTTTAAGCATTCTTTAAAATTTTAGTTAACATAAAGTAGTCTTTTTCCATTCTTGTTGAAATTATTCCTTAAGTTAGTCAATTTCTGTTATATAGTGATTTAATGTTTTAGTTTTAAATATAACTTTAATAATCAAAATTAGTCTATAGCATAGTGCCTAAACTCAAGGAGCTTATTTCTATTAGGTTAAAACTGTGAAACATGAAGAGAAAAACTATGCTAAACCATGTGTTATTATTAAAGTTTAGAAGACATAGTGGTAATCATTGAAAACACTTTATAGAAGAGATATGGAGGCAATACAGTTCAGAAATTAAAGCCACAATCTCATAGAAATATTTGTGACTTTTGGCATTTTGAATAATTTGGAAAGAAAACCTCTAGAAAATTAGGATTTGACTATTTAAGTTAGTAGTAGTCGCTCAGTCATGTCCAACTCTTTGCGATCCCATGGACTGTAGCCTGCCATCTCCTCTGTGCATTCCCTTTTCCAGGGTATCTTCCCCACAGGGAGCAAACCTAGGTCTCCTGTATTGCAGGCAGATTCTTTACCATCTGAGCCACAAGGGAAGCCCTAAAAATGAATATATGTGCTGCTGCTGCTGCTAAGTCACTTCAGTCGTGTCCGACTCTGTGTGACCCCATAGATGGCAGCCCACCAGGCTCCCCCATCCCTGGGATTCTCCAGGCAAGAATACTGGAGTGGGTTTCCATTTCCTTCTCCAATGCATGAAAGAGAAAAGTGAAAGTGAAGTCGCTCAGTCTGTCCGACTGTTAGCGACCCCATGGACTGCAGCCCACCAGGCTACTCCATCCATTGGATTTTCCAGGCAAGAGTACTGGGGTGGGGTGCCATTGCCTTCCCCGGAATATATGTGCAGTTATCAGTTAATGGAAACCCAAAATATTTCATTGATTTTGAAAGAAGAAACTTACAAATTGTCTATATTAGAAGTCATCAACTTGTCTATACAGAAACTTCTGAGTTGAACTTTTATATTTATTTTAGTTATTTTATTTTTAACTGGAGGGTTATTGCTTAACAATATTGTGTTAGTTTCTGCCATAAATCAACATGAATCAGCCATAAGTATACATGTATCCCCTCCCTGTTTTACCTCCCTCTCACTTCCCACTCCATCCCATTCCTCTAGTCATCACAGGGCACTGGATTTGTGTTCCCTGTGTCATACAGGAAATTTCTGTTGACTATCTGTTTTACATATGGTAATGTATATGTTTCAGTGCTATTCTCTCAATTTGTCCCTCCCTCTCCTTGCCCCGCTATGTCTGCCATCTACCTCTGTGTCTCCATTGCATCTTTCCAGATTCCATATATATGCATTAACATATGCTGTCTTTCTCTTTCTGACTTACTTCACTCTGTATAATAGGCTGTAGGTTCATCCACCCTATTAAAATTGAGTCAAAATGTGTTCCTTTTTATGGCTGAGTCACAACCATTGTGTGTATATACCACAAATTCTTTATCCATTCATCTGTCAATGGACATATACATTGCTTCCATGTCATAGCTATTGTAAATAGTGCTGTGATGAACACTGGGGTGCATGTGTCTCTTTCAATTATGGTTTCCTCAGAGTATGTGCCCAGTAGTGGGATTGGTGGATCATATGGCAGTTTTATTCCTAGTTTTTAAAGGAATCTCCATACTATTCTCCATAGTGATGATATCAATTTGCATTACCACCAACACTTGCAAGGAGGTTCCCTTTATCCAAAGCCTTTCCAGCATTTATTGTTTGTAGATTTTTTGACAATGGCCATTCTGACCAGTGTGAAGTGATATTTCATTGTAGTTTTAATTTGCACTTCTCAAATAATGAGTGATATTGAGCATCTTGCATATGTTTATTAGCCATCTGTACATCTTCTTTGGAGAAATGTCGGTTTAGGGCTTCTGACCACTTTTTGATTGGGTTGCTTGATTTTCTCATTTTGAGGTGTATGAGCTGATTGTATACTTTGGTGATTGATCCTTTGTTCCTTTCATGTGCTATTGTTTTCTCCCATTCTGAGGGTTGTCTTTTCACCTTATTTACAGTTTCCTTTGCAGTGAAAAAACTTTTTAGCTTTCCCACTTGTTTTGTTTTTATTTCCATTTTTTCTAAGTGAGCCAAACTTTAGAATGTAGCTACTCAAACCTTTTCCTAACCACTCAGGTCATCTCCCTGACTAAATTTATACTTATGGTGCAAAAGCCTTATTATTAAAAAAATTTCAAATTAATGTGTTAAAAAACCTAGAGGAGGGATATATATATCAGTTCAGTTCAGTTCAGTTGCTCAGTCATGTCTGACTCTTTGTGACCCCATGAATCACAGCACGCCAGGCCTCCCTGTCCATCACCAACTTCCGGAGTTCACTTAGACTCGCGTCCATCGAGTCAGTGATGCCATCCAGCCATCTCATCCTCTGTCGTCCCCTTCTCCTCCTGCCCCCAATCCCTCTCAGCATCAGAGTCTTTTCCAATGAGTCAACTCTTTGCATGAGGTGGCCAAAGTACTGGAGTTTCAGCTTTAGCATCATTCCTTCCAAAGAAATCCCAGGGCCAATCTCCTTCAGAATGGACTGGTTGGATCTCCTTGCAGTCCAAGGGACTCTCAAGAGTCTTCTCCAATACCACAGTTCAAAAGCATCAATAAATACATAACATATATGGAGAGCATGCTACAATAAACAAACAAACAAAAAATCACGTGTTATTGTCCAGTTTAGAAGCTTAAGAATTAGGTTTTTTAATCTCCTGCATATAACTATACCGTATATATACATATATATGTGTGTGTATATATATATATATATATATCCTACGTGTGTGTGTGTGGCTAATAAATTCTAATTTAAAAAAACCTCCAAAACACTAGCCTATATTTTAAAGACATGGTAAAGCTAAGTAGTGGAAATGTTTTTGTGAAAAGGCATGAATAAAGATCTTGTTTCTCAGAACAAAAGATAATATTACACTTATTACACTTACTATACCTATTGGAAGGAAACTATAATCTCTGGAAAATAACATAAACCAAGATGTGGAAAGGAAAGAGATTCAGAAGCCATATGAGGTATAGTTGTATGCAGTAGATCAAATGACCTAACTCCCAAGCTCCTAAACTGGACAATAATGATGTGATTTTTGTGTGTGTATTGTAGTGTGCTCTCCATAAATTAAAAAAATAAATTGAAATATTTACTGCATTGCTTGTACATAACTATATATATGAAGTCAGCCATAGGATTATCCACTGAAACTCACATTTATATACTTTTAAATATCATTCTACTAATTGTGTGAAAACATGATAATATATGGCATTAGTCCCTAATCTTAAGAATCTATCTATAAAATAAAATGGTTTTATATGAAATCTACAGGAAACAAGTATGCTAAATTATGAGGTACTGTTACAGACTTTTAAAAGACAGGGAGATAGTAGTTAGAAAAGAATTCTTACAGGAAGAAGGGGAAGAACATAGTTCAGAAATTTATAATAGGCCAGAAAAAAATATAGGCATGTTGTTTTACTGTGCTTCATGTATACTGTATTTTTTTACAAATTGAAAGTTTATGGCAACATCGCATCTAGCAAGTCTATTGGCACCATTTTTCTAACAACATTTGTTCAGTTCTAGTATCTGTGTTGCTGCTGCTGCTGCTGCTAAGTCACTTCAGTCGTGTCCGACTCTATGTGACCCCATAGACGGCAGCCCACCAGGCTCCCCCATCCCTGGGATTCTCCAGGCAAGAACACTGGAGTGGGTTGTCATTTCCTTCTCCAATGCATGAAAGAGAAAAGTAAAAGTGAAGTCGCTCAGTCTGTCCGACTGTTAGCGACCCCATGGACTGCAGCCCACCAGGCTACTCCATCCATTGGATTTTCCAGGCAAGAGTACTGGGGTGGGGTGCCATTGCCTTCCCCGAGTATCTGTGTTATGTTTTGGTAATTCCTACAATATATCCAACTTTTTTATTATTATATTCATTACAGAGGTTTGTGATCAGTGATTTTGATGTTACTACTGCAAAAAAAAAATATATATGACTTGCTGAAAGCTCAGTGGTGGGTTAGCAGTAAAAACTGCTAAAAAGCAATAAAGTATTTTCTAATTAAGGATGTACATCATTTTTTTAGGGCTTTGGTGGTTCAGAGGTTAAAGCGTCTGCCTTCAATGCAGGAGACCTGGGTTCGATCCCTGGGTCGGGAAGATCCCCTGGAGAAGGAAATTGTAATTGCAGTCCACTCCAGTTTTCTTGCCTGGAGAATCCCATGGACAGAGAAGCCTAGTAGGTTACAGTCCACGAGGTCGCCAAGAGTCGGACACGACTGAGCGACTTCACCTCACCTCATTTTTTTAAACTGTACTATTGCATAATTAATAAACTACAATATAGTGTTAACATAATTTATATGTGTAGTGAGAAACTTGACAACTTCATGCAATTCAGTTTATTGCAATATACCTTTTATTGCCAATGTCTGAAATTACACCCAAAATATCTCCAAGTCATGCCTATAGTTTCTATGCTTTGTTTTGCCATTGTGAATGGTCTGATTAGTAATCCTTGCCATAATTGTGATTTGGAGACTTTATTGTTTATCTTCTTAAAGAACCAGCTTTTAGATTTATTAATCTTTGCTATTGTCTCCTTTATTTCTTTTTCATCTGTTTCTGCTCTGATCTTTATGAGTCCTTTCCTTCTACTATGACCTACCTCCTAAAGTAATGGAAATAAAAACAAAAATAAATAAATGGGGCCTAATTAAACTTAAAAGCTTTTGCACACAAAAGGAGACTGTAAACAAGTTGAAAAGACAACCGTAAGAATGGGAGAAAATAATGCCAATGAAAAACTGGCAATTAATCTCCAAAATATAGGAGCATCTCATTCAGCTCAATACTACAAATACGACCCAATCAAAAAGTGGGCAGAAGACCTAAATAGACATTTCTTAGATGGCTAATAAACCCATGAAAAAATGCTCAGCATAACTCATTATTTGAGAAATGCAAATCAAAACTACAATGAGATATCACTTCACACTGGTCAGAATGGCCATTGTCAAAAAATCTACAAAACGAAAAATGTTGAAGAGGCTTTGGAGAAAGTGAGCCCTCTTACACTATTGGTGGGAATGCAAATTGATACAGCCACTATGGAGAATAGTATGGGGTGTCCTTAAAAAACTAGCAATAAAACTGCCATATGACCCACCAGTCCCACTACTGGCCATATACCCTGAGGAACCCATTATTGATATGCACCCCAATGTTCATCACAGCACTAATTACAATAGCTAGGACACTGAAGCAATGTATATGTCCATCAACAGATGAATGGATAAAGAATTTGTGAAACATAAACACAATGGAATGTAACTCAGCCAGAAAAAGGAATGTATTTAACTCAGTTAAAGTGGATAACCTTGCAGCCTATTATACAGAGTGAAGTAAGTCAGAAAGAGACAGACAGAAATCATAGATTAATGCATGTATATGGAATCTAGAAAGATGGTATGTATTGACTAACCTCTCTCTAGGACTGCAGTGGAGACACAGACGTAGAAAGCAGATACAGCACAGCGGGGCATGGAGAGGAAGGGATGGATTGAGAGAGTAGCATTGAAGCCTGTACATTACTGTGCCAGTGGAAGTGTACTCTATGATGCTGGGAGCTCAAATTCAGTGTTCTGTGATAACCTAGAGGGATGGGAGAGGGTGAGAGGTGAGAGGGGTTTTCAAGAGGGAGGGGCATATGTATACCTATGGCTGATACACGTTGATATATGAAAGAAATACAATATTGTAAAACAGTTATCCTTCAATTAAAAATAAAAAGCAAATAAGTATATGTCTAATTATTGATTAATTCAGGAATCCAAGTTTTATCATAGAATTTGAATGCAAGGATTAAGTTAGAGATCATCTAGTTTAGAGTTCTCAAATTGTTTATTCTAGAATTACCTGAAAATCTTAAAAACTAAATTTATTCAGCTCCATGTTTAGAGATTCTATTTGTGTGTCTTTTGTGAATTCCAAGAATCCCTGTTTTGAACAAGCTGTTTGTGAGATTGTGGTGTACACTATGCATGAGACCACTGATGCAATGCGTTGATAAATTCTAGAAAATATGGTTGAGAATTTGATGAAAAATTCTGAGTCAATAGGGTTCTAGATTCAAAACATAGTTACATATTACTAAGATTTTTCACTTTCTCAATTGAGAGTTAGTATTAAGACTTTCTATTTATTGTTTATGTGCACATGTATTTGGTGAAGTGATAAAAATTTCAGTATAAGCCACATTTTGTGAATGCTTTATGGGTTTATTTTTTCTAATGCTATTACAATGGTTGACATTGTTATACCCTGAGCTTCCCTGGTGACTCAGTGGTAAAGAATCTGCCTACAATGCAGGAGACGTGATTTTGTTTCTTGAGTTGGGAACATTCCCTGGAGAAGGAAATGGCACCCTACTGCAGTATTCTTGCCTGGAAAACCCAATGACCAGAGGAGCCTGGTGGGCCACAGTCCATGAGATGGTAAAGAGTCAGGCGCAAATTAGCAACTAAACAAGAACAATAATGTTATATGAATACAAGTTAAGATTGAATGTGGCATATTAAGCTAAATCAAGAAGAACTATATTGGCAATGAAAGTGAAAGTCACTCAATCTTGTCTGCTTCTTTGACATTCCATGGACTATAATTCTCTAGGCCAGAATGCTGGGGTGAGTAACCGTTCCTTCTCCAGGATAAGTGAGTTAGTGTGTGTTAGTCACTCAGTGATGTCCAACTCTTTGCGACCCACCAAGCTCCTCTGTCCATGCAGTTCTCCAGGCAAGAATACTGGAGTGGGTTGCCATTCTCTTCTCCAGGGAATCTTCCCAACCCAGGGATTGAACCCAGGTCTCCTGCACTGCAGGCAGATGCTTTACCATATGAGCCACCATTAAAGCCCATATTAGCCGTACTGTTACCAATATGAAACCTTTCATTTAGGATGAGTCAAGTTTCAGTAGAGTGAATTATTTGTTGTTCCCACAAATTTATGCACTTTAATTTAGCTTCTAATTTTAATAACTTTAATTCAAAATAAAATAGTTCTTTTATCTATATGGCAAAATATTTAGGTAGCTGTTTAAAAAATAATCATCTGGAACATGCATCAAAATATCTCTTCAAGTTGAATATCATTATATTTTTAAATGATGTTTAAAAGTTTCAAATGGAAACTCAGGAGAAAAATAAATGATGACCCTCATCAATTTAAAATTAATGACAGTGATGAATAGCTCTTAAACATTTTAATCAAAATGCAAAAATTTTACCCTGAAATATACTTCCGTGCCTTGACTGCATACACCAATAATTCTTAGCCTTCAAGTTTTTACAGAATCACCAGCATATATTAATTGCATTTAAGTAATAAAAAAGTCAACAGGCAATACTGGAGTGGGTAGCCTTTCCCTTCTCCAGGGAATCTTCCCAACCCAGGAATCAAACTGGGGCCTCCTGTATTGCAGGTGGATTCTCTACTAACTGAGCTATCAGGGAAACCCTGATAATGCTCAAAATTCTCCAAGTCAGGCTTCAACAGTACATGAATTGTGAAATTCCAGGTGTTCAAGCTGGATTTTTAAAAGGCAGAGGAACAGAGATCAAATTGCCAACATCCATTGTATCATCAAAAAAACACAAGGGAATTCCAAAAAAATATCTACTTCTGCTTTATTGATTTTGCCAAAGCCTTTGACTGTGTGGATCACAACAGACTGTGGAAAATTCTTCAAGCGATGGGAATACCAAACCACCTTACCTACCTCCTGAGAAATCTGTATGCAGGTCAAGAAGCAACAGTTAGAACCAGACATGGAAAAACAGACCGATTCCATATTGGGAAAGGAGTACTAAAGGCCATATATTGTCATCCTGATTATTTAACTTATATGCAGAGTGCATCATGCAAAATGCTGGTCTGGATGAAGCACAAGCTGGAATCAAGATTTCCAGGAGAAATATCAATAACCTCAGATATGCAGATGACACCACCCTTATGGCAGAAAGTGAAGAAGAACTAAAGAGCCTCTTGATGAAAGTGAAAGAGGAGAGTGAAAAAGCAGGCTTAAAACTCAACATTCAGAAAACAAATATCATGGCAACTGGTCCCATCACTTCATGGCAAATAGATGGGGAAACGATGGAAACAGTGACAGACCTTATTTTTGGGGGCTCTGGAATCGCTGCAGATGGTGACTGCAGCCATGAAATTAAAAGACTCTTGCTCCTTGGAAGTAATGCTATGACAAACCTAGACAGAATATTAAAAAGCAGAGACATTACTTTTCTGACAAAGGCCCATCTAGTCAACACTGTGGTTTTTCCAGTAGTCATATATGGATGTGAGAGTTGGCCATAAAGAAAGCAGAGTGTTGAAGAATTGATGCTTTTGAAATGTGGTGTTGGAGAAGACTCTTGAGAGCCCCTGGGACCGCAAGGAGATCAAATTAGTCAATCCGAAAAGAAATCAAGGACTGATATTGATGCTGAAACTCCAATACTTTGGCCATCTGATACGAAGAACTGACTTATTGGAAAAGACCCTGATGCTGGGAAAGATTGAAGGCAGAAGAAGTGAATGACGGGATGAGATGGTTGTATGATATCACCTACTTGATGGACATGAGTTTGAGTAAGCGTTGGGAGTTGGTGATGGACAGGGAAGCCTGGCATGCTGCAGTCTATGGGGTAGCAAAGAGTCAGACATGAGCGACTGAACTGAACTGAATCAAAAAAGTCTACTTGAACAGCTGCTCTGTATAGTTTCTCTGAAGGTCTGTGCTTCTACAAATAAATAGATTTTATTAGTTTGGGGTAAAAATAATTGTGGCTTTGCATTGTTGAACTTTGCTTTTGTATGTTGGAATACATTCTTAAATGTGGTTATGTTACACATCAGTTTAATGTGCATTACTTCTTATGATTTTGCTAATGATTTATGACTTGCTATTCATTTTATAGGTATTTTAGACGGAGGAAATGATGTTAGACAAAAAACAAATTGGAGAAATATTCTTATTCAAGTTCAAAACGGGTCATAAAGCAGCAGAGACAACTTGCAGCATCAACAAAATGTTTGGCCCAGGAACTGCTAATGAATACAGCACAGTGGTGGTTCAAGTTTTGCAAAGGAGAGGACAGTCTTGAAACTTAGGAGTGTAGTGCCTGGTCATTGAAAGCTGACAACGACCAATAAAGGAAAATCGTCAAAGCTGAGCCTCATGACTATAGGAGAAGTTGCCTAAGCACTCAGTGTCAACCATTCTACAGTCATTTGACACTTGAATCAAATTGGAAAGGTGTAAAAGTTTGATAAGTGGGTGCCTCAAGAGTTGGCCAAAAATCAAATTGTCATTTTGAAGTGTTGTCTTCTCTTATTCTGTGTAACAATGAACCATTAGCTGGATTGTAATGTGCGATGAAAAGTGGATTTTACACAACATCCAGTGTAGACCAGCTCAATGTTTGGATTGAGAAGAGGCCCCAAAGCACTTCCCAAAGCCACACTTGCACCAAAAACTTATTTTTGTTTGGTGGTCTGCTACCCTTGTGATCCACTACAGTTTTCTGAATCCCGGTGATACAGTTACATCTGAGATGTATGCTCAGCAGATCGATGAGATGCACCAAAAAATGCAAGGCCTGAAGTAGGCATTTGTCAACAAAAAGGGCCCAATTCTTCTCTCCAACAATGCTCAACACGTTGCACAATCAGTGCTTCAAAAGTTGAACAAATTGGGCTACGAAATTTTGCCTCATATGTCATATTCACCTGACCTCTCGCCAACTGACTACCATTTCTTCAAGTATCTCAACTTTTTTCAAGGAAAATGCTTACACAACCAGCAAGACACAGAAAATGCTTTCCAAGAGTTTGTCAAATCCCAACGCCTGTTTTTTTATGCTATAGGAATAACAAACTTATTTCTTGTTGGCAAAAATAAGTTGATTGTAATGTTTCCTATTTTGATTAATAAAGATGTGTTTAAGCCTAGTTATAATGATTTAAAATTCAGGGTCTGAAAAGGTACTTTTGTGCCAACATAGATAAAATATGATGATTAATGCATTGATATCCTTTAAAGAATTAATATTTTATGATGAAAAGAGATAAACTAGAATTCAACTTTGTAAGTAAATGCTAAATCTGACAGTGACCATTTTGGTATGTGATCCTGAGACTCGTATTTGAAACTGGGAAAGCTGAAACTAAGATATTTGTGTTAAGACAAGCTGCATGAAGGAGACTGTAGTAGTTTTTAGCAGGTAGTGAGTCTTTCTCAAAGCAGAGGTAAAAAGTCAACTCTTTTTGAAAGAATACATTCTCAGTTTCATTTCAGTGTTACTTTGCTGCTGCTGCTGCTGCTAAGTCGCTTCAGTCGTGTCCGACCCTGTGCGACCCCATAGACGGCAGCCCACCAGGCTCCCCCATCCCTGGGATTCTCTAGGCAAGAATACTGGAGTGGGTTGCCAGTTCCTTCTCCAATGCATGAAAGTGAAGAGTCAAAGTGAAGTCGCTCAGTCGTGTCTGACTCTTCGAGACCCCATGGACTGCAGCCTACCAGGCTCCTCCATCCATGGGATTTTCCAGGCAAGAGTACTGGAGTGGGGTGCCATTGCCTTCTCCAAGTGTTACTTTATGGGAAGATTATTCACATATGAATTAAAACCAATTATCCCATAGAGGAAAAAAGTCTAATGAGTGAGCATTTGATGATGCAACCAATAAGAGGGCATTTCCAGTAGTTGCTTACTGTTGGCAGAGATCCTGACCCATTCTCAGTGCTGTTGGGCTTCCCTGGATATTGTCAGAGTCCTATTCCACCCTACGGCAGAATAGCCTACCTGACCTTCCTTCTGTTATTAGGTTGAAGTTCAAGAAGTAACGGATCTGGGTCATTCTCTTCTGCTGGGTGGCCGCTATATAGTTCCTCAAGTCCTGGTGTTCTAAACAAGTTCATCTTCTTAGAACCTTTGAGAACTCTTCTTTGATTGTGTCTCATGTTATTTCCAAGGTTTATAGCTGTACTTAGCAAGGAGTAGGAAGAAAGGGGACTACACCATCTTGAGCTGATCTACTAGAAACTTCCCTGGTGGCTCAGTGGTAAAGAATCCACCTGCCACGCATGGGTTCGATCCCTGGTCTGGGAGGATCCCACGTTCCATAGGGCAACTAGGCCCATATACCACGACTATTGAGCCTGTGCTCTAGTGCACAGGAGCTGCAATTACTGAGCCCATATGCGTGCATGTTCAGCTGTGTCCAATTCTGCCACTCCATGGACTAAGGCCCGCCAGGCTCCTCTGTGCATGGACAGGCAAGATACTGGAGTTGGTTGCCATTTCCCCTCCTAGGGTATCTTCCTGACCCAGTTATTAAACCTGGGACTCTCCTGCATTGACAGGAAGATTCTTTAGCGCTGCACTACCTAGGAAACCCAACTGAGCCCATGAGCTGCAACTGCTTAAACCTGCACATACCTGTGCTCCACAATAAGAGAGGCTCACACACTGCAATTAGAGAATAACCCCTGATCCCTGCAACTAGAGAAAAGCCTTCATACCCTTGAAGACCCAGCACAGCCTAAATAAATAAATAAAATTATTAAAAAAGAAGTTAACCTGCTACTTAGAAAATACCTTAATACCTAGTCTATTCTTCAGAACTCCCCGGCTAATTAGAAGTCAGGGAGAATATTCTGAAAGTTAGAGGGAGTAAATTAATTTACAGTCAGTTCCAGGGCACTCTTTGTCCACTTAGCAATTGTAAATTTCCCAGATATTCATATGTAGGGGACTTACTGTATCAGAAAAAAAAATTGTTATTCTCACCTTTTTTTTCCTAGAGAGAGGAAAAAATAATCGTCTTTGGTGACTAAGTTCCCCTCTGAAATTATTAAATCCAACAAATTTAGCCTATACAGCAGTACAGTACAACAGCTGGTACCTGTTAGCATTACCAGCTACATCAGTACTGCTTTTGTGCTTGCTTCAGGACATCCTGGGCATGAAATAAACACATTTTACAGTAAAATGCACAAAAATTTTTGTAGAAGATCTATGCACATGACAATATATGCCAGACATGTGAACTAACTTACGTGATTACACATGCAAACTCATGTTTGCATCTTTGAAAGTTCCCAACTGAAAGGTTCATATATAGGGGACTTACTGTATTTATCTTTTCTCTATAAAATCATATTTTCTTCACCTTTCTCAAAAAGCTTGACTTCACATTAGTTGCCACAGATGCTGTTTATTTGCCATGAAGTGATGGGACTGGATACCATAATCTTAGTTGTTGTTTTTTTTTTTAAGTTGAGTTTTAAGCCAGCTTTTCCATCCTCCTCTTTCACCTTCAAAAAGAGGCACTTTAGTTCTTCTTCACTTTCTGCCATAAAGGTAGTGTCATCTGCATATCTAAGGTTATTGATATTTCTCCTGGAAATCTTGATTCCAGCTTGTGCTTCATCCAGCCCAGCATTTCTCATGATGTACTCTGCATATAAGTTAAATAAGCAGGGTGACAATATACAGCCTTCAGTACTCCTTTCCCAATATGGAACCAGTCCATTGTTCCATGTCTGGTTCTCGCTGTTGCTTCCTGATGTGCATACAGGTTTCTCAGCAGGCAGGTAAGGTGGTCTGATATTCCCATCTCTTTAAGAATTTTCCACAGTTTGTTATGATCACACAGTCAAAGGCTTTATCATAATCAGTGAAGCAAAAGTAGATGTTTTTCTGAATTCCTCTTGCTTTCTCTATGATCCAACAGATGGTGGCAATTTGATCTCTTTCTTCTCCCTTTTCTAAATCCAACTTGAACATCTGGAAGTCCTCGGTTCATGTACTGTTGAAGCCTAGCTTGGTGAATTTTGAGTGTGACTTTGCTTGCATATAAAATGAGTACAATTGTGTGGTAGTTTGAACAATCTTTGGCATTGCCTTCTTTAGGATTAGAATGAAAACCTACCTTTTGGAGTCCTATGGCATTGCTGAGTTTTCCAAATTTACTGGCATGTTGAGTGTAGCACTTTCACAGGATTATCTTTTAGGATTTGAAATAGCTCAACTGGAATTCCATCACCTCCACTAGTTTTGTTTACAGTGATGTTTCCTAAGGCCCACTTGACTTCCCACTCCATGATGTCTGACTCTAGGTGAGTGATCACACAATCTTGGTCATCTGAGTCATTAAGATCTTTTTTTTTTTTTGTATAGTTCTTCTGTGAATTCTTGCCACCTCTTCTTAATATCTTCTGCTTCTGTTAGATCCATACTGTTTCTGTCTTTTATTGTGCCCAGCTTTGCATGAAATATTCCCTTAGTATCTCTAATTTTTTTGAAGAGATCTCTAGTCATTCCCATTCTATTGTTTACCTCTACTTCTTTGCATTCTTCACTTAGGAAGGCTTTCTTTCTCTTTGCTATTTTTTGAAATACCACATTACATATGTTATTTTGAGTTGGAAAAAAAAATCTGCATCTAACCATCTGCTGTTTCCTACTCGTACCATCCTATTCTTAGAGAAGTTTCCAGATAACACCAAAGGCAAACTTCATCCTGCAATTAGTAGTCAATAATATCTTGCTTTGTTTGCTTTCATGACTTTTGAAAGTGAGCATGTGCTGTGCTCTGTGCTGTGTTTAGTTGCTCAGTTGTGTCCAATTATGTGCGACCCCATGGACTATAGGCCGCCAAGTTCCTATATCCTTAGAGATTCTCTGGGCAAGAATATTTGAGTGGTTTTTCATGCCCTCCTCCAAGGGATCTTCCCAACCCAGGGATCGAACCCAGGTCTCCCATGTTCCAGACAGATTATTTTCTGTCTATGCCACCAAGGAAACCCAAAAGTGAGCATAATAGTGGTTTCCACATTTGGAAACCACATTAACACTTAATGGAATGCAAAAGTAGGAAGTCAAGAAACACCTAGAGTAACAGGCAAATTTGGCCTTGGAATGCAGAATAAGGGAGGCCTGGTGTGCTGTGATTCATGGGGTCGCAAAGAGTCGGACACGACTGAGCAACTGAACTGAAATGAAATTGTTATTCCTGTCCTTGCACTTGGTACTTCTCTGCCTTAAAGACAGAGATTATATCTTTTTATTGTAGTATCCTGAACTCTAAGAGTAATCAGTACCAATAAATGCTCAATAAACAATCATTTATTCATTAAAGTAAAACTTACCTACTTATAACCATTTATTCTTATTGTATATTAAATGCTTAATAATATATCAGTAGTAACCCTAAGGTTACTTTAAACCAATGTGTAAGTATGCACGTGTATAATATATATTTTGGCAGACCTAGACATATAGCCATATCTGCAAGATTTAACTATTTGAATAGTTCAGTTGCTCAGTCGTGTCTGACTCTTTGTGACCCCATGGACTGTAGCATGCCAGGCCTCCCTGTTCATCACCTACTCCTGGAGTTTAAACAAACTCGTGTCCATTGAGTCGGTGATGCCATCCAACCATCTCATCCTCTGTTGTCCCCTTCTCCTCCTGCCCTAAGTCTTTCTTAGAACCAGGGTCTTTTCCAATGAGTCCTCTCTTTGCATTCAGTTCAGTTCAGTCACTCAGTCATGTCCGACTCTTTGTGACCCCATGAATCGCAGCACGCCAGGCCTCCCTGTTCATCATCATCTCCCAGAGTTCACTCAGACTCACGTCCATTGAGTCTGTGATGCCATCCAGCCATCTCATCCTCGTTCGTCCCCTTCTCCTCCTGCCCTCCATCCCTCCCAGCATCAAAGTCTTTTCCAATGAGTCAACTCTTCTCATGAGGTGGCCAAAGTACTGGAGTTTCAGCTTTACCATCATTCCTTCCAAAGAAATCCCAGGGTTGGTCTCCTTCAGAATGGACTGGTTGGATCTCCTTGCAGTCCAGGGGACTCTCAAGAGTCTTCTCCAACATCACAATTCAAAAGCATCAATTCTTCGGCCCTCAGCCTTCTTCACAGTCCAACTCTCACATCCATACATGACTACTAGAAAAATCATAGCCTTGACTAGATGGACCTTTGTTGGCAAAGTAATGTCTCTGCTTTTTAATATACTGTCTAGGTTGGTCATAACTTTCCTTCCAAGGAGCAAGCATCTTTTAATTTCATGGCTGCACTCACCATCTGCACTGATTTTGGAGCCCCCCAGAAAAAAGTCTGACACTGTTTCCACTGTTTCCCCATCTATTTCCCATGAAGTGATGGTACTGGATGCCACAATCTTAGCTTTCTGAATGTTGAGTTTTAAGCTCACTTTTACACTCTCCTCTTTCACTTTCATCAAGAGGCTTCTTCTTCACTTTCTGCCATAAGGTTGGTGTCATCTGCATGTCTGAGGTTATTTCTCCTGGCAATCTTGATTCCAGCTTGTGCTTCATCCAGCCAGGCATTTTGCATGATGTATACTGCATATAAATTAAATAAGCAGGGTGACAATATATAGCCTTGACATACACCTTTTCCTGTTTGGAACCAGCCTGTTGTTCCATGTCCAGTTCTAATTGTTGCTTCCTGACCTGCGTACAGGTTTCTTATGAGGTAGGTCAGGTGGTCTGGTATTCCCATCTCTTTCAGAATTTTCCACAGTTTGTCATTATCCACAGAGTCAAAGGCTTTGGTATAGTCGGTAAAGCAGAAATAGATGTTTTTCTGAAACTCTCTTGCTTTTTAGATGATCCAGCGGGTGTTGGCAATTTGATCTCTGGTTCCTCTGCCTTTTCTAAAACCAGCTTGAATATCTGAAAGTTCCCAGTTCATGTATTGGTGAAGCCTGGCTTGGAGAATAGTAAATAGGAAAGTCAATTGTTTTTTACTGGATTTGTGAGCTCCTCAAAGCTATTAAGGTATTCTTATTTAAGCATAAAGAGTAAAGCCTGTATGGTTTCTGGAGAGTGACTTAGTGTGTATGTGATCTTGTTGAATCGGAATGAGGGTCATATCATGATGNTGATCCAGCGGGTGTTGGCAATTTGATCTCTGGTTCCTCTGCCTTTTCTAAAACCAGCTTGAATATCTGAAAGTTCCCAGTTCATGTATTGGTGAAGCCTGGCTTGGAGAATAGTAAATAGGAAAGTCAATTGTTTTTTACTGGATTTGTGAGCTCCTCAAAGCTATTAAGGTATTCTTATTTAAGCATAAAGAGTAAAGCCTGTATGGTTTCTGGAGAGTGACTTAGTGTGTATGTGATCTTGTTGAATCGGAATGAGGGTCATATCATGATGTCAGAGAAGTTTATTAACAACTAATAGCTCTGTGAAGTTGGAGAACATTTCCAGGGTTGGGTGGGAAGAGGGAGGAAGTTATTTTAATCACTTGCATGAGCCATTTATAGTCCTGTCATCTCCTCTGTCTTAAAGATTATCACTTAATTATAAGGTAACATGATTTGCTATTTAGATATTGGAGATAAAAACACACAGGCTGGGATCAAAGTGGAAATCAATTTTCAAAAGGTCTGGGTACTAATTAATAAAGTTCATTCAGCTGTGTGTCTGTCAGACTAGCTTGGGTTAGGGTGTCTATTTTAAAAACATAGATGAGCCGAGTTCTCTGGCTTCTGGGTCGGAGAGGATGACCACCTTTAAATACAGAGGGACAGCTCAGGCAAGTGGGCGAAAGTGCCTGACCTCATCATGCAGTCCAACCAAGTGCCAGGACGCATGCCCAGCATACGCGGTCCTCTTCACTGCTTTTCTGCATTGCTCTTGAGTTGTGTAAGAAGATGGCAGATTCAGTAGGCTGAACAAAGCCTGCTAGTTGCAGGAAAATGCAGGTGTGTATGAGCTTAAAAGGGAGGGAACTTGTAAGCAAATGGATGTGTAGAAGTGATAAGAGGATAGATTTCAATTCTCCCTAAGAGATGAGTTGGGCCTTCTGAGTGTGGTCAGGTCTGAAGAAGGGTTTGAGGGAATTTCTTATCATTCACACTGAGGATCCTTTGTCAGGGACATTGTTGAGGACAACCCAGAAACATTGCTGTGTTTGAGAGGATGTCCTCTAGATTGGGTTGACCCTGGCTTGAATCTAAGTACTGATGCTTAATACTGTGATCTTTATATTTTGGAGCTTCAGTTTTTGTTTTTTACTTTCTAAATAGATACCATAATTGCACCAACCTCAGTGCAGTTTCTGTAGAATTTAGCGTGGGACATGTGTCCAAGAAATGGTAGCTGCTTATTATGAGTTTTGGAATGATAGTGGTCATTGTTAGAACCCAGAAAGGGCAAAAGATGACTTTCTGATGTTGTTTAATACTTTATCCCCCGACTCCCAGTCCAAGTTCAGTGCTTGCCCTGCACTCCCAGACAGAGGGCACACTTGAATGAGGATGAGCTCAAGAGAGATTCTTTTCAAGGACACATGTGGAGGGATGGGGCTCAGGTGGAGAAGAACCATAGGGAATGGAGGGAGCTACAGAGGCATTCTCATGACTGAAACCCAGAGAGATGAGGGGAAGGTATGTACCTGCAACATAGCAGGAAAGAGAATTGGAAGAGCATGCTGACTTTGGAGGAGCCGGGGAGCTTTGGGAATGGGATTGGACTTCTCTTTATCTCTTCATCTGATCTCCTGCTGGAACCCTCTCCAGCCAGTTGACCCGGGAAGCCCAGAGGCAAGGGACTCCATCAGCGTAGCGGATGCAGGTCAGCCTTCTGGAGCAGAGAACAGGGCAGTAAGTGGAGGGATGGATCTAAAGGGGCAACCCAACTATCACAGTGTCTCACACATAGTAAGCACTCAATAAAAATATATTGAATAAATAGCATCTCATAGGTAGTTGAATTAAACTGTGTTCCTTCAAACCATTGTTTTCTTAGCGCGTCCTATGTGCTAATTGCCATAAAGCCTGGAACAACAAATAAAGCTCAACTTTAGTCTTCCTGGGTATCCACAATGCATCCATTTTTTAAAGGACTTTATATGTATATTTTTCCTGTTAATTTGTACCATCTCCCTCTAAAGTGGGATTTATTATCCCCATTTTGTGAAGAAGGAGCCCTAAATTTTGAGAGATTAACAGAAATGTCCAGAGTCATACAGAGGATAGAATGGATATCCAAATGCTGGCCGCTAGGATCCTCACGTTCATCACTCCATCCTGGTTCTGTGACTCCACAGAAAGGATCATTGATCTGATTGAACATGTTTTTTTCTTTTTTTACCTAATGGTTGGATGAATTCAGTAAATACAGGGTTTAACTGTATCTAGTCCATTATTCCTAGTAGAGGTACCAGTGTGAATCATCTGGGAACTTACTAAAATGAATTTTGAGGGTCTCACCAGGTCTAATCTATTGTGTTGGACTCTTGCAAAATCCTTAGGGGATAAGGTAGCCAGCCTGAGAGTGAACTCTGCTTTCATGAATCACTGATGTAACCCAGACTCCTAATTTTACAAAGGAAAGAAATGATGTTCAGAAAATCAGTGTGACGAGTTTGGTGATACAAGGCCAGTTGGTGTCAAACACGGGTTTTCATGTTGTCAGTAAATAAAATCAGCATCAAATAAGAGTAACACTCACTAAAGTATATAACATAAGAATGGGTGCATAAAACTTATTTAAGTGTTCTTTTGTAGATGTGCTCCTAATAGCTAAATGTGAATTAGAGGACACTGATCAGAGAACATGCACCCTCACAACACACAGTGATTTAATGCATGTTACNTTTACTGGATTTGTGAGCTCCTCAAAGCTATTAAGGTATTCTTATTTAAGCATAAAGAGTAAAGCCTGTATGGTTTCTGGAGAGTGACTTAGTGTGTATGTGATCTTGTTGAATCGGAATGAGGGTCATATCATGATGTCAGAGAAGTTTATTAACAACTAATAGCTCTGTGAAGTTGGAGAACATTTCCAGGGTTGGGTGGGAAGAGGGAGGAAGTTATTTTAATCACTTGCATGAGCCATTTATAGTCCTGTCATCTCCTCTGTCTTAAAGATTATCACTTAATTATAAGGTAACATGATTTGCTATTTAGATATTGGAGATAAAAACACACAGGCTGGGATCAAAGTGGAAATCAATTTTCAAAAGGTCTGGGTACTAATTAATAAAGTTCATTCAGCTGTGTGTCTGTCAGACTAGCTTGGGTTAGGGTGTCTATTTTAAAAACATAGATGAGCCGAGTTCTCTGGCTTCTGGGTCGGAGAGGATGACCACCTTTAAATACAGAGGGACAGCTCAGGCAAGTGGGCGAAAGTGCCTGACCTCATCATGCAGTCCAACCAAGTGCCAGGACGCATGCCCAGCATACGCGGTCCTCTTCACTGCTTTTCTGCATTGCTCTTGAGTTGTGTAAGAAGATGGCAGATTCAGTAGGTTGAACAAAGCCTGCTAGTTGCAGGAAAATGCAGGTGTGTATGAGCTTAAAAGGGAGGGAACTTGTAAGCAAATGGATGTGTAGAAGTGATAAGAGGATAGATTTCAATTCTCCCTAAGAGATGAGTTGGGCCTTCTGAGTGTGGTCAGGTCTGAAGAAGGGTTTGCGGGAATTTCTTATCATTCACACTGAGGATCCTTTGTCAGGGACATTGTTGAGGACAACCCAGAAACATTGCTGTGTTTGAGAGGATGTCCTCTAGATTGGGTTGACCCTGGCTTGAATCTAAGTACTGATGCTTAATACTGTGATCTTTATATTTTGGAGCTTCAGTTTTTGTTTTTTACTTTCTAAATAGATACCATAATTGCACCAACCTCAGTGCAGTTTCTGTAGAATTTAGCGTGGGACATGTGTCCAAGAAATGGTAGCTGCTTATTATGAGTTTTGGAATGATAGTGGTCATTGTTAGAACCCAGAAAGGGCAAAAGATGACTTTCTGATGTTGTTTAATACTTTATCCCCCGACTCCCAGTCCAAGTTCAGTGCTTGCCCTGCACTCCCAGACAGAGGGCACACTTGAATGAGGATGAGCTCAAGAGAGATTCTTTTCAAGGACACATGTGGAGGGATGGGGCTCAGGTGGAGAAGAACCATAGGGAATGGAGGGAGCTACAGAGGCATTCTCATGACTGAAACCCAGAGAGATGAGGGGAAGGTATGTACCTGCAACATAGCAGGAAAGAGAATTGGAAGAGCATGCTGACTTTGGAGGAGCCGGGGAGCTTTGGGAATGGGATTGGACTTCTCTTTATCTCTTCATCTGATCTCCTGCTGGAACCCTCTCCAGCCAGTTGACCCGGGAAGCCCAGAGGCAAGGGACTCCATCAGCGTAGCGGATGCAGGTCAGCCTTCTGGAGCAGAGAACAGGGCAGTAAGTGGAGGGATGGATCTAAAGGGGCAACCCAACTATCACAGTGTCTCACACATAGTAAGCACTCAATAAAAATATATTGAATAAATAGCATCTCATAGGTAGTTGAATTAAACTGTGTTCCTTCAAACCATTGTTTTCTTAGCGCGTCCTATGTGCTAATTGCCATAAAGCCTGGAACAACAAATAAAGCTCAACTTTAGTCTTCCTGGGTATCCACAATGCATCCATTTTTTAAAGGACTTTATATGTATATTTTTCCTGTTAATTTGTACCATCTCCCTCTAAAGTGGGATTTATTATCCCCATTTTGTGAAGAAGGAGCCCTAAATTTTGAGAGATTAACAGAAATGTCCAGAGTCATACAGAGGATAGAATGGATATCCAAATGCTGGCCGCTAGGATCCTCACGTTCATCACTCCATCCTGGTTCTGTGACTCCACAGAAAGGATCATTGATCTGATTGAACATGTTTTTTTCTTTTTTTACCTAATGGTTGGATGAATTCAGTAAATACAGGGTTTAACTGTATCTAGTCCATTATTCCTAGTAGAGGTACCAGTGTGAATCATCTGGGAACTTACTAAAATGAATTTTGAGGGTCTCACCAGGTCTAATCTATTGTGTTGGACTCTTGCAAAATCCTTAGGGGATAAGGTAGCCAGCCTGAGAGTGAACTCTGCTTTCATGAATCACTGATGTAACCCAGACTCCTAATTTTACAAAGGAAAGAAATGATGTTCAGAAAATCAGTGTGACGAGTTTGGTGATACAAGGCCAGTTGGTGTCAAACACGGGTTTTCATGTTGTCAGTAAATAAAATCAGCATCAAATAAGAGTAACACTCACTAAAGTATATAACATAAGAATGGGTGCATAAAACTTATTTAAGTGTTCTTTTGTAGATGTGCTCCTAATAGCTAAATGTGAATTAGAGGACACTGATCAGAGAACATGCACCCTCACAACACACAGTGATTTAATGCATGTTACAGTGTGAAATACCGTGCCCCACATCTCGGTCATTTTCAAAGGCAGGATAATGGAGCTGCCTAGCAGCCAGCTTTTGCAGATGAGTGTAGGTTGAGTTATAAGAATGGATACCCAAAGATGTGGAAAGACACAGTCATTAGTGAAAATAGAAGATGCTATTTTCATTTGTAAGGTGGACCTTTTATTAATGAATCTGATTTTGGTGCTGATACTGGCTAGTGCAAAAATAAGCCTTCAATGACAGGATGAACACCAGGACTACGAAAGACCTCTAGTCTCCAAACTGGTCTTGTTTCTCTTGGTGGCAGATAAATTGTTCAAAAAAAGTGATGAATTCCTCCTCATAGAACCGAAAATGTGGACAAAATCGAGTGACTTATAAGAGCATACTCAAGTGACAAATGTTTCTGAGTGTCTCTCATTCCAGGTCACATCACTCCTGAAGTATAATGATAGGTTATAAATTGTTTTAACAGGACTTTCAATGATCTGCTTAATCCATGGAACTTAAAGTGGGAACTGAAATGATTTCATGATTACGGAGATGAGATTGACAAAGGAGGATTTCTTAGGTAGCTGATAGAGCAGTTCCAACAGTGACAAGTTTCTGTACTGATTATTTGAGCATCTGTTTTCATAGATTCTGTCTGTACTGGTATTTAATGTATGTTAAATCTTTGTTCTTTCAGTGTAGGCAACAATATTTTCTATGATTTGTTCCATGAGTCTATTTTGCTTTTTCCTTTTTTTTTTTTTTTTTTTTTTTTGGACAAAGAGCTCTTGCACATCCTCTCGCTAAGCTTGTATTTACTGAGTTTATTCATTCTCTTATGGAGAAATAATTCATAGTCTGTTATTAAGACAATGGCTTTGACTTTAGAATGAGTTTATGTCTTTAAGGATAGTTCTCAGCAAATGAGTCAACCATATGTTAAATCAAATTTAACATCCATTATGAAACACTGAATCATACTTTACATCTCGGTAATGATAACAAATGATCACTTATCTCATGTTCTTCTCATTTGTACTACATCTCATCCATCTTGCTAATATCGCAAAGATTTATTAAATGAACAAGTATCCAACTATAACTGTTAGTATTAATTGCATCTTTTTCTATTTTCTTTTGTAGCCTTCCATTTCCATGCTCGCTTAAGCTCACTTTAATGTTGGTTTTTAAAGTAATAGTTTTTATTATTCTAAAACAACAATTAACAGAAAACTAGTAAGTTAGCAATAAAATTATTTCCATGAAACTCTGCAATTCCGGCAGCCCATTACAAGGTGGAGGATTTGCTTTATGTGCTCAGCACTGGAAGCGAAGATCTCTTTTTACTAGAGTAAAAACAGTAGGTTTTAAACCTCTGGAAACATTTCAGATCCCTTATGACTTAAAATTGCTACTTGTGTAGTAAAAGTTTAAATCACTTGAGTAAATTTGTAATTTAATCTTTAAAGTTTAACTAACATTTATTCTTTCTTTCTAAGTGCTTTCTATTGGTATAAATTGTGAAGAGTTGCCGCTGTCTTTTCATAAGACTTTACTAGGCTTCTTCAGCTCAGCAACTTCCAAACCAGTAGCTTCTTTCAGGCTCCCATTTCTGGAAAAAGTCCCACCATACCATCTCTTCTCCAGGCTCAGTACAGGTCCCTGCCTCTCATTTATGTCCTAAATGTCCTCAGCTTTCCAGGTACAGCTGCTTTTTCCTATAAAATGATCTCTTAGATATTTATACTTCTCTTGTGATTCTTTTTACATACCCTCTGGATTTCTACCCTAGGCTCTTGGTGGATTTTCAAAGCATTTGACTTTCTTGCACTCCTGGTGAAACAAATCTTGCTCAGTTCTTCCGAGCTTTAGTTCATGAACTCACATGTTCCTTGAGGGAAGGGATTCAACACAAACTTGTTTCATGTTTCACCAAATTCCTGTTTTTATCAGATAACACATATCACAGAATTTTATCTAATGGGATGGTTGGGAGCAGAATTTCTTTCTAAATGGCAAATGTCGCACTAATGTATTATATTCCGAGCTTTAGTTCATGAACTCACATGTTCCTTGAGGGAAGGGATTCAACACAAACTTGTTTCATGTTTCACCAAATTCCTGTTTTTATCAGATAACACATATCACAGAATTTTATCTAATGGGATGGTTGGGAGCAGAATTTCTTTCTAAATGGCAAATGTCGCACTAATGTATTATCTTTATTGGGATAATAATAATAAAAGTGACATTTACTAAATTGCTTTTATGAATGTGGTGTTTTATATCTATTTACCTCTGATTCTTGTACAAACCTCTAGTGAAATTGAAAGTCACTCAGTCGTGTCTGACTCTGTCATCCCATGAACTGTAACCCATCAGGCTTCTCTGTCCATGAAATTCTCCAGGCAAGAATAGTGAAGTGGGTTGCCCTGCCCTTCTTGAGGGGATCTTCCTGACCCATGGATTGAACTAGAGTCTCCCACATTGCAGGCAGATTCTTTACCCTGAGCTACCTGGGAAGCCTGCCCCTACCCACTCCCCCCCACCCCCACAATTTGTTTGCTGACCATAGATACCGAAATCTGACCAGAATTTTGAGAAGAATTGGTAATAGAGCTTGGGGTTTGGGAGGAAAGTTTAATTTATGGAGGAAATCTTTTTGTGAGANAGTGTCTGTCTCTTATACACATCTACTCCCCCCCACCCCCACAATTTGTTTGCTGACCATAGATACCGAAATCTGACCAGAATTTTGAGAAGAATTGGTAATAGAGCTTGGGGTTTGGGAGGAAAGTTTAATTTATGGAGGAAATCTTTTTGTGAGAGATTTCATAGACTTAGAACCATAAAGTTGAGTTTCAGTTTTAGAGGAATGGAATGGGGTCACCTGGATTTCATTGTTGTAGGGCTGGGATACAGAGAGAGCACTGTGGCTTCTGATGGGATCCTTTGAAGATTTCTTGAGGTGAGGCAGAGGAAGAAAACTTAAAGAATGTCCTAGGATTTTAGAAAGATTTTGAAATTTTCCCGGTCTAGGAGAAGGCATCTTCATTTAAATCTTATCATGAGCATAAATGCAAATCTAAAGGTAAAATCTGAAAACTGCTACGTGAAGACTGATGTGTTGTAAAACTTGTCCAGTGCTATGGAAACAAACGGTAAAAATCCTCTAGTTGAGATATAACTAAGGGAAGACTTGATAAGCTGAGACACTGACCCACTACCACCCCCTTTCTTGATGCTATAGAAAGGAGAATAAGTTCCTGTCTTGAAATTAGGTAGTTACCAAAGCTTGGTATAATTCACATACTTTCTTAAAAAGTGTTGGAATGTTTCCCATTTGATCACTAGTTAGCCTCACATTCTCAACCCTAGAGTAAATTTTTATAATCCAGTTCGTGCTACTGTCATATTCACAATCAAATAGGAAATTACTTTCCTGGGTTTGGCCAAGATTGAGAGGGAATATTGTGCAGCATCAGCATAATATTAACTAAAATTATGTCATTCATGATGAAACCGAACAAAAATCTGCAGGTGCCCAGCAGGAGATGAAGAATGTCAGTTCAGTGAAGTTTTCCTTACGATATCCATAACCTGTAGTCATGTGACTGTAGCACATTATGGCTTTGTTAAAGATGAGTGTTCACTCATTGCCCGTTCTGTGCAGTTCACTGTGCTGATCTCTATGGAAGAAACTAAATTAAGAGCTGGTTTCTTCTGTCAAGAAGCTTACCAGCTATTTTGATAGACAGATGGTACCACGTGACATGATTTGGGCTGTTACAGACTAGTGGTTCTTTGTGCTATGAGAATACTCAGGTGGTAGATATTTATTTTGATGGGAGGACTGGAAAAGTTTCATGGACAATGTGACTTCTGAGCCAGACCTTGAAAGTTTCAACTAGTAGAAATGTGTCCAGAAGGTTATAAAATTCTGGAAACAGTAATTTGACTGATTAACCAGGAGAGAGATAAGGGACAGCTATGAGACTGGAGGGGTAGAGCAGCATACTTTTCACAGAATCCTAAATGCCATTTGGGAGGCTTTGGACATCATTTCAAAAGCCCAGGGTAGCCACCAGAGGTTTTAGGAAAGGAAGTAACAGGATCAACGATGTGTTTCATGANAGACTGGAGGGGTAGAGCAGCATACTTTTCACAGAATCCTAAATGCCATTTGGGAGGCTTTGGACATCATTTCAAAAGCCCAGGGTAGCCACCAGAGGTTTTAGGAAAGGAAGTAACAGGATCAACGATGTGTTTCATGAGATTAAATGTGGCCCCTTGGTGGTAGATTGGGTTAGTTCTACAGTATAGGGAAGAGTTGAAGTAGAAAAACTGGGAAGGAGAGAAAAGGCTGATAAAATAGAAATGGAGTCACCAGTACTCAGTGAGAGATACTTGATACTTAGAGTAGGAGGCAGGTCTCGCAAAAGTTTCTTTCCAGGTTTCTAGCCCAGGTGAGTACCCCACCCCCACCTTGGTGTTCTTTCTTTTATTTTTTAAATTTATTTCTTAATGGGAGAATGATTGCTTTGCAATGTACAATTAAATGTATCACCTTTAAGTATACATATATCCCCTCTCTTTTGAGCCCCTCCTACTCCACCCCATCTCTCTAGGTCATCACAGAGCACTGAGCTGAGCTCCCTATGCTCTACAGCAGCTTACCACTAGCTATCTATTTTACACATGGTAGTGTATATGTCCGGAGTAGACAATGGCACCCCACTCCAGTACTCTTGCCTGGAAAATCCCATGGATGGAGGAGCCTGGTGGGCTGCAGCCCATGGGGTCGCTAAGAGTCGGACATGACTGAGTGACTTCACTTTCATGCATTGGAGAAGGAAATGGCAACCCACTCCAGTGTTCTTGCCTGGAGAATCCCAGGGACGGGGGAGCCTGGTGGGCTGCCGTCTATGGGGTCGCACAGAGTCAGACACGACTGAAGCGACTTAGCAGCAGCAGCAGCAGTGTGTATGTCTNTCGGACATGACTGAGTGACTTCACTTTCATGCATTGGAGAAGGAAATGGCAACCCACTCCAGTGTTCTTGCCTGGAGAATCCCAGGGACGGGGGAGCCTGGTGGGCTGCCATCTATGGGGTCGCACAGAGTCAGACATGACTGAAGCGACTTAGCAGCAGCAGCAGCAGTGTGTATGTCTTGATTTCTTTAACTGAGACATTGTCAATAAACCATACAGAGATAGAACTAATTATTGTAGAACCTTGCTTCAGAGAAATGATACATATGCATAGCACATATACATCACACTTCCTTAATTTTGTGATGTTATTGGTTGTAAGAACACACCGATCGCAAAAAAGAAATGCTAACATATTAAACACCTAAATCAATTATAAGATGCATCTCCATTTACTTATGTTAACAATGTAAAAATAAGCATCTTAAAATTTAGGAAATAGGGCAATCACCCTTCAGTTATTAGCATTTACTAACTGATAGTATATTGGACAATCAAGTAATCGTAGCTGGTACATACTTTGTAATATTAGAATTTTTACCAGTTTCTAATACTAGAATTTTTACCACTTTTGTGTACTAACTCTGTGCAACCTTGGGAAAGTCATTTTACCTCTCAGGATGGGAAGTGCAACAAAGATTCTGAAATACATTGATAAAAAGCACTATAGGAAACCCTTGATGTTATTATACCTCTATCATGTCATTCACCCCTTAGCACATCCCTTAATTAAAACTAGAATGAAAGATCATCAAGTGTTACCTGTAGTTGAATTTTAAAGAGTGGGAAAAATCTAAAGAAATGATCAAACCTAGCTATTCATCTGTATTCATTGGGAAGTTTATTCAAAATATAAAAGAATATCTTGGGTCTTAGCTTCACCTCTTAAATCAGGACTTTTGGGAAATGGAGTCCGGAGTCTCATCTTCCTGATAAGCTCCACGGGTGATTCTGATGCATGAACAGAGTTGATACCTGAGGTGCCTAGACAGCCTGACGTGGATTCTAGGGGATCAGCATAGTGATCCTACAGTTGATGGTCTTTCCTTCTGTTAGAACAGCTTAAATGTGGTGTAGAGGTCGGGGACTGTTTTTTGGGTTACTGGTGGTTTCTGCAGTGCTGCCTCTTCCCAACATTATCACTCACCCTATATCCCGCATTTTAATGGAATCAGCGTCTGTGGATTCTCTGAGCATTGTCTGGATATGCAACACTGGCAAATTGTTGTTTCTTCATCATTTGCTTTGGTACAAGGAGAGAGATAAGGGACAGCTATGAGACTGGAGGGGTAGAGCAGCATACTTTTCACAGAATCCTAAATGCCATTTGGGAGGCTTTGGACATCACTTGTACCATTTGGTACAAGTTTAATGAAAAAAAAAAAAAAAAACAACTTAGACATAATTCACAAATTTCCCAATTAACCATAGCATGCTCCTGAAATCTTAAGAACATTAAAAAAAAAAAAAATCTAATTATGTAGATGATAAACAATGTCCTTTTCTTTTTCCAGGTAGGAAGTAATGGGTTTGACTCTCTCTGGATTTAATGTTGACAGTATAGGACAGGAATGCTAATCACTGAAGCTGCAATACAAACTTAGAAATGTTAAAACCTTTCTCATACAAAATTATATTCTACATTTCAAATGGGAAAAGGCAGTTTGAACTTGAATCTCTTTACTCTTTTTCTAGAAATTTACCCTATTCCCTAACCTCTTCTGCTATTTACCTAGATTTTTATTCACTAAATACAGACATTTTAAATGTCTTTGGCCCCTAGGGCTCCCAGACCTGTAAAGAAATAATCTTTCCATTCTGGACTTCAAAACCAACTACTGGAAATCTTATCATCCGTTTAGTCCAATGCATATTAAAATTGAGCAATTAATTATCTCTGGTTCTAATCCAGTAAGCCTGTGCAATTAACATCTGGGGTTCAGTTCATCTTTTTTGCTGACTTTCTCATTTAAGGATTGGGACACAGTGGATCTCCCTAGAAGACATACTTAACAAAGATTATTTCCTGTATTTAAATCTTCATTTCCTTTAACCCCTGCTTCGTTTTGTGCATATTTTCATTAACACCTTTCAGTTGTAAATTTTGTCCTAGGAAGAAATTGCTGGCAGTAAGTAACTTTTTTTTTTTTTTAATGAGGTGGAGGTGAATTTAGTTGTATCCCTTAATTTTTTGATTGCCAAATAAGATGGAATACGTAAAAATTACCTAAACAGCAAACAATTGATAAACTAAGTAATAAATAGAGACATATTCATTAGCCATATGGTGTGATTTTGCTTGCTCTGTCCTCTTGGCTAAACACTCCTACCTGCTTGCCTGGTATTTGACATTACTCTAAGGTTGCATACACCATTTATTTCACCACGAAAGAGTAGGTAGACTAAGTATATAACCACGAATACCAAGAAGAGTTATTTTAGGAGCCTGATTTCACATTAGATTATAATGAATGAAGGAACTCTTTCTTTCCTCTGATAGCAGGAATAATCAGAGATGGACTCTGAAAGGTAGGTTGTCTCACTTCTAAGTAAACAGTGGCTGAAGGAGGCTGAGAAAGAAGGGAACTGCATACAGAGAAGCAAGGAAAGGGAGGCACTGAAGCTCGACTTTATTATTTTTCCTAGAATCTGGGGTTCTCTAAGTAGTGAGTGATGCTTACTGTTGAGAAAGCCTTATTTCCCAGTTCCACCAGATGGGGCTCCAGCGTTTTTCATAGCAAGCTTATATGTCACCTCCTCTGAGAAGCCTTCCTGGCTTTCAACTACAATATTGGTTCCCACGCCTTTATGCTTCTATTTCTACTTTACTTACAGTGAAAACGTTACACCACCATGTGCCTCTTTTCCCAGAAACTTTCATTTCAGGAGTTATTTCTCTGTCTATTGTCGCTTTTTCTCTGTCACAGTCTCCTAGCACATGATCTACAGTAAAGGTTAACAGATTTAATATATAGAGAGAGTATTTATGATATCACAGAAACTATGATCTTCTAAATATGGCTCTATTTATTAAGGAATATTTGAAAAATACAGAAAAATAAAAAAGAGGAAACAAGTCCACATTAATTCTGCTTCTCAGATATCACCGTTCTTAACAATCGGGTGAACTTCCTCCCATCGCTCCATTACTGTTGTTCATTTGCTCAGTCGTGTCTGATTGTTTGTGACCCCATGGACTGTTGCGCCCCAGGCTTCCCCATCCTCCACCATCTCCTGGAGCTTGCTAAAACTCACGTCCATTGGGTCGGTGATGCCGTGCAGCCATCTTGCCCTCTGTTTCCCCTTCTCCTCCTGCCTTCAGTCTTTCCCAGCATCAGGGTCTTTTCTAATGAGTCAGCTCTTCACATCAGGTGGCCCACTGTTCTATAACTAACTGCAAATATGCATTTTGGGGCTCTTTTGTATGTTTATAAAGTTTGCATATACATGCAGTCACATATATTTGCACGGTTTACTTTTTTAACACCTATCTATGTCAACTTATTTCTACATTATTAAGTATTCTTTGAAAACCTGATTTTGTAATGCTTTTTGAATATTAGCCATTACATATCCGAACTTAATTAACTGTCCCTGTTTTTAGTAATTTTGTTATCGTTATACATAAAACTGTAACATATGTCTTACAAATAATTTTTGTCTTGATCTCTGATAATTACGTTGGCATAAATTTTTGAAGGCTGTGGATAAATATTTTGATATTATATGCCAATTTGCCCTTAATAGTAGTGTATACTTGTGCCTGTTTCCTTGTAGCTTCCATGGATCTGAGTATTTTTATTGGAATTTTTTTTGCCGTTTTCCTAATAAAAATGCTATTTCATTGTTTAAAACTATGGTTAATTGAACATAGTGAAGTTGAACGTATTTTTCATATTGTACTTATCCATTTATATTTCTTATTTCTTCATGGTTTTAATCTAGTTTTCTAATGAAGTGTTTGCATCTTATCGCTTTGTAATAGCTCCTTATCCAAAGATATTAGTAGTTAGTCTAGAATACATTTTTCAAATACATTTTCCCCATACTTTTCTCCCTTCATTTTGTTTGTAATGGTTTGGGGGAGCTGAAGGTTTTAATTTTCAGTTGTGATATGTATCATTGTTTCCATTGTCATTTTAGCATCATTGTACTTAAAAAATTCATTCTGATCCAGATAATTAAGTCATGTTTTTTTCTTCTTATCTAATGGCTCCGTTTGCTGCTTTTATTTCACTAGTAGATGTGTGATTTATTTTAGCATTTGCCAGGAGAAAGAGATGTAACTTGTTTCCTATAAATAGTCAACCAATATTTCTGCCATTATTTCTTGTAGTCTTTGCTTCTCTGAGATTTGTACTGTGACTTATATAAACACTAGAGTCTTCCCAGGTGGCGCTAGTGGTAAAGACCCTGCCTGCTAATGCAGGAGACATAGAGACACAGGTTTGATCCCTGGGTCTGGAAGCTCCCCTGGAGGAGGGCATTACAACCCTCTCCAGTGTTCTTGCCGGGAGAGTCCCAGGGAAGGGGGAGCCTGGCGGGCTACAGTCCATAGGGTCTCTTTCTGGCTTTTCTCTTCTGTCCATTGACCTAAGTATCCTTAGATCAATAAGCTTCCAACTATTATAGTTTCACTGGTTATTTTAAAGAATTTTTTTCCCCAAAAGGAGGTTTATCTCATGAGTGGACGCTTTCTAATGTTCTCACTTAATTTAGGAGCAGCATTTGTACGTACTACTGTATGTACTTAATGGCCTGTCTGTAAAAACAGAGGGAAATTTTGTCTTAATAGGAATAAAATAAATAAATAAAAGGGTAACGGTAATAAAAAGGTAATAGACCGTTTGGAGCTTCCTAGGTAGCTCAGCTGCCAATGTAGGAGACACAGGAGAGATAAGTTCGACCTCTGGGTTGGGAAGATCCCCTGGAAAAGGGAAAGGCTACCCACTCCAGTATTCTTACCTGGAGAATCCCATGGACAGAAGAGCGTGGCAAGCTATAGTCCAAGGGGTCTCAAAAGAGCTGGACCCAACCGAGAACATACATACACACACATACCATTTGAGGACATGACTCTGGTTTTCTTTATGGTGCTTAAGAGCATGATCTTTCAAGATTTTAAATTCTGGTCCCAGTCTTGCCCCCAAGTAGATGTAACCTTGATCAAGTTAATTTATCTTTGTTTCTGTGTCCAAATTTTAAAAATAAGAGTGTTCTCATAACACTTTTGATAATCATGAAGATTAAGTAATTTATATAAACTGTTGTGCTTGGCTTATAATGTGGGTTTTTTTTTTTTTTTAAATTCTTGGAAGTTTTCATTGCGGTTAAATATACACAACATAGTAGTTACCATTTTAACCATTTTTAAGTATTCAGTTCAGTAGTACTCCTACTCCTCTTGTATCATTGGATCTCATTAGGGTCAATGATCCTGATCTATGCAGTGCTAAGAGCAGGATGCAGTGACTGAAATGCTATAGGACAAAACAACAAATCCCAGAAGATTAACCCCACTTACTAGGTTAGTTGTACGGGTCACACACAAATTTATCAGCTCTTATTTTTTCATCCTTTTTTAACTTAGCTGCTAAACGAATCTAACTAAAAAGGATTTAAGAGTTGTAGTAATGATGTTTATATAATGTATGAGTTAGAGTGTCTTTATTTTTATGTCCAACAGTTTATTGAGTGGTTAATATATATCTCACATAGTTATAAGTCATGTAGTTACAGAAGTAAAAAGAGAAACGGGCTCTTTACCTTCATAGAGCTACTTCCTGGTAAGGAAAGAAGATGATATATATGCCGAGAGTTAAATGAGAAAGATCATGGCAGAGCATCATAAGTAACGTGAAGATTTGGCCATGGGGTAAGAGGACACAGCATTCAAGGGGTAGGAGAGGCTACTTTAGACAGACCAGTCAGGAAAGGTCTCTTTTATTAGATGAGGGGTAAGCAGAGGGCTTCCCTGGTGGCTGAGATGGTAAAGAATCTGCCTGCAATGCTGGATACCTGGGTTAAATCCCTGGGTTGGAAAGATTCCCTGGAGAAGGGAACGACTACCCACTCCAGTATTCTTTCCTGGAGAATTTGGCAAGGCTGCCAGGTGACTCTGTCCATGGGGTCACAAAGAGTTGGACACAACTGAGCTACTTTCACTCCTCTTTTTCAAGCAGAGAGCTGTAGAGGACACTGTGGTTGACTCTCCACCAATGTCCCATCCAACCCAGGAAGCCCATGGCCTTGCCATGAGTCGGTCAGCAGCCCAAGTTGGCCAAACAAGATGAACAGGAAAGCCGTGTATACGGTTACCAGGGAGCGGCCTGTTCTTTCTCTGCTGGTGGACCCCAAAGCTCAGGCAGGCTTGGCAGCTGCTGACTTCTGCTGTGCTTCTACTTGGGACTCCAGGATGCTGGTTTTTGTGTCTATTCTAGATGAGTTTACCCAGTTTCCATTCTATTCTCAGTCAAATTAGATTGGTTGGGAAACTGTAATCAGTGTTTCTCAGATTCTCTCATAGTCAGGTTCTAGGTCCAGAAAAGGTTCCTCCAGTTCAGTATATTCATGGGATATCTGACTGGTACAAGTGAGGCGGAGGCCATTTTTAGCCCTCCTTTTGCTATTTTGATTGGCAAGCGTGGCTGAAAATGTGGGGATTCCTTGCAGTCATACTCCTTGGTCCATTCTCCAGCTTTGTGAGCTTTAAGCAATGACGGAGGTGACAGAAACAGTGTGGGCAGAGCTCCTATCCGGCTCCTTGAGCTCTGAACCATAGCTGCAAATAAGGCTTTTTCACTTCACTGCATGTCCAGAGGCCAGGAAGATGGTGCCAGGTTCTTGATCACGTTGTGGCTCTGAGATCGCCTCAGAGAAAGCATCTCCTTGTAACTTCCCTGTGGTCGGTGGGATTGATTTGAGAAAGAATTGACAGAGAGGGCAAAGAGAAAGAGCTGACCCATGCTAGTAACTTCATTGTAGAGAGTGAAGTGAAAGCTGCTCCGTCATGTCAGGGGTCTGACTCTTTGCGACCCCGTGGACTATACGGTCCATGGAATTCTCCAGGCCAGAAATCTGGAGTGGGTAGCTTATCCCTTCCCCAGCAAATCTTCCCAACCCAGGAATCAAACCAGGGTCTCCTGCCTTGCAGGAAGATTATTTCCCAACTGAGCTATCAGGAAAGCAGCTACTTATCATATCCTATATTACTAAGACAATGAATTTCTGTATTGTTCAAGTTGTTTTACTTGGGGTCTTCTTTTTCTTGCAGCTAAAAGCAACTTGTAGAAGTATAGATATTAGAGACGAGAGGATAAAAACCTGGGAGGATCTTGGGGAATGTTGCTTCAGGCCCAGAATAGGGTAGTGTTTGAATTGAGACCTCTTTTAGCCATCTGGGTAGAAGTGCCTGGAAGACGTCGGCTTTTCAAGTCAAAATCCTGAACAGAAAAGTAAGGTTTGTAGACACAAAGCGGTAGCTGAGGAGCTAGCCGGGAGGCAGAGCGTGTGCATGCCAAGTTGCATTAGTCATGGCCTCCTCTTTGCAACCCTGTGGACTGTAGCCCGCCACTCTCCTCTGTCCATGGGATTTCCCAGGCAGGAAGCCTAGAGTGGGTTGCCATGCCCTCCTCCAGGGGATCTTCCCGAACCAAGGATCAAACCCATGTCTCTATGTCTCCTGCATCGGCAGGCAGTTTGTCAGCATTTCAGCCTCTTTGTGAGTTAGTGTTCTTGTTTTTGTTGTTGTTGTTGTTTTAAGACAAAAATACTGAATTTCAAAGTATTTAATTAAAGGACAACCACATACAGCAGTTCAGATGTTTTATTAGTGCAAAATGTGATATAAATAAAAGATATTTCCCAAATGCCCATTAAAGGCAAGACAGCCCAGTTGACCCATTGCTGGAAGCAATAGCCTCTGCTTGGGGTGGAAACATCTCTCCACAAGCTCAGAAGTCTATCACACATTCTCACTTTTAGAAGGATGCCACCATCACCTTTTATTACTGAGCTTTAACTGCACCATTGGTTGAAGAGCATCTGTTTATCAGAAGGCTATTTTTAACTTTATTCTCTTTGCTTCTGCTTATTTTAGATTTAAGCTAAGCCTTTAACTTTATTTACATGCGCTTGTAAGTGAATTCTTATAACCCTGGTCTAAATTCTAAATACAGACTATTTAGAAGACTGGAGAAATCAATATTCAGTGGCATTCTTTGGTAGGGAAACAGTTTATACTNGTTCTCTTTGCTTCTGCTTATTTTAGATTTAAGCTAAGCCTTTATTTACATGCGTTTATAAGTGAATTCTTATAACCCTGGTCTAAATTCTAAATACAGACTGTTTAGAAGACTGGAGAAATCAATATTCAGTGTTTCCCTTTGGTAGGGAAACAGTTTATACTTTTTTTTTTTTTTTTTGGCATAGCAGGCTACTCTTCAGTGTAAGTGATACATAGCATAGCTTACCTCTGACAGTGTGGATGTGGTCGTTATTTCAGGTTATTTTTTTTTTTTTTAATGAGGTGGAGGTGAATTTAGTTGTATCCCTTAATTTTTTGATTGCCAAATAAGATGGAATATGTAAAAATTACCTAAACAGCAAACAATTGATAAACTAAGTAATAAATAGAGACATATTCATTAGCCATATGGTGTGATTTTGCTTGCTCTGTCCTCTTGGCTAAACACTCCTACCTGCTTGCCTGGTATTTGAAATTGCTCTAAGGTTGCATACACCATTTATTTCACCACGAAAGAGTAGGTAGACTAAGTATATAACCACGAATACCAAGAAGAGTTATTTTAGGAGCCTGATTTCACATTAGATTATAATGAATGAAGGAACTCTTTCTTTCCTCTGATAGCAGGAATAATCAGAGATGGACTCTGAAAGGTAGGTTGTCTCACTTCTAAGTAAACAGTGGCTGAAGGAGGCTGAGAAAGAAGGGAACTGCATACAGAGAAGCAAGGAAAGGGAGGCACTGAAGCTCGACTTTATTATTTTTCCTAGAATCTGGGGTTCTCTAAGTAGTGAGTGATGCTTACTGTTGAGAAAGCCTTATTTCCCAGTTCCACCAGATGGGGCTCCAGCGTTTTTCATAGCAAGCTTATATGTCACCTCCTCTGAGAAGCCTTCCTGGCTTTCAACTACAATATTGGTTCCCACGCCTTTATGCTTCTATTTCTACTTTACTTACAGTGAAAACGTTACACCACCATGTGCCTCTTTTCCCAGAAACTTTCATTTCAGGAGTTATTTCTCTGTCTATTGTCGCTTTTTCTCTGTCACAGTCTCCTAGCACATGATCTACAGTAAAGGTTAACAGATTTAATATATAGAGAGAGTATTTATGATATCACAGAAACTATGATCTTCTAAATATGGCTCTATTTATTAAGGAATATTTGAAAAATACAGAAAAATAAAAAAGAGGAAACAAGTCCACATTAATTCTGCTTCTCAGATATCACCGTTCTTAACAATCGGGTGAACTTCCTCCCATCGCTCCATTACTGTTGTTCATTTGCTCAGTCGTGTCTGATTGTTTGTGACCCCATGGACTGTTGCGCCCCAGGCTTCCCCATCCTCCACCATCTCCTGGAGCTTGCTAAAACTCACGTCCATTGGGTCGGTGATGCCGTGCAGCCATCTTGCCCTCTGTTTCCCCTTCTCCTCCTGCCTTCAGTCTTTCCCAGCATCAGGGTCTTTTCTAATGAGTCAGCTCTTCACATCAGGTGGCCCACTGTTCTATAACTAACTGCAAATATGCATTTTGGGGCTCTTTTGTATGTTTATAAAGTTTGCATATACATGCAGTCACATATATTTGCACGNCCCCTTCTCCTCCTGCCTTCAGTCTTTCCCAGCATCAGGGTCTTTTCTAATGAGTCAGCTCTTCACATCAGGTGGCCCACTGTTCTATAACTAACTGCAAATATGCATTTTGGGGCTCTTTTGTATGTTTATAAAGTTTGCATATACATGCAGTCACATATATTTGCACGTTTTACTTTTTTAACACTTATCTATGTCAACTTATTTCTACATTATTAAGTATTCTTTGAAAACCTGATTTTGTAATGCTTTTTGAATATTAGCCATTACATATCCGAACTTAATTAACTGTCCCTGTTTTTAGTAATTTTGTTATCGTTATACATAAAACTGTAACATATGTCTTACAAATAATTTTTGTCTTGATCTCTGATAATTACGTTGGCATAAATTTTTGAAGGCTGTGGATAAATATTTTGATATTATATGCCAATTTGCCCTTAATAGTAGTGTATACTTGTGCCTGTTTCCTTGTAGCTTCCATGGATCTGAGTATTTTTATTGGAATTTTTTTTGCCGTTTTCCTAATAAAAATGCTATTTCATTGTTTAAAACTATGGTTAATTGAACATAGTGAAGTTGAACGTATTTTTCATATTGTACTTATCCATTTATATTTCTTATTTCTTCATGGTTTTAATCTAGTTTTCTAATGAAGTGTTTGCATCTTATCGCTTTGTAATAGCTCCTTATCCAAAGATATTAGTAGTTAGTCTAGAATACATTTTTCAAATACATTTTCCCCATACTTTTCTCCCTTCATTTTGTTTGTAATGGTTTGGGGGAGCTGAAGGTTTTAATTTTCAGTTGTGATATGTATCATTGTTTCCATTGTCATTTTAGCATCATTGTACTTAAAAAAACATAGTGAAGTTGAACGTATTTTTCATATTGTACTTATCCATTTATCTTTCTTATTTCTTCATGGTTTTAATCTAGTTTTCTAATGAAGTGTTTGCATCTTATCGCTTCGTAATAGCTCCTTATCCAAAGATATTAGTAGTTAGTCTAGAATACATTTTTCAAATACATTTTTCCCATACTTTTCTCCCTTCATTTTGTTTGTAATGGTTTGGAGGAGCTGAAGGTTTTAATTTTCAGTTGTGATATGTATCATTGTTTCCATTGTCATTTTAGCATCATTATACTTAAAAGAGCTTTGTAATAGCTCCTTATCCAAAGATATTAGTAGTTAGTCTAGAATACATTTTTCAAATACATTTTCCCCATACTTTTCTCCCTTCATTTTGTTTGTAATGGTTTGGGGGAGCTGAAGGTTTTAATTTTCAGTTGTGATATGTATCATTGTTTCCATTGTCATTTTAGCATCATTGTACTTAAAAAATTCATTCTGATCCAGATAATTAAGTCATGTTTTTTTCTTCTTATCTAATGGCTCCGTTTGCTGCTTTTATTTCACTAGTAGATGTGTGATTTATTTTAGCATTTGCCAGGAGAAAGAGATGTAACTTGTTTCCTATAAATAGTCAACCAATATTTCTGCCATTATTTCTTGTAGTCTTTGCTTCTCTGAGATTTGTACTGTGACTTATATAAACACTAGAGTCTTCCCAGGTGGCGCTAGTGGTAAAGACCCTGCCTGCTAATGCAGGAGACATAGAGACACAGGTTTGATCCCTGGGTCTGGAAGCTCCCCTGGAGGAGGGCATTACAACCCTCTCCAGTGTTCTTGCCGGGAGAGTCCCAGGGAAGGGGGAGCCTGGCGGGCTACAGTCCATAGGGTCTCTTTCTGGCTTTTCTCTTCTGTCCATTGACCTAAGTATCCTTAGATCAATAAGCTTCCAACTATTATAGTTTCACTGGTTATTTTAAAGAATTTTTTTCCCCGAAAGGAGGTTTATCTCATGAGTGGACGCTTTCTAATGTTCTCACTTAATTTAGGAGCAGCATTTGTACGTACTACTGTATGTACTTAATGGCCTGTCTGTAAAAACAGAGGGAAATTTTGTCTTAATAGGAATAAAATAAATAAATAAAAGGGTAACGGTAATAAAAAGGTAATAGACCGTTTGGAGCTTCCTAGGTAGCTCAGCTGCCAATGTAGGAGACACAGGAGAGATAAGTTCGACCTCTGGGTTGGGAAGATCCCCTGGAAAAGGGAAAGGCTACCCACTCCAGTATTCTTACCTGGAGAATCCCATGGACAGAAGAGCGTGGCAAGCTATAGTCCAAGGGGTCTCAAAAGAGCTGGACCCAACCGAGAACATACGTACACACACATACCATTTGAGGACATGACTCTGGTTTTCTTTATGGTGCTTAAGAGCATGATCTTTCAAGATTTTAAATTCTGGTCCCAGTCTTGCCCCCAAGTAGATGTAACCTTGATCAAGTTAATTTATCTTTGTTTCTGTGTCCAAATTTTAAAAATAAGAGTGTTCTCATAACACTTTTGGTAATCATGAAGATTAAGTAATTTATATAAACTGTTGTGCTTGGCTTATAATGTGGGTTTGTTTTTTTTTTAATTCTCGGAAGTTTTCATTGCGGTTAAATATACACAACATAGTAGTTACCATTTTAACCATTTTTAAGTATTCAGTTCAGTAGTACTCCTACTCCTCTTGTATCATTGGATCTCATTAGGGTCAATGATCCTGATCTATGCAGTGCTAAGAGCAGGATGCAGTGACTGAAATGCTATAGGACAAAACAACAAATCCCAGAAGATTAACCCCACTTACTAGGTTAGTTGTACGGGTCACACACAAATTTATCAGCTCTTATTTTTTCATCCTTTTTTAACTTAGCTGCTAAACTAATCTAACTAAAAAGGATTTAAGAGTTGTAGTAATGATGTTTATATAATGTATGAGTTAGAGTGTCTTTATTTTTATGTCCAACAGTTTATTGAGTGGTTAATATATATCTCACATAGTTATAAGTCATGTCGTTACAGAAGTAAAAAGAGAAACGGGCTCTTTACCTTCATAGAGCTACTTCCTGGTAAGGAAAGAAGATGATATATATGCCGAGAGTTAAATGAGAAAGATCACTGCAGAGCATCATAAGTAACGTGAAGATTTGGCCATGGGATAAGAGGACACAGCATTCAAGGGGTAGGAGAGGCTACTTTAGACAGACCAGTCAGGAAAGGTCTCTTTTATTAGATGAGGGGTAAGCAGAGGGCTTCCCTGGTGGCTGAGATCGTAAAGAATCTGCCTGCAATGCTGGATACCTGGGTTAAATCCCTGGGTTGGAAAGATTCCCTGGAGAAGGGAACGACTACCCACTCCAGTATTCTTTCCTGGAGAATTTGGCAAGGCTGCCAGGTGACTCTGTCCATGGGGTCACAAAGAGTTGGACACAACTGAGCTACTTTCACTCCTCTTTTTCAAGCAGAGAGCTGTAGAGGACACTGTGGTTGACTCTCCACCAATGTCCCATCCAACCCAGGAAGCCCATGGCCTTGCCATGAGTCGGTCAGCAGCCCAAGTTGGCCAAACAAGATGAACAGGAAAGCCGTGAATACGGTTACCAGGGAGCGGCCTGTTCTTTCTCTGCTGGTGGACCCCAAAGCTCAGGCAGGCTTGACAGCTGCTGACTTCTGCTGTGCTTCTACTTGGGACTCCAGGATGCTGGTTTTTGTGTCTATTCTAGATGAGTTTACCCAGTTTCCATTCTATTCTCAGTCAAATTAGATTGGTTGGGAAACTGTAATCAGTGTTTCTCAGATTCTCTCATAGTCAGGTTCTAGGTCCAGAAAAGGTTCCTCCAGTTCAGTATATTCATGGGATATCTGACTGGTACAAGTGAGGCGGAGGCCATTTTTAGCCCTCCTTTTGCTATTTTGATTGGCAAGCGTGGCTGAAAATGTGGGGATTCCTTGCAGTCATACTCCTTGGTCCATTCTCCAGCTTTGTGAGCTTTAAGCAATGACGGAGGTGACAGAAACAGTGTGGGCAGAGCTCCTATCCGGCTCCTTGAGCTCTGAACCATAGCTGCAAATAAGGCTTTTTCACTTCACTGCATGTCCAGAGGCCAGGAAGATGGTGCCAGGTTCTTGATCACGTTGTGGCTCTGAGATCGCCTCAGAGAAAGCATCTCCTTGTAACTTCCCTGTGGTCGGTGGGATTGATTTGAGAAAGAATTGACAGAGAGGGCAAAGAGAAAGAGCTGACCCATGCTAGTAACTTCATTGTAGAGAGTGAAGTGAAAGCTGCTCCGTCATGTCAGGGGTCTGACTCTTTGCGACCCCGTGGACTATACGGTCCATGGAATTCTCCAGGCCAGAAATCTGGAGTGGGTAGCTTATCCCTTCCCCAGCAAATCTTCCCAACCCAGGAATCAAACCAGGGTCTCCTGCCTTGCAGGAAGATTATTTCCCAACTGAGCTATCAGGAAAGCAGCTACTTATCATATCCTATATTACTAAGACAATGAATTTCTGTATTGTTCAAGTTGTTTTACTTGGGGTCTTCTTTTTTTTGCAGCTAAAAGCAACTTGTAGAAATGTAGATATTAGAGATGAGAGGATAAAAACCTGGGAGGATCTTGGGGAATGTTGCTTCAGGCCCAGAATAAGGTAGTGTTTGAATTGAGACCTCTTTTAGCCATCTGGGTAGAAGTGCCTGGAAGACGTCGGCTTTTCAAGTCAAAATCCTGAACAGAAAAGTAAGGTTTGTAGACACAAAGCGGTAGCTGAGGAGCTAGCCGGGAGGCAGAGCGTGTGCATGCCAAGTTGCATTAGTCATGGCCTCCTCTTTGCAACCCTGTGGACTGTAGCCCGCCACTCTCCTCTGTCCATGGGATTTCCCAGGCAGGAAGCCTAGAGTGGGTTGCCATGCCCTCCTCCAGGGGATCTTCCCGAACCAAGGATCAAACCCATGTCTCTATGTCTCCTGCATCGGCAGGCAGTTTGTCAGCATTTCAGCCTCTTTGTGAGTTAGTGTTCTTGTTTTTGTTGTTGTTGTTGTTTTAAGACAAAAATACTGAATTTCAAAGTATTTAATTAAAGGACAACCACATACAGCAGTTCAGATGTTTTATTAGTGCAAAATGTGATATAAATAAAAGATATTTCCCAAATGCCCATTAAAGGCAAGACAGCCCAGTTGACCCATTGCTGGAAGCAATAGCCTCTGCTTGGGGTGGAAACATCTCTCCACAAGCTCAGAAGTCTATCACACATTCTCACTTTTAGAAGGATGCCACCATCACCTTTTATTACTGAGCTTTAACTGCACCATTGGTTGAAGAGCATCTGTTTATCAGAAGGCTATTTTTAACTTTATTCTCTTTGCTTCTGCTTATTTTAGATTTAAGCTAAGCCTTTAACTTTATTTACATGCGCTTGTAAGTGAATTCTTATAACCCTGGTCTAAATTCTAAATACAGACTATTTAGAAGACTGGAGAAATCAATATTCAGTGGCATTCTTTGGTAGGGAAACAGTTTATACTTTTTTTTTTTTTTTGGCATAGCAGGCTGCTCTTCAGTGTAAGTGATACATAGCATAGCTTACCTCTGACAGTGTGGATGTGGTCGTTATTTCAGGTTCCCATCATTTTGAGAGCTACCTTATGGAGGACTCGCCAAGACTTTGGTAACTGTCCCATGGGGCAGGTGGAGTGGAGAAAGCTTAGCAGGGATTAGGTAGGGTATGGTTTTGATGTAGATGGAACGTAAGATGTGGGCTAAATAAACTTATACATGCAATGTTCAGCAAATTTTAAAGCTAATCATTAATTCCTAAAGCAAGGGGAGGGATATATTTTGAATGACTTTCGTGGCCAGCTCCTTTACTTAAATAGGTGATGATGAACAGGTCTCAACCTCAGTGATGATTAAAATAAATGAATGAATAACTGAAAGTTAATAACACTATTAACACTATATGAGACATGGCACCTGCTATCTTAAAATTTTTATTTTAAACAATCTTAGGAAGTCATGTTAGTATCTCTATTTTACAGAACAGAAACAGACTCAGAGAGGTTAAGGGTTTATCCAGGAACGCAGCTAGCAAAAGGCAGAACCAGGATCTGACTCTCTGTGCTTGGCTCTGCAGTATACCTTCTTTATGTCACTAAATGACTGACACAGGCATCTGTCTAGTAATCTTTGGATTCTTTTAGGAAGACACTCTTACCTCTCTTAATCATTTCTCTGAGTCTTTTTGTACTAATGAGAAAGTAATGTAAATTAATTTAAAGCAAGAAAGGGCTATGGTGATCGTTGAGTTCTTCTTCATGTTCCAGGAAAGAACTTTGCAAATGATGAAATAATCATCAGATGAGTTGGTAGGTCATAAGTTACTCTGCTTCTTTTACCTGCTGAGAAATTCACACTGCATGCTTGTGTATCAAATGTTTAGAAAAGCCCTGATGTTTAACCCAACACTTTCCAAATCTTTTTGATCACAGACCCATATCATCAATCTTGAGAGGTGGCCCAACCCCTTCAATTCACAGGAGAGGACCCTGAGGACAGAAGGGTCAAGGAAATTGTCCTTGGAACATAGTTTTTCTGTTTTCTACACAGCCCTGATGTTGGACCAATTTTAGCCTATTTCAGTTGTGTGAATCATTGAATTTACTATCCAAGCCTCAAAAACACAAGTCCTTTAACATTTCCCTGTAGTTTTTCAAAAAGCGTCTGTCAGAACAGTCAGCTTAAAATGCCACTTTGGGCAATTACTGTCTTACTTAAAGAAAGGGAGAGGGCTACTGTAAACATGTCACTGGTTTACTTCTGGTGGCTCCAGGGGGTTAGCAACCAACAGAGAGCTTCAGCTTCACCTCCTGACTGTAAGGAGAAAAAAAAAAGCTTCACCTACAGAAAGGTCAGATTTCTGCAGACACAAGCAGGCTAGCTGAGAACAGGGTTTCTGGGTCCCCTGAGTTCCATTTTCACCTTCTCATTTTGCTAAGTCTCAATTCTATAAGATACTTATTTACACACAAGCCGTTTTCTGCAGCATTTAAGAAAACCATTAACCACTTGGTTGTGCCCAGCCCCTTCTCTGTTCTGCTTTGCTAGACTTGCTGGGACTTGGAGGCCTTTGGACTAGGAGCCCTAAGGGTTGTTGTCTTTCCAGTTATTTTGCCCAAGAAATATCTCCTATTTATTCTCTCTTTAGGAATAAGCCAGAGATAGTTTCATTTCTTTTTTCTGCTCCCTAAGGCTTACTTATAGTGTCAAATGGAAAATTATTTCACTTTTGGAAGTGAGTTTTATGGAGCTTAATACCCTCTGAGATGCATGAAGTGACTTGACAAGTTCAAATACAGACTTTGCTGACAAATTCCTTGTGTGAGTGATGTTAACAGAAGAACTAGTATTTCTTCTTGGGCTCTTCTGCTGAGCTTAAAAAATCAGCCCCATTTTCAGACCTGAGGTGTGGCGGAAGAAACATCCCAGCTGAAAAAGCCTTTCCCTGTTGTCACTTTCATCTCTCTCTCTTCCTCCCCTTGCTCTCTCTTATGCATCTAGAGCGGTATTAACAGCGTGTGTGGCTCTTCCAGTTCCAAGTGGCCCTCTGACACTGTGGGGACTGGCTTGGGTTGTCTTCTGGAAATGGAGAATTGCTAGATTGACAGTGAACGCTCAGGAATCCAAGTGGCTAAGGTGGCGCTGGTGGTTAAGAACCAGTCTGCCAATGCAGGAGACGTAAGAGGCTCAGGTTCAGTCCCTGGGTCAGGAAGATGCCCTGGAGGAGGGCATGGCAACCCACTCCAGTTTTCTTGCCTGGAGAATCCCACGGACAGAGGAGCCTGGTGGGCTACAGTCCACAGGGTCACAGAGTCAGACATGACTGAAGTAACTTAGCATGCAGCAGCCAATACTTAGAAAGAGAAGAAACTAAGGTGGGTTGGATAGCTAGGAAATGAAAATGACAACACATTTTAGCAAAATCAGTCAGGCCAGGAGGCCTCTGTGCTATACAGGTTTTGGCAGGAAAGTGGGAAGGATATGGCTGGTAACGGGAAATAGGCACAGACTTTGCTGTCAAATTCCTTGGGTATCCAACCAAGAGTCCACACAGGAACAATTGCAGCAAAATAGGATGGGGTGAGTACTGGGTAATCTCTTGGATAAAAACAAAGCAAATACACAGAAATGACTTGCTTTTGTTTCTGGCTTAACTGAGACCAGTTTTTTTTAAGTATCTATTTATTTATTATTTTTGGCTGCACTGGCTGGGCCTTTGTTGCTGCTCACAGACTTCCTCTAGTTGCAGCGAGCAGGGACTGCTCTCTAGATGCGGTGTGTGGGCTTCTCATTACACTGGCTTCTCCTGTCGTGGAGCTCAGGCTAAGCCTTAATCGGCATGTCGAATCTTCTCGGACGAGGGATTGGACCCGTGTTCCCTGCATCGGCAGGTGGATTCTTGACTACCGAAGCACCAGGGAAGTCCTAGAACCAACTTTTGAGCTACCGCTGAACTACTTTCAGGAGTCCTCAAACAGTTACTCCTACAAGTACAGAATCTTAAATTGTATCTAAAACTCCGGGCTTCTTCCTCAATCCAGAGGGACTCCCTCAAAAAACTCCAAGGGAACAAAAATAATGCTCTTTCTTATAAAGATAACTGTCAAGTGTTTTCACTGAATTAGCTTTTACAGTCCACGGGGTGGCAGAGAGTCAGATATGACTGAGCGACTGAGCATGCAAGTTATTTTACTGGGATGATGCATATGGTAAAAATCAAGCAAAACCAGTCTCCAAATCCATAACACGGAATTAATGTGAAATTGACCAATCTGTCCAAGTAATCAGACTAATGCATACCTGAAGGTGAAACCTTGGAGACATTTTATAAGACCTTTTAGGTACTCTAACTACCCTTTCAAAGCTTTCCCAGAATTGTGTGTGTGTGTATTTTAATTAAATCATTAAAATTGATGTGTCTCATCAAATAAATATTGCTTTTTCAAAGCAAACTGAGAGTGTCCACATAGAAGAAAACCTTTCTGGTATTTACAAAAGGTCATACTGAAAAATTATTTCCATTCCTAAAGTCTTTTAATCTCCTTCTTGGTAGGTTATTCTGATAAGAGTATGAATTGTATATCTTCATTTTTATCTGTAAGAAAACCTATCTTCTACAAGATAGTTTACTGTGAAGTTCCATCTGTATTATATGCTCTGAATGTGTAGATTGATTCATCCGTTGTGGAGGGAAAAAGTATTAAGACTTTTAAAGGTCAAAATTTGTCTAATCAAATAAGTCCTTTCCTAGGAAAATACTGGCCAGGTTTATTTTCAAAAGCAGGTAAAGCACCACACTTTTAAAAAGGAATTTATTTGCTTACTATCCCTGGTGGCACAGAGGTTAAAGCATCTGCCTGCAGTGTGGGAGACCAGGGTTCAATCCCTGAGTTGGGAAGATCCCCTGGAGAAGAAAATGGCAACCCACTCCAGTATTCTTGCCTGGAGAATCCCATGGATGGAGTTTGGAGGGCTACAGTCCATAGGTCGCAAAGAGTCG
>SJYX01019248.1:0-10971 GCA_006410675.1 Oreotragus oreotragus
TATTGATATTTTTCCTGGCAACCTTGATTCCAGCTTGGGCTTCATCCAGCCCAGCATTTCACATGATGTACTCTGCATATAAGTTAAATAAGCAGCATAATAATATACAGCCTTGATGTACTTCTTTCCCGATTTCGAACCAGTCCATTGTTCCATGTCCAGTTCTAACTGTTGCCTCTTGACCTGCATACAGATCTCAGAAGGCAGGTAAGGTGGTCTGGTATTCTAATCTCTTTCAGAATTTTCCACAGTTTGTTGTGATCCACACAGTCAAAGGCTTTAACATAATCAATGAAGTAGAAGTAGATGTTTTCCTGGAATTCTCTTGCTTTTTCTGTGATCTAATGGATATTGATAATTTGATCTCTTGATTAGGTGACATTTAATAGACTTTGTGGTATGGTGGTGTTAGAGATATTTCATAGAGTGATCAAGTCTAAATATGTTTTAATTCTTTAGGAAGGATGAAATAATCATCAGCAATCAGCTGTAGATTTCAGCGCTCTGGGTCTTTTCAGTCCTATGTCTTTTTGGCAGGATATTTGGCCTTAATCTTCATCTCTTTTTGAACAATGTTTTCTCTATATTTGCTAGACTCATATACAACTAATTTTTCAACCCCAAAGAGCAACCAGGCTCCTTACATTAAGGAGAGTCTAATAAAGGCAGAATTCTATTCCAAATACAGTAAAGAATTGACAATCAATTGTGTCATTTCTTTTTGGAAAAAAGTCTACTCAATTACATTATCTCTTACCTGTGTGTAACATTTTGAGTCAATAGAAAGTGCACAACTTCTTTCAATTTTCCTGTCTGCACAAGAATACATTCTTAACTCTAGCAAACTGTAGATTTTTAGAGTTTTGAATTATAATTTTAAGACCATATTCCTTCCTTAACATTCACATGAGAGACTTAAAAAATTACCTTGTAACTCTGAAATCCACATAATTAAATTATTTGACTGATTTACAATAAGGTTGGCCTTGTAGACAGAACAAATAAGATATTCCTTTAGAGCCACTGTGTTGATCTATGCATGAGATCAAGAAACAAAGATAAATATATGTGACCAATTGGTTTATGACCAAGATACCAAGGAAACTCAGTGGGAGCAGTATAGTCTTTTAGACAAATGGTTCTAGAATAATTAACAGTTTTATGGAGAAAAAAATGAACCAAATTTTCATGCATACTTTGCAACAACAACTAAATCTTGTTCAACATAAATGGATCATAGATTCATGTTTTCAATAAAGGGATATTTGGCATTTTTCTATTTAAAATGATTTGCATATCAGTTATTATCTGAGAATGTCTTGATCTTGTCCAAAGCGTCAGGGAATTATATAACTTTACTATTTTTATAACTTTTACTATATACTTCACATTATTGTGAATACTTAATATTAATATTGGAGAAGGAAATGGCAACCTACTCCAGTACTCTTGCCTGGAAAATTCCATGGACCGAGGAGCCTGGTAGGCTACAGTCACAAAAAGTCGCAAAAAGTCGGACACTGAGCAACTTCACTTTCACTTTCAATACTAACATATTATCCCCGTTCCCTTCTCATTGGCATCATATAACTAAGCTTTTATGATATAGTTTCTTCAACTAGAAAGTGTGCTTTAACTTCATAGAGAAAAACTCTGGCACCCTAAGCTAATCCACTAACTTTAACTAAATCAATAATTTAGACTTGTGTCTATAAAAAGAAATTCCTCCAAATTGCAGTCACTCCCAGTATTCTAGATTGCTTCTTTCACTCACGTTAGCTCCATATCTTTACTCATATTTAGTAGCTCTTATATTTTTCAAAATGATAGTTGATAAATAAAGAAGTTATGGCATATTTGTAAATGTGAGATTATTGAGCCATGAGAAATAAGAAAATCCTGCCATTTGCTACAGTATAGATTGAGGGCACTGTGCTAAGTGAGATAAGTCAGATGTAAGGTGAAAATTACTGGATGATATGACTTATATGTGGAATCTAAAAAAGCTTAACTTAAAAAAAAAAAAAAAGAGTACATTGGTGGTTACATGGAGCTGGAACTTGAGAGAATTTGGTCAAATGTATAAACTTAGAACTAGTACATAAATTTTGGAGGTCTAATGAGCAGCATGTATTTACCACAAAGTTGGCCAAAAACGTGGACCCACCTGCCAGTTGTCCAGATATCACCCAGTTCTGTGAGATGAACTGCAGTCCTATGCAAATGGAGAACCACTTGGACAAGTTAGGTGTTTGGTATCAAACATTTTACAGAGCAAAGAAGAGGCACATCGTAGGTAAATAGTTAATAAATTTGGGACATATAAAGCGAGTGTAAACAAACTCAAGGGACCATGATGAGGAAAGATCATCCTGGTGCATATAAATGGAAGGCAAGTACATCTAAGAATGCGCAACAGTGAATTAGCAGCTCTAATTCTTTGGACACAGTTTATGAAGTCACACTAGGCAAAAACAAAGACAATTACCTCTGCCACATATGGCTAAGTATTTTTGCCAGTCACTTAGCACTGAATGGATGTGACTGTTATGTCTTTGCCAAGATGCTGTTACAGAATCTACTTCATCTAGCTTACATGGAAAGGGACTTATTATAGGCTATTTGTTGGCTGCCAGTTTTTGGAAGGGCCAGGAAATCACATTTTGTGACACACAGCCAGGACTTACTTGTGTCCAAACAGCACAATTTCTTAAGCAAAATAATCTGATCCACTGCATAACCCTAGGCATTCAAAAGACCAGGGGCCAGATACCAGTCAACGAGGATCTTTGCCAAAGATGCTGTGGACAGAGCAATAGCCTCCACAGTGAACAGAGCTAAGAGAGCTGAAGGCATACTCTGTCTTTACTCCAATTCTCAAACTTGTCCTTGTCTTGTGGCACAGCTTCCAGGGAACACCACTCTTTGATTCAACCTACGGAAGGTATGATAATGTAGAGAAATACCAAGATGAGGTTTTTGGCGGATGCACTTAACAGATGGTGACTATAATACAATTTCTCATATTTGCATATAGTTATGCCTAACCTAGTATTGAAATTAAATAGGTATTGCTCTCATCCCCAACAGCAAAACTTCCTTTCTTAGATAATATAATTTTCATGAAGTGCAGTGAACTCTGTATTTACGATTGAGATAAGTGGACTTGGTATACTAACCTTACTTTTGCCTTTAAATTTAGCCACACAGACTGGGAAAGACAAAATTCACAATATCTGTCAGAAAAGATATATTGAGTAAGGCTGTTTCTATTCAGATGAACTGATTTTCACAGTAGCAGAATTTTATGTTATGAAATTTCGAAAGGAGGATGTTTGTTTGAAATTGGAAGCAAGCAAATCTTATGAAGTAAATTCTGTCATGTTCTTACAGAAATATGTATACCATGTATGTATGGTGTTCAGTCACTTCAGTCGTGTCCAACTCTCTGTGACCTCATGGACTTAGCCCACCAGGCTCCTCTGTCCATGGGATTCTCCAGGCAAGAATGCTGGCGTGGGTTGCCATTTCCCTCTTTAGTGTATATGTATGAAGTGAAGTGAAGTTGCTCAGTTGTGTCCAACTCTTTGTGACCCCATGGACTGTAGCCTACCAGGCCCCTCCGTCCATGGAATATTCCAGGCAAGAGTACTGGAGTGGGCTATCATTTCCTTCTCCAGAGGATCTTCTTAACCCAGGGACTGAACCCGGCTCTCCCGCATTGCATGCAGATGCTTTACTGTCTGAGCCACCAGGGAAGTTTTTTATATACTGTATATGTAGAGACATATATAATATTATATTAGATATGTATTTTTCATATAAAAAATAATTCATAGCATTACTGCAAACCAAGAATGGCAGTCAAGCTCTTTATAGAATGTAGTGAATTAAATTTTTTTGTCAGTAGCACTAAAGAATTGTGGTCTTCACAGGTATATCTCATGAAATAAGAGATTACCAACCAACCTGACTGGCAGTATAAATGCAGTTTATTTTTGTTTATTGTTCAATTGTTCAAGTTTTCATATCATTATTTTTGAGGACCCATATAGTTAGACTTCAGTTATTGTTTGAGGCCTCTTGTCATTTCTTACTAAAGGCCCCTGTGTTTTGAGTCTCAGATATTCAGGACATGTGACAAGCAAGTTTTCTATTGCTTGATATATTTTTTTCATCCCCTCCACCAAAAACTCTTGAGAGTCCCTTGGGCTGCAAGAAGATCAAACCAATGAATCCTAAAGGAAATCAATCATGAAATTCATTGGAAGGATTGATGCTAAAGCTGCAGCTCCAATACTTTGACTATCTGATGCAAAGAGTCAACTAATTGGAAAAGACACTGTTGCTGGGACAGATTGAAGGCAAAAGGAGAAGGGGGACACAGAGGATAAGATGGTTAGATGGCATCACTGACTCAGTGGACACAAATCTGAGCAAACTCCAGGATATAGGAAAAGAAAGGGAGCCCAATGTGCTGCAGTCCACGGGGTTGCAAATAGTTTGACATGCCTTAGCAACTGGACAACAATCACCACCAAAAAAACCCCACATTGCAATAACATTTTTTTCCCCCCCTAATGCATTAACCTTGCAAAACCCAAACCTTGTTGAATCCAAAGCATCCTTTTCTCTGCACATGGATAAGAGTAGCTGAAAGAGAATACTATAACACATACATTCTTGCTCTGGTAGAAAATATTTTTATGGGAGTAGCTACAATTTCATTGTTTCAAATGTTGTCTCCAAGCTGATGATTCCAGGAACAAAAGAGTTAACAGCAGGTCTGCAGCTCTTTCCCTCTCTTCTGGGCATTCAAGTGGCGATCTGATCTCGACAAAATCTACCAGTAAATATTCCAGTGGGATTTATAGTCTCAAGATTACTGAGGAAATTTTACCTAAGAATTAATTTTTTTTGAAGCAGGGTATGCCATTTCTCTACAATTATCATTCAAAATAAACATGAAATGAAGAGATGTATAGGACAAAACTGGCTGGAGAATGGAAGTTAACTGCAGACTGTACCTGTGTGATTAAGTGGAGTACAGAAACCAGGAAACCTCATACTAAAGCTGCTTCCTTGGAGCTAAACTGTCCAGTACACATAGATAGCATCTGTTTCTTCCTTCAAAGTCAAAACTCATCACAGGGTGGGATGCCTGGTTTTGCCTTGTTTTGTTTTGCTTTGCTTTTGGTATTATTTTGTCTTGGAAGCTGCCTCTGTTGAGTTGGTGGCTATCTGAGAGACTAGTAGTGTGAGGCTATGATTCTCCCTACTTATTGCTTGTATCTTGCACTAAGCATTCGGGAAGTTTGATGCTGAGTTAGATATATTATCTTTGTGCATCTGCTTTGATAATGCAGACATCTGTGATGCTACAACTATGAAGTAACACTACCCCAGAACTTTTCCGTAGATTCTAAGCCTAATGTCCAAGGTATCACCTAACCATGACTGTGTTAAAAGTATCTGAATCTCAAACTTCTAAAATCCACTTTTCACACATATTAGAATGTTCCTCCCCTAGACATCTATATCTCAAGGGCTGTTAACTCCCCTGAGTCCAACTCCCAGTGCAAAACTCTGGAGACGTCTTTGACTTTTATCTCTCTAGGTTCAAATCATTTGTAAGGGGTGGTTTCTGCTTCAGAAGGGCTTCCCTGGTGGCTCAGCTGGTAAAGAATCCACATGCCTGGTGCACTGGAATGACCCTGAGGGATGGGATGGGGTGGGGAACATATGTACATGCATGGCTGAATCATGTCAATGTATGGCAAAAACCACCATGATATTGTAAAGTAATTAGCCTCCAATTAAAATAAAATAAAGAAATATCTGCAGGAAAAAAAATAGAATCCGCCTGCAATGTGGGAGACATGGGTTTGATCCCTGGGTGGGGAAGAATCCCCTGGAAAAGGGAAAGAGTACTTACTCCAGCATTCTGGTCTGGAGAATCCCATGGACTGTATAGTCCATGCTGTTGCAAAGAGTCGGACACGACTGATCGACTCACTTTTTACTTCGGAAATATATCCAGTATCTAGTCTGTTTGCTCCATTTCCTCCACAACACTCCCAATCCAAACTGTGATAATCTTTCAACAGATTACAGCAATTGTCTCTTATTTTAGATTGTGGCCATAAAATAAATGTCTTTTAAGAAAATCAGAGCATGACCTATTTTTATTCATTAATTCAATTGTTATTTATTCAAATTGCTTCAGTGATTTCGTTACTTACTTGGATTAAGTTAGAAAGACAGAATTAGAAGCTGGCCATTGGTTGTGGCTTTGACTTCTTTTGCTCTCTAAATTTCTTAACTTGATGATCATTTAGTGTACATGATTGTTGTGCTAAATTGCTTATGCGCTAATGGGTTATCGATAACCTATTGATAACCCATTGGCACATAAGGTTGTCAACATATGATAGGTTATCAAGCTCATACATAATAAAATATTATACAAATATTATATGGAAAAACATTTTCAAACTAAAAAACAGAATAGATATTTTTAAACTTGAATGATAAACATACTTATTAAAGTCTGACATATTTTAAAAGACACTTTTAAATATCCACTAAGGTTTTAAGAAGTACTGTGATAAATAGTGAAAATTCAAATTGATTGAGTAGCATATTTAGCCACTACCTTAAAGTTGAGCATTCAAAAATAAATTAGTGAGTTGTAAGAGTTTCATGGTGATACAATTTTTGAACAAATGCAAAATCAAAAGCAAATCATTTTTCTTCCAAGCTTTCCTATCAATTTATAATGAAATTTATATATAATTTTAGGGGAGTCATTTTCATATCCTAATATTCACAAATATTTGTTTAAGTAAATTCTTACATTGTGATTCTTTTAACTGAGTGAAATTGAAGAAATAAATTGATTTGAATATAAAATGTCATTTACTATTCCTATTTCAAATAACACATTTGATGCAACAATTGCATGGCTTTCAAATTTGGTATTTACAGTAGGTAAATATTATCATCTATTATCAAGTATGTATTTAAGAAAATATCAATTATAAACAGAAAGCAAATTTCAAATTTTAAAATGTGATTCTGCTATTAAATGCTTTTGATGACAAGTAGCCTAGATGGCAGATAGCTTTCATATTTTATAAGCACATAGCAATTTTGGGTTATTGTTTGAAAAATTAGAATTTTCAGAATTACAGAGTGAATATAAGTGGAGTAATATTAGAATTAAAAAAAGACTTCATCAAAAATTGGGGATAAAGACATGTAATTAGCATGTAATTAGCATGCAGACAAAAATATGCATCAGCTACTATGCCAATATCATACAGATACATATATGAAACACTTTGACTTCATAAAATTAGTTATAACATTAATATGATGTGTTGTGTGTTTAAATGATACTAAGAGCTATACAAAAGAGATTTATAAGGATTAGTAAGAAATTAAAACATCTATCTAATCGTAATTCTTGTTTTCAGGGAGGGGAATTATGTAATGTGGTCAAGTTAACATAAATATATATTATATAATGTATATAAAATAAATATTGAAATATCAAGAATATAAATACTGACAATTGAAAGCAGGGATTTTAGCCTGGCTGTCTTTACTCCATATTCCTTTCTGGTCTTTGGATTCATTATCTGCATCATGGAGATGATTGAAATATTTAAGGAAGCATTTAGTACACTTACTTTATTTTCCTTGGTCATTTCCTGGTAGTAAAACAAAAACTTTAAGGAATTATAAGTCAGACTTGGGATGATGGTTATTGTATTGTGAGATGCTCAAATGTAAAAGTACAGATTATATGCTATCTTTCAAATTTAGACTCACAATCAAGATTATCAGCAAAAATGGGGAAAAGAACTTCATCTATTTCTCAGATGAACTGTGTCATCACTACTGATAATATGATTAATGAGAAATGCTAGTACCTTACCTGATTTTTAAAGAAAAATAACAATTTAGGTTTGACTTTTGGTTTAATGTTTGAATGTTAAGCAGGTTTTTTTTTTAACAGATTTTTTTTCTCACTTATTTCATGTGGATTGTGTTTGATAGTCAAAAAGAGGTTTAGTTTAATGAATTTATGAGTTTAAGGTAGAAGTTTACATGGTTTTGGAATAACTGGGAAGTGACTGCTTCTTACTTTAAAAAATTACATCTTTCAGGAGAATTTATTATAGGTGAAGACTATATTTGATGCTTTGTATACAGTGAGCTAGAAACTTTATAAAGGAAACACTTTTATCACTCTTCTATGTGATATACTTCAAGTATTTATGACAAACTCCAGTTATTGACACTGTAAATTGGTTCTAAAAGTGTTTCTTCACTTTTTCAAACTGATAAAGCACTCAAGCCCCAGGTTCTTGAAAATTATTTGAAGGAAAGCTCAGCTCTCACTTATTCTTTCTGGAGGATGAGTTAAGGAAATGTCTTCTTTATGTCATGGTTGAGAATCCTGTTTATAGGCATGTGCTATTATGTCTTTGTGAAAATATCTCATAGGAGAATTTCAGGAATTCCTTTAATTTTGTTTTAAAGGGTAAGTTCTAGAAAAGTACTTTGAAAAATTATAGTATCTATCTCTTTGCTTACTCCAGGTGAAGTGAGTAGATTATATGAATCATTATCTCTTTGAAAAAAGTGAAAGTGTTAGTTGCTCAGTCCTATCTGTCTCTTTTCTACCCCATGAGCTATAGCCCTCCAGGCTCCTCTGTCCATAGAATTCTCCACGCAATTCTGGAATGAGTAGCAATGCCCTTCTCCAGCACTTTTCTCTTTATTTCCATCTAGATCCAGTGATGGACCTCATTTCTTTATTTCCAGCTCTGAAGACATGACAAAGTATTTTACAAAAGCATTTTACAAATGTAAATGCTGAGGGTCTCATCAGTTGCACCTTATTTTTAGTGTTATTGTACTGGCTAGCCAGTGGTAAGGGACTAGATGCTACCAAATCAGATCCACCTGCTTTTGGCTCAAAAACTCAGTACTTGAGAAAGAAACAAGTGTCAGTAGAAGGGAAAGGTACTTTGAATCAAAATGCCGGCAATCTGGGAAAATGGAGAATTCAAGCCTCCCCCAAAACCACCTCCAAAGATTCTGCTTGGCCATGAAAATTTTAAAGGGAAGACGGGAAGTAATCTCAGTTAATTACAAAGATGGGGGATCAGAGACAACATCATCCCCCACTGCGTGAAGACTCCTCAGTTTCTTGTGATCTTCCTCTTGGTGTTATCTTGTTCACACAGTTTGGTTACAAAGTTTGTTCATGAGATTACTGAAGGGGAAGCTAGGGACAAGATCTCGTCACCTGTTAATTATTCTTCTACATCTCTTCTACATCTTTAATCTATAGGAAGAACCAACAAATTAGGCAAGGTATTGTGTAAGAGATGTGAAAGATGTGCTGGGGCCTGAGATGAGGGCACGTGGTTTAAGGTTAGTGACAAGACTAAAGAGTACCTCCTGGAGAGAGTTATTTCCAGCAAAGAGCTTTTTCCTGCCAAAAGCTGCTTTTGGAATAGACACACATGGAGATTCACCTCAGACAGCAAAGTAAACAAATAGTAAGAATGAACTATATTAAAACTTGTAGTATAAACATTTCTTACTTTAGCTGAATTTGCCTGGAAATATGTAATTTATTTGGAAATTTAAATGACATAAATGAGATGTTTATCAAACTATTGCATGTTTAAAAATACAGAAGAAACACCTCTCATTTAGTTTTTAACAGAAAAGACTCCGTCACAATATTCATATTAACAATGAGTTTAGTTTTCATATTGAGAAGACAATCTATGAAGTTTCTGTCTAAATTTATATCTCATCTCCCCTTTCTTGGCTCAATTCTTGCTACTTGTCTTCACTCTAATTATCCACTCTTTACTTTTTGATTTCTCTGCAATTCCATTTCTCTTTAATTTCCTCTTCTAGTCACCTAACATTTTCTATTATCCTTCACATTCATTCAATGCTCCTTTAATCACCATTCATTATGTAAGCCTGTCAGGAAGTTGAAGAAACTAGTAATTTTTTACAAACCAAGAAAGCTTTTGGATCTACTGAATTATATCTGAGATAAATTTTCTCTTGTTATATGAGTGAACATAACCTGTCTCTCTTGGTTAAAATATATACTCCTCTTAAAAAAAGAATTAATTTTACCTAGTTATAAGCTAACTTTTGAAAATGAATTACTTTCTTATATTGCAAAATGTGGAATATTCAAATATAATACATGGATAGAGGTTATATATTTGTGTATATATGTAAATGGTAGTTATTTTATATACATGTTTTTGTGGATGTGTAAACAAAGTATTCATAGCAATGTAGGATCATTTTACACAAAACATTCAAATGCATTATTTAGTATGCTCTTTATTAGTTTTCTACATCTATGTGGTCTAGATCTTTATCTCCTTAAATCTGTATCAATTTATCTATCTAAATTTGCATTTTTTCCTTCAGCTAAGACCGCAAAGGAAATGACTTATTGTACACATGTTGCATTCACCCACAACTGAGAAGATAATTAGTCCAGAATATCACAGGTCCAGGGTAAAGGGCCAAACAGGACTGCTTTGATGGGAGCAAAGTGGGCCTTCAAAAGTAGGAGAGGTGATCAGAATGGCCACAGATGTTCCAGACCCCCTGAGACAAGTTCTAGGTGGTAGGCATGTAGTCCAACAGTTCGTACTGGTGTCCCTGGCCTCTGGCTTCCCTTGTTCTGCTTCTGTGGCTCCCGTGGGTGTACAAGTCTACTTGGACCTCTGCCTCACATTTCTTCTTTTGCACTTCAGCCTGCGTGTTTGCTCCTTCCTCCACTTCCTTCTCATGTTACGGAGGTTTCTCAAAAGATGGCGCTAAGGCTGAGACCAAATTTGCATTTAAGTTTTGGACCTGTTATTGCTTTTGTGACCAGCAGCAAATTTTCAGGCTTCTGAAAGTTGCAAA
>SJYX01019249.1:12579-35203 GCA_006410675.1 Oreotragus oreotragus
ACTGAACTGAACTGAACTGAACTGTGCTCAGAATGGCTGGAGGGGAAGAGAGCAGGGGGGTCCTTACAGCTGTGCAGACCCCTGCGAGGAAGGCGGGAGCCCGGGCAGGCAGGCAGCCTGTGCTTTCTCCTTTATATGTTAGAGGCATGGGGTTTTTTATTTTTCCTTTTTTTTCTCCAGCTGAATACTGAAGGGAATGAACTTTACTGTTGAGCCTTTGTAATTGGAATAAATACATCCCTGTCTGTTCTGAGTAGCTATTAAAATGATGTGTTAGGAGGATTGCTGTCCTTCCTCCTGGTGCCCTGGGTACCGTGTGTACACAGGGGATGGTCTGAAGGCAGAAGCTGGAGTCTGAGTCTGGATCCCACCCTGTGACTTCATCTTCCTCATTCTTCTGCAAGTCTGGGGCCCCAGCTTATCCTGGAAAGGCATTAGGGGGTCCAAGAGAGAATAGATGTGCAAGGCTTCAGAAGAAAGGTGCTGTGGAACTCGAAGGAATCAAATCATGTATTACTCTGATGAGTCTGTTCTTTTAGAACGTGGCAGTCATTCACAGCAGCCACAGGAACTCAGTGGAGAAACGTCGTGACCTGAAGTAATCTGTCGGATGCCCTAGTGTTTTCATATACATGGTCTAATTTAATCTTTAGAATTGTCCTACGAGATAAGCAGAATGGTTAGGATTGACTACCATTTTTACAGAAACCAAACGATTTGTTTAGCAGGTGCTGGATTTAGATATAAACCACCAGTTTTCCCATTCTTGATTTAGGCTTCTTTCCAAAGACATAGATGAGGTCCCGAGGGGATAACCCTTGTTAAATTTTTTGGGAAAATTCAAGGGAGGCCAGAGTATACACTTACAATGCTCTTAAAAAAAAAAAAACAAAAACAAAAAAACAAAAACCAATTTTTATTTATTTGTGGCTCGCTGTTTTGGGGGCTTTTCTCTAGCTGGAGTGGCGGGGGCTACTCTTCGCTGCGCCCTGCGGGCTTCTCGCTGTGGTGCCTTCTCCAGTTGCAGATCTTCCCAGAGCTGGATCGAACCCACGTCTCCTGCACTGGCAGGCGGATTCTTCACCAGCTGAGCCACCAGGGAAGCCCTCCAATGCTCTTTGAATGTAGTGCATGATCCACAGAAATACTGGATCTCTAAATCTTTTTTTTAAATCCAGTTGGAAGTTTGCCTCTTTTGCGTTGACCCCGTAGAGAAGTTGCCTCTCTTGCAGGATCCCATGAGGCTCTGCACATACCCTGGGGTTCCCTGCATTGCATCATCAGGCAATTACTTGTTTACACTTCTGTCTCCCAGCCTCTCTCCCACACCCCTCCACCCCTAGGGACTCCCAAGGTCTTGTCATCTTGGGTCCAGCGCCTAGCAGGTTGCTAGACATAACAGTTCAAGATGTATCTTTATTTTTTCACAAAGGGAAAATTTGTTTTGACTGCATAACATTTAAAGACATTTAAACAGTAAAGGATATATCCTAAACAAAATAAAGGTTAAAAACAAATGGAAAAATAAGAAACAAAGGCGAATGTCAAATCCCCTAAACTAGTCTGAGTGAACTCTGGGAGATGGTGATGGACAGGGAGGCCTGGCGTGCTGCGATTCATGGGGTTGCAAAGAGTCGGACACGACTGAGTGACTGAACTGAACTGTATGAGTCAGTGATTATAAAAATATTGTAAGACTAAGTTTAGCTGGGGGTGGTGTTGTCATTTGGGTTTGTGTGTGCATGTGTGTGTGTGCATGCACACTCATGTGTTTTTAAAAATAATCAAAAAATTTGAGATATTAACCTACTATTATAGATTTCTAATAACAGTTCATAGGGTATAGAAATGATCTTTATCCTTTTGAATGTTTCCTTCTGGCCATGTTGAAGTTTAATGATGGCTTAAATGATCATGGACCTTTTATTTTAAACAAAATCTAATATATATATGATTTATTCTCTACAGGAAATAATGTATGCGTAAGAATTACATCACAACCACTTATATTTGAAAAACAACACCTTAGGAATTGTAATTTTATCAGCAAATGTGGCATCAATTTAAAAAATAGTGGTTAAACTAAAAACAGATAAATCGACTTTTACAGAGAGAAAACACAGGCAAGTTTCCTGTGGCCGTGGATGCGCAGGGGCCAGGGAAAGCGGAAGCAAACGTGCATCTGACCCGGGGTTCCAGAGTCCTTAACTCTCCTCTTCCCTTGGGGAACTGAGGCACTGATCTTTTAGGACCTGTGCCCAGGGCTGCTTGTCGATTGGAAGAATATTAGCTCTCAACTTAGTTCCCCTAAACAACACACATTTATTCTAGTTCTGTAGGTTAGAGGTGTGACTTTGCTCTCTGGTTTCTTTGCATCAGAGTGCGGATGGGCTGGACTTCAATAGAGAGGCTCAGGCTAGGCTCATTCAGGTTGTTGGCAAGACTCAGTTCCTTGCAGCTGTAGGTCCCAGGTCCTGTTTCCTGGCCAGCTGTCAGCTGGGGGCTGGCAGTAGCTTCCAGAGGCCTTTCTTCAACCTCTGCACATGGACAGCTGCAACTTGGCAGTGCAGTGAATCCTTCTCCCACCTGGAAATTCCCTGACTTCCTCTCTGACTCCAGTTGGAGAAACTGCTCTGGTTTTTCGAGGTTTCAAGTGACTAGATTGGGTCCATCTGGTGAGTCCAGGATAGTCATCCCCTGAAGATCCGTAACCTTAATTACCTCTGTGAAGTCCCTTTGGCCATGTGACACAAGATATGCACAAGATCCAAACAGTAGGGTGTGGCCATTAATCAACCTACTCTAGGGCTGCTTGGGGAAACTGGAAATTTACTTCAGCTAATTTTTGCCAGGTACGGCCATTCCCTTGTCTTAGCTCACTGAGCTTTCTTCCAGTTGTCGAAGCTGCCAGCCAGCTCTCTTGAGCTTTTTTCTCATGGGAGATAATCCATCTAGCTTTCCAAGAAGGAAGTTGTAATTCTATATCCAGACCTTCAGCCAAACCTTCTGGTTGGAGTTGTGTCTCCAATTCATGCTTCTGATGCTTTTCTGCATTTTTGGAAGTTTTTCCTCTAAGAGATAAATTACCTCCTCGGTTGTTTTTCTGCAAAGTTTCGCTGTGTGTTCTTGACACAGTTCAGGCAGTATTTGAAGTTTCAGCTGAAGTTCTTGACTCTCACCTTTAAGCTGTGAATTTTTAGAAGTTAATATACTTGCTCAGTTTGGAAACTTTTCATTTGAACTATAAACTCTTCATCCATCTGATTTTAGTCAAATTATTTATAATAATTCCTGTTTTTCTCTTTCAAGGAAACATTTAAGTAAGCAGCATTGATACGTTTCTTCAAATTGACTTCTGACTGAGAGTATAATCAGCTGTGTTTGAATCACTTTTTAAATCTAATTCAAATGTAATCTTTCATAAACCAGGCAGACAGATGTATCATCTTCAGTATAGTTTCAGTTAGAGATGTGAACTGGCTCCTTTCATCATTTGAAACTATTTTGTTTTGTATGGTTTGAATAATTTTTTTTTCCCTTTCTTTAATTCCCACACTTTCTTCCATCTCATAACTTCTTGGATCAGCAGTTTAAGGCTTTCTAGAAGATGAGTGTTTTCATCCAAACCATTCATCATTTCTCTCTGAAGTTGTTCTACATTCTTCTGAGATGCCTATAAGATATTTTTGGTGTGAGTTACTAGGCACTGGGGGATGTTGATGCTTCTTCAGGTGACTGTGTGTCTGTCCTTGAAGGTGAGCCAATATCACACCAAGAAATGAGAGGTTGGGGGGATCTCGATTTTCTATTTTTTGTCAGGAAGGCCTATTGTATCCTCAAGTGAAGAGATGGACATATTTGCATTTTTGTCACATGCTTATAATTTCAGAGGACCAGTCTCCACTAGAGGTGACTCAGGCCTTCTTGGGTCTTGTAAGCAGTCTGATCTTCTCTCTGACTTTACTGTAGTATTAATCCCTGGCACAAAACCTTTTGCTTCACTCTTTTTCTCTCCTTATAGCTCAGCTGGTAAAGAATCCACCTGCAATGCAGGACACCCCAGTTCAATTCCTGGGTTGGGAATATCCACTGGAGAAAGGATAGGCCACCCACTCCAGTATTTTTGGGCTTTCCTTGTGGCTCAGCTGGGAAAGAATCTGCCTGCAATGGGGGAGACCTGGGTTTGATCCCTGGAGTGGGAAGATCCCCTGGAGAAGGGATAGGCTACCTGCTCCAGTGTCCTGGCCTGGAGAATTCCATGGGCTGTACAGTCCATGGGGTCACAAAAGAGTCAGACACGACTGAGTGACTTTCACTTTTCCCTCCTTAAAGTACCGCTGCTGCTGCTGCTAAGTCGCCTCAGTCGTGTCCGACTCCGTGCGACCCCACAGACGGCAGCCCATTGGGCTCCACCATCCCTGGGATTCTCCAGGCAAGAACACTGGAGTGGGTTGCCATTTCCTTCTCCAATGCATGAAAGTGAAAAGTGAAAGTGAAGTCGCTCAGTCGTGCCCGACTCTTAGCGACCCCAGGGACTGCAGCCCACCAGGCTACTCCGTCCATGGGATTTTCCAGGCAAGAGTACTGGAGTGGGATGCCATTGCCTTCTCCGCCTTAAAGTACACGGGCTCTTTAATATAAAGAGCAGATACCACACTCAGTGGGAGACTCAGAGAGAACTGAGCACCATTCCCAGCATTCTGACAACACAGGGGGACCTCCACCCGGCTGTCCCACGGCTGCTGGAAAGACATTTCTGTGGCAGGCAGCAGGCCCTCTACGGCTCCAAAGAACCCTGCAGCTCTGTTGCCGGAGTGTCCTGTGAGCCACAGCTGATACTCTGCATGGAATCCTGCAGAGTTCTGACCCAACAAGTGCCTGATATCCAGGGGAGACCGTCAGTGGGGCTGGATTCTATAAAACAGGGCTCTCTAACTTGGCACTGCATGAGCAAAGAGAAAATGCACAAACAGAAAGTGGAATTATGTAATGTGGTGCTTTGGGGGAAATGGAAAAGACTGACTGCAGCCTGAGAAGCACTGGCCTCTGTGGTTCCATCTGCCAAACCCACAGCCCAATCCCTTCTACTACATCCCAACAGCAAAGAGGAACGGAAGGGCCTCTTGATGAAACTGAAAGAGGAGAGTAAAAAGGCCGACTTAAAACTCAACATTCAAAAAACTAAGATCACGGCATCCAGTTCCATCACTTCATGGCAAATGGATGGGGAAACAGTGGAAACTGTGGCAAACTTTATTTTCCTGGGCTCCCAAATCCTGCAGATGGTGACTGCAGCCATGAAATTAAAAGATGCTTGCTCCTTGGAAGAAAAGTTATAACCAACCTAGACAGCATATTAAAAAGCAGAGATATTCCTTTGCTGACAAAGTCCCTATAGTCAAAGCTATGATTTTTCCAGTAGTCATTGGAAACTGTGGCAAACTTTATTTTCCTGGGCTCCCAAATCCTGCAGATGGTGACTGCAGCCATGAAATTAAAAGATGCTTGCTCCTTGGAAGAAAAGTTATAACCAACCTAGACAGCATATTAAAAAGCAGAGATATTCCTTTGCTGACAAAGTCCCTATAGTCAAAGCTATGATTTTTCCAGTAGTCATGTATGGATGCGAGAGTTGAACCATAAAGAAAGCTGAGTGCCAAAGAATTGATACTTTTGAACTCTGGTGTTGGAGAAGACTCTAGGGACTTGAGAGTCCCTTAGACTGCAAGGAGATCAAACCAGTCCATCCTAAAGGAAATCAGTCCTGGGTGTTCATTGGAAGGACTGATGCTGAAGCTGAAACTCCAGTACTTTGGCCACCTGATGCAAAGAACTGACTCATTGGAAAAGACCCTGATGCTGCAAAAGATTGAAGGCAGGAGGAGAAGGGGATGACAGAGGATGAGATGGTTGGATGGCATCACTAACTCAATGGACATGAGTTTGAGCAAAGTCTGGGAGATGGTGATGGACAGGGAAGCCTGGCGTGCTGCAGTCCATGGGGTTGCAAAGAGTTGGACACGACTGAGCGACCGAACTGAACATCCCAATAGCAAACCCAGGAGGCCTCAAAGCAGGGCTGGGCCGTCACTTGTTCCCTGCTCTGGAGCGCATGGTGCAACGTGCTGCATCCCTAGGGAAGCGCCCCCCTCTCCCCATCCGCCCCACAGCGTAAGGTCTCCTGGAGCTTGGAGCCTAGGGCTGCCTGTGGTCACAGGGACCTCTCCCCCCTGAGAACTCCCTCTCTCATCTGTGTCTGGTCAGTGTAGTCAGGGTCAGAGGACTGACAGACTTCACTAAAGGCACTGACTCACTGAGCTGAATTTCTACTGGAGGATGGGCTTCCCTGGTGGATCAGTGGTAAAGAATCCTCCTGCCAATGGTTTGACCCCAGGTCAGGAGACTTCCTTGGAGGAGGAAATGGCAACCACTCCAGTATTTTTGCCTGGAAAATTCCACGTAGCCTGGCAGGCTACAGTCTATGGGGTCACAAAGAATTGGACATGACTGAGTGGCTGAGCATGACTGAACGAATTTGTCAGCAATCAAAGGGAAGTGAGAGTATCTCAATTTTCATGGACTTTTGGTGGATCCAGTTTGTCCCTGTTCCACCCAATCCTTCTTGGATGGAGAAGCTCTCCTCCAGGGACCCTGCCACCTCCAGCACATGCCTTCCGCCCTTGCCTGGAATCAGTCTCCCGTCTACTGTTTCACCTTCAGAAGGGTGCCTCTGGGGAGAGCCTCTGAAGAGTGGGCAGGTCCTTCTTTCAGCTGACTTTACCACCTTCTATGTTATTTAATGTCACATTTTAGTGTCTCTGGAAGAAGTCCTAGTATCTCAGGTCGGAGCTGTGCTGTCCATCACCCAGGACTGTGACCCGAGTCCTGACTGGTCCTCAGTATCTTTATCCATGAGGGAAATGGGAGATCCCCCGTGAAGGCCTGTCTGGGGGATCTGAAGGGCTCGAGGGTTTGGGCTGCAGGTGCCCTGCTCCCAGGGGTCCCCCTGTCTGTGGCTCATTCCTGAACCAGAATAAGTCCTCTGGGGGTCAGTGGGTGGGCTCCAGCCTTCTCAGGTTTCTCCATGTGGCCAGGAACATGGCAGCCTTCGAGACGCATTTAACGAAATGAATGCTGCCTACAAACTCATTCAGCTCCCATGTCATTTAAGGCAATGGCATCAGAATGGCTGTTAAATCTCAGAACCAAACGTGATGAGACATAGATATGTCTCTGTCTCCATAATCTTCATCTCCACCTCTGTCCCTAGCTCACTCGGCTCCAGCTGGGGCTGCTGTAACAAAACACCGTAGACCAGGAGTCCACGACATATGTTCATTTCTCACCGTTCTGGAGGCAGGGAAGTCCTGAGAGCTCATGTGCTCGGAGTCTGGGTGAAGGCCCTCTTCCTGGTCCACAGCTGGCCATCTTCTCAAGGTGACCTCACAGGGGAACAGGGAGGGCTCACTCCCCCTCTTCTTACAAGGACACTGATCCCATCACGGGGCTCCACCCTCATGACTTAATGATCTCCCAAAGGCCTGCTTCCAAATACCAACACATTAGGGGTTCAACACAGGAATTTTGAGGGGACACAGTCCCCTGTTACACATAACATTGTAACTATATATATAAGTACATATATATGTATAAAACTATATATAGGACTTGTTTCTACATTTAGCTGGTATTTATTTAGTGATAAATATAGATAGATCTAGCTAGCTACAAAATTTAACAGGATATATATTTATATTCATATATATATATACACCATTTGACAGAATAAATACAAACAAATCTATCAAATTATATATAATTATATACTATATATTTATATTCTATATAGTAAGCACTAAATAAACGCTTTCCAGTTAATTGCTGAAATTAGTCCTAACCTGCTTTTAAAAGTTTGGCAATGTTAGAGAAAAAATATGTGATTAAAAAAAATTTAATGGGGAAATGGAGAAGGCACTCCAGTACTCTTGTCTGGAAACTCCCATGGGTGGAGGAGCCTGGAGGAGGCTGCAGTCCCTGGGGTCCCTAAGAGTCGGATATGACAGAGTGACTTCACTTTCACTTTTCACTTTCCTGCATTGGAGAAGGAAATGGCAACCCACTCTAGTGTTCTTGCCTGGAGAATCCCAGGGACGGGGGAGCCTGGTGGGCTGCCATCTATGGGGTTGCACAGAGTCGGACACGACTGAAGCAACTTAGCAGCAGCAGCAGCAATGGGGAAATAAGTATAGAAATATTATCAACCTTCTAAGAAATTTAAAAGCAAATAGGCAGATGTAGAGTAAAGTTTGGCTGGATAATTCCCTTTGCCTGTGATGTGTTCTCAGCAATAGAATTCATGATGTCCCATTAGTCTGGAGAGGTTTTTGTTTCCATGGTTGTGGCAACAGCCTTCATTATACTCACCTCTTCTTGGGGCAAGGGAAAGCACTTTGAATGTAGTGGATGTGCAGTAATTGATTATTAAATAAATGAATGGGGCTTCCCTAGTGGCGCAGTGGATAAGACTCCACCTGCCAGTGGAGAGGACACGCGTTCCATCCCTGGTCCAGGAAGATTCCCGCATATCACGCAGCAGCTAAGCCCATGCACCACAACTACTGAGCCCTCCTGCTCCCACTACTGAAGCCCACATACCCAAGCCTGTGCTCCTCGGTGAAGAAGCCACCACAATGAGAAGCCTGCCCACCACAAAAAAGAGTAGCCCCACTCCCTCACCAGACAGAGCCAGCAGCGAAGACCCGGCGCAGCCAAATCTAAACAAACAGAAATCAAGCTGTTTCAAAATAGTAATAATAAAGGACCTTGTGTGTATGCTAAGTCACTTCAGCTGTGTCTAACTCTGTGTGACCCTACAGACTGTAGTCCGGCAGGCGCCTCCGCCCATGGGATTCTCCAGGCAAGAATATTAGAATGGGTTGTCATGCCCTCCTCCAGGGGATCTTCCTGACCCAGGGATTGAACCTGCATCTCTTACATCTCCTACGCTGGCAGGTGGGTTCTTTACCAGTAGCACCACCTGGGAAGCCCCATAAAGGATCTTACCATTCTTTGAAAATAATTGGAATGGGAATCTAGCAAGCAGCAAGTTACATGGGTGTGTAACTTCATTCACGTGTTCACTCATTTATTCAGTCAACAAAACGTGCTGATCCTCTGCTGTGCGCCAGGCATGTTCTAGACGCTGGGTGTTCACAGCAGTGCCTGAGACAGACAAGGTCCTCTCTCTGAAGGAAAGTATTCCCAGAAGGGTGACAGAGCGTCAACAAGGCAGTGAGAAGGTACCCAGGGTCGGCAGCTGGTGTGGAGGTGTGAGTCCTGCGAGAGCCGGAGTTCCGGGGCTGCAGGCACAGAAGAGATGTGGAGAGTGACACCTGCTGGAGAACAGGCCAGGAACGCAGCAGCCACTCTCTCCCACCTCTGACCTCCCTGCATCCTCCCACCGCAGAAATGCAACCTCTTAGCTGAAGACTCTGAGCCTGGGTGCTAGTCTCTGGGGGTCAGCATCCCGGAGCACAGAGCCGGGCAGAGACAGAGCGTGATCAGGGCCCAGTGGGGTCGATCAGGAAGCTTCTCACCACATCTGAGCACCCTGAGGGCAGGCTCTAAGTTGGGTTTGCCTTTCCCTTCTCCAGAGCACCCAGGGAACGCAGAACTTGTCAAGAAGCACGTGCTTGCTAATTTAATTGTGTGCTGTGGGGTTGGCCCTGCCTGATCTAAATATGCGCTTCAGGCATCGGTCACCCCATTGGGACTCTGGTTCTTCTCTATCCTTGGGGAAACACGGCATCTTGTTCACCATGTATCACAGCAGAGTGCCTGGTACTTGTAAACATTAGCTAAATGAGGATTCTTTTTGTGTGCAAAATTTTCTTTGTTACCCATATGCAGAAGTGTGACAGAATAAAACATTTCTCAGCTTCAAGGCTGCACCAAATGGAAAGGTTTCATAGAGGTTAGGGAAGAAGACTTGGAGGACAGATTGATTATTTCAGTTTCCTTCCTCCTCGCTCCCTGAGAAATCCTCTCCTGTGACGGCGATGAAGAATTGATTAATTGAGGGGAGAAGGATAAATTAGGAATTTGGGATTAACAGATACACACTACTATATGTAAAATAGATAAACAACAAGGACCCACTGTATAACACAGAGAACTCTACTCACATCTTGTAACAATCTATGATGGAAAAGAATCTAAGAAAGAATATATATATAGTCTTTGGTACATATTCATATATGTATGTATAATTGAATCACTTTGCTGTACATCGGAAACTAACATAAAAATAAAAAAAAAGAATCAATGCATATTATTTCCTCTCTTAGACTACATAATGTGCTGTTTCCCCCAAATCATCATGCATTAGGAACCTTCTTCTATGGCTGGAATGAGAGAAATTCAGTCACAGACGAGGACTGTACAGTCCACATTGTCTTAGAAGAGGTATTTTAATAAAATCAAGAAGAGTTTAGAGCATTCTAGAAATAGAGGGACAGGGAGACTTGGGTGGAGGGGGGGAGAACAGAGGTGAGGGAGGCAATTCTGATATTAGATCAGTTTCCTTGAGCTCATTGGCACCAGATTTATGCAAATACCTAAGGCTTACAGAACCCATTAAATGTATGCTGGAGACGCATAAGAGCCCTGAATTGAGAAAAGGCTGCAAGAGCTGTCTGCACGTGGCCTTCAGAAGGGAAGAAGCAAGATCTAACGAGGGGGCTGAGGGCGAGACCTGTGAGCCCGGAAGCGGGTGGACGGAGCGCATGCTGTGGCCTGAGCACAGACAGAGGGCTGCTGGGAGGGCCGGCGGGGTGGTGGGAAGCTGTTGCTCCCTGGACAGCCGGGGTGGGAGATGAGAGCTACGGCTTCCAAAGGGTAATCCTTCATCGTGTAGAGACAACGCTCTGGGAAAGCTTTTCTTTTTCCCTCCCGGGCTCACCTGAAGCCTTCTTTCCCAGCTCCTTTGCATCCAGGAGGGCCACACGCCTACTTTTGGCCGAAGTGATGTTGATGTAATTGACATAAATCTCTTCCATCCCTGGCCCACCATTCATCCTCCTCAGTGTCCCCTCCCCCATCTTGTTGAGGAGGAAAGATATCCCCAAAATGGAAAGAAAATTTCTGAATGTGGAGCCTCTGATGATAACGTAAATGTGAACGCAAAGCAAAGATGGTCAGAAAGGGGGGGGTGGTAAGTTCTCCATTCGTTATCACTGGACTCTTCCCTCCTCTGGGTCCGTGTTGCTGGCCAGGATGGGGAAGCAGGGGGAGAAATGTTTGTTACTATGATCAGAGCCATGCTTCTTCCTTTTTGGCACATCATCCCTTCTGGGCTAAATGAATAACGGTAATTAACAAGGGTCTTCTTTTTGAAGACAGCGATCACTTCTGAATATCAAGGCAAAGTCCAGATGGAAGATCAGTTATGAGTCAGCCTGACTTTGTAAGGCTTTGCTCTGAAAGGGATAAGGAAAGAAATTGTATAGGATCTTTAGGCTAATCTGAGGGTACTGCTTCTGTCTTTTACTGAAAAGAAAAGTGCTTTCTCCTCTGCACCACTCCCTAAAGAGCAGATTTGGTCTGAAACTGGGTGGAAGGTTGGTGCCGGCATGAGGAATAATACATTTTCCACCCAGGTTTATAAGCAGGCAAAAGGGCTGGGCAGGGTGTTCCCAGGGGCCACCGGTTGGATCCCTCTCTCCCTAAAGGCCTGTCTGCTTTTGTGAAATGGACCTCCCACTGCTCTTCTCTGTACCGCTTTGAAAGGAGGAAAGCAGAGAGGAAGGTCTGAGTATCTTTTCACCACTAGTCTTTCTACCGAGTTTGCCAAGTACACTGTGTGTGAAATGGTTATTCCTTTGACACACAAAGGGGTAATTTCATGAAATAACTTCTTGTGTATTATGATTTGGATAGATGGTATATGAATGTCAGGGGAGAAGAGTGCTAACCTGCAGAGAAACTTGGAGCTCTGTGGGGGTTCAAAGAAAATGAGAGGACACTCTGGGGCCCTTGGCTGGGATGCTCACGATTGGGAATGCAACCTCTGTTTCTGTATGGGGCCGAATCCCTGGTGGCTAGATGGTAAAAAAAATAAAATAAAATCCACCTGCAATGTGGGAGACGAAGGTTCCATCCCTGGGTTGGGAAGATGCGCTGGAAGAGGGCATGGCAACCCACTCCAGTATCCTTGCCTGGGAAATCCCATGGACAGAGGAGCCTGGTGGGCTACAGTCCACGGGGCTGCAAGAGTAGGACGTGACTTAGTGACCAAACCACCGCTACCTAGTCTCTGCACCTGGTCATGAGACTTGGGGAAGCTTAAGAACAAGTTATTTCTGCCATTTAGAATTTTCTAGAAATGACTAAGATGGCCTCAACTGAGTTTTCATATTTTACTACTAGGACTTCCTGGTGGTCCAGTGGTTAAGATTTTGCCTTCCAACGTGGGGGGTATGGATTCCATCTTGGTTGGGGAGCTGAGATCGTGTTCTTTCTCAGCTCAAGGCAGGAGCCAAAAACCAAAACAAAAAACAGAAGCAATATTGTTAAAAAAAAAATCAAGAAGGACTTTAAAAAATGGTCCACGTGTTAAAGGAAAAAATATTTTACTGCTAACTCAGATTAAAGGTTGAACACCTCGTGTTGGTTACACGTCATTTGCTCCGTGGATGGTGAGGTGGAAGGGAAAGGCTGTGAGGCTGGTCTCAACAGCAACACAATTTCATTTCCTAAGCGGTGGTTTCATTGCAAATGATGATGAACCCGAGTCTGTTCCGGGCTGGCTGTGGTCAGGGCGGAACCAAGATGAGAAACCACACTTAATCTGCGACTGATGCACAGTCAGGAATGACAGACAGACCTGGGCTTCTTTCTGAGTTACAAAGCAAGTCATTAGCAATGCTTTATTCCTTTTTATTTTTCACTAGTCTTCAGGTTATGGGAACAGCTTTCTAAATGATTTGTTGCTTCCTTTTTTGTTGTTTCGTTGAGGTGAGTCATCATGAAAACAAAATAAAGAAGGAGAAAAAGAGAAACCAACACCCAACTATCACAGAAAGAACACTTCAAAGCGCTTGTTGAATGCAGCTTTATTGATATTGAGGAGATTATAAACAGGATATACCTTTTAATTTGTTGTTCCTTATACAGTACAAGAATGTTTTAAGCAAACAAAGAAATTTTTGGCCAAAGTTTGCTGAATAAACACATAGATTTTTTAAGGAGTATTCAAGACAAGTATCTTATTTCTGGTTCCCTGAGAGGGGCATTTAAATGATCTTTACCCTCTCAATGTGCTGAAGGGTAAATTGTTAGTTTTAGAATCTTTAATTCTCATAATTACGATGGAGGAGTGTTTACGAAACTAGTTTGCAGTTTTTAAAATATGAAAACATGTATTGAAAAATAATTCCTTTGAATTATTTTTGTGCTGGAGAATATACCCATCAGTGGCTGGGCTGGGAATTCTAGTTTATTCAGAGAAGGCTCATTCAGAGTAGATGGCATAAACTCATTTCTTTGTAACTCTGGGAAAAAAATAGGTGAAGTGATATTCGTTTCTTTTATCTAATAACTTGGATGAATTTGGAAGATATTTGGCCAGGGTAACCAGCAAAAGATGGACCTCTTAACACTTACATATTTCCAGGCAAATTCTAACTACAAGCACGTTTGAAAAATACACTTACTATAATGCTGCTCTGCCTTAAGTCACAGAGCCAGTCAGTACATCCTCACATGCTTCTTACCTCAATTATACCTTCTCACTCATAACACTCCACTATCATCTAATCCTGGTTTAGAATTATATTCATCTGCACCATCATTGACCTCCTATTCATAACCATTCTTACAACATAAGAAGCAAAAATAAAACCCATCCAATGCCACTGAAAGCAACTAGTACATCAGGGATAACAATCTGGCACCAAAAGTCTAACTAAAAATGGACAGACTAAAGTCTGGTATCCTGGAAACCTTCACATCATATCTCTGGCCCATTCTAAATAAGAGAGCTTGAATTTTATTATTTCAGCTGCTGGGTGGCCTGCTATTTCTCTGATACACTGAACTAATGCTTTTATTTCATCAGAGGACTCTGGTATTACAAAAATAACAAGTCCTTTGCTTTCAGAAAAATAAAAAGAGGAACAGGGTTGGATCCTAAAGGCCTGGAAGTGTGATTGATTCTAAGTTTAAAACATAATGAAAATAATTTTCCAGTTGGAAAACATGGAGAAATCGTCAAGTTTTCTAGGAACACCTGCTTCAGTAGTTGGGTTAAAGAGTGTGTTTCCCTTACACGTGGAAGGTGACAGACATCATTTTGATGCTATACACTTTTATGCCTTTCAATTGTCCATGCAGGATGTTCTAAGATGTGAAACTGTCACCAACCCTTCTGTTCCATGCTCCCTACTAATTTGTTATGTCAGAAATTCTGGAATTTCAAATTTCTATTCGTTTTTTGTTTATTGACCTAACTGTTGGAGCAGACGAAACAACAGCAATATACCCAGGAATCTGGTTAGTGCAGATATTTGCATTCTCTGAGTCTTCAGGCAATCCGTGTAGAAAATATATTAAACGGTCATCTCAAACAATCTGTCCATTCTAACCCAGGCTCTCTTCTAGAAAGTCACTACCGAATTTTTGCACATCATATTTTATCAAGCTCTGATGGATGAAAAACTTCTAGTTTCAGCATCTTTTTTCATTCTTCCATGATAAAATACTATAATTGGTTGATTGTATTTCATTCAAATCTTAGGACCCCCACTTCACAATGTTTCTAGGATCTCGGTGGGAGACACATCCAAGAAATTATGTCTGTTTGCCCACTATGGCCTGTAACCCACAATACATCACTTTTCTCTCTCAAAATTAACGATGTGCTGTAGGTTTCTCAGTTGTATGAGAATATATCACAGCAAACAAAATAATATCACAGTCACCCTCACATTGGCTTTGTAAGTTATGGCCAAAATAATTTATTACAAATCAAAGCTAATTTTGCGACTAGTGCTGCAAGGACAGAAGTCTATCTATACGTTGCACGTTGTGCCTTAGGAGCTCAGTGATATAACTGGCTCCATACACTGGCTTCTCACACAGCTTTATTTTTCAGCCTGGGACAGTAAAGAACCAAGGAACAGGTCTGCTCTGTATTGCCCTGCATAGGGAGAGGAAACAGCCCAATGTTTTTATATTAATAATGTCTTATTCTCAACCTATGGTGTTTTAGCCTTTACCCAAGTGTTACCATTAAACACGCAGAGACTGAACTTTCTATCAGGGGCAATGATATAAAATTGTTCCACAAAATGTATTATATGAACCACTTTTCACAGTTCGAATAAAATATTTTAAATATAAATATTGTAACTCTAGCCATAACCTATCTACACAAGGTGGGAGAGGAGGGGGTTCATGGAAATCCAGTTATACTGTCATAGATGCTCATGTTTCACCATTTAGATACTTTGTCTTATTTTTTCAAAATCCATTTGCACATAACCCATAATTGATAGGCCCTTCCTCTCTAAAACAAATGAACTATCAAAGAATAAAACGATAAATTATAAGAAAGGAAAATATGTATCATTTACTACCATCATTCCTTTGCTCCCAAACTTGGCAAACATAATAAAAAAGTGATATGGAGTGGATATAGTTTCATTTGTAAAGCTAATTTGCAACAGATGAAATTTTAAAAATATATAATCAAATGGGCATATATTATTTTAACATTTTAATGGGAAATGAATGTGTTAGATTTTTAATTAAGAAATCAGGATTGATATGAAATGGTAAACAACAGGATTTACCAACAGGAAAATCCATTCATCCCACTTGTGCCAAATCCAGGAATTCTAAACATTTCCTTCATTCGCACTCATCTAAGAGTGGAAGAAATCAGATTATTGTTCTGGCTCCATAACCTTTGGGCTGTGTATGCTTTAAGTTAATGATCCTTAAGGACAGATTTTTATTTGATGTTCTTCTGGGGTCCTACATGAAGGTCAAGGTTGCCTTTAACCATCTTGGGGTAACGGTCTTAGATTAGCAATTATATTAGTAATATCAACATTTGCAATCCTTTTAATAGAGAAGCAAAGTAAAGTGCTAATACTTCCAGGAGAAACAGAAAAATGATCTAAATTTACATTAGAAATGAAATGACTGATGTCAATTTCTTCTCCCAGAGTCGGATTTTATGATAGGAAATATTCTGGAGGGCCTGAGGCATGGAGGAGGGAATCACTCTTAAGCCAAAGGCATCAACCTGGCAGCCCCTGGGTGGAGTCCCTGTTACTTTCCAGTTGGACTCTCATCTTAAGCCTTATGATTTTTCTCCTGGGATGCCTTTCGAAATCTTTTACTCAGGCACGCATAGGAAAAGAAATTGCATTGAAACATAGGATTAAATCTTGAGTCCTTATGGACGCAGACGGATTTCCATTTAAAAATAAAGTCTATAAAGAATATTTTTAATTTCCTAAAGAAAAAAAAAAAGAGGACAATCAGCTTTTGTACGAGAGATCTTTTACTCACGTAAGCTTCGTGTGTTACTAAGCACCATCTCCAAGGTGGGTGTAACCGCTCTAGTTTAAAAAGGATGCGGCGATGAAGCGCGCACCGCGAGTCCTGCCTGCCACCCAGTGGCCGCTGAAATCAACGGCTTCTTGTCCCTCTTGGCTCTGGCCCTGTCTTTTGCTTAAGGGAAAAAAAAAAAAAAAAAACGACAGAGAGGTAGATGATGCCCCACCAGCAACTGCAAACCCCCAAGGCGGGTGCCTCGATGGATCTGAAAAGACTGCCCCGTAGTAAATGTTAGATATTTTCCTTTCCTCTCCCCCAGCTCACGCTTCGCCGCGCCGGCCGCTCGCTCTCCCCGCGGCTCCCCGGGCTCAGATGCTGACCGGCACCGAGGACACCGAGCTGGCGCGCGACTCCCGGGTCACGGGGTTGGGCATGGCCAGGGCGCAGCACGAAACGCCCACGGTGGCCTCGGGCAGCTCGTCGTCCTCCGTCCACTCGTTCAGCTCGGGGCTGAAGCACTGAATGCACTTCTTGTACTTCCTCTCGCCCTCGTTCCAGCCGCCCAGCAGGTAGGCGCGGCCGTGCAGCGCCGAGGCGCCCGCCGTGCTCACGCCCACCGGCAGCGGCGCGGCGTAGCTCCACTGGCCCGAGGCCGGGCAGAAGCTCTCCACGGTCAGCACGTCCACGCGCTCGCCGCGCGGCCCCAGCTGGCTGCCGCCCATCACGAACACGCGCTCGCCCAGCGCCACCGCGCAGTGCCAGCCGCGCGGCGTGCCCAGCGCCGGGCGCTCCTGCCACGCGTCGCGCGCCGGGTCGTAGGCGCACACGGAGCGCGAGTAGGCGCCGCCGATGTAGCCGCCGGTCACCAGCACGCGGCCCTCGGCCACCGCGCTGGCGTGGCAGCAGCGCGCCACCTCCAGGGGCGCCTTGGGCAGCCACTGGTTGGCCGAGGGCACGTAGCACTCGAGCGAGGCCAGGCTGCCCTCGGCGTTGCGGCCGCCCACTGCGTACAGGAGCCCGTTGAACACGCTCAGGCTGAAGTGCGTGCGCCTCTGGGTCATGTTGGCCAGGTGGATCCACGTGTTGAAGCGGGGGTCGTATCTGGAAGTGGCAGAGCAAGCGTGACAGCCTGGCGGGAGGTACCGGGGCGGGGGAGGGCTGGTGAGGGCTGGGGGTGGGTGAGGGGGAGACCACCAGCCGGTCCCTGCGAGGAGCCCGGGGACCCAGAGCAGCTCCTTCCCGGGATGGGGGCTGCGGATCCTCTCTGGTCCAGTAACAAAGTGTGGCCCTTGGGAAAGGCAGGGCCGGCGAGGGTGACTTCCGCTCCTCCCGCGTGCAAACCAGCCACAACCGCCCCGCTGAGATGACCTCCAATCCCCTTTCCTCCGAATTCAAGTATCTATCCTCCGGCAGGATTTAGGGGAGGCCCGCGTGGAGGGGGTGGAGCCGGAATGTGTGGCATTAGAGAATAGGAAAGGAAACGCGGCCGCATGAAAGCCAATTCCGCGTATCCTCAGACAGCAGCCCGCCCCAGCTCATCCTCACAGCTTAATCAAGGCAGGGGTTGACTAACTGGATTTGTTTCTCCTTTTCTCACAAGTCCCTTCTTGTTCACACACCTCTCCTGGCCATTGGCACCGTAAAGCTAGTCACTAAGTCTTCTATCGTCTGTTTAGAATGAGAACTCATGTCTCAGCGCATCAACAAAGNTCAAGGCAGGGGTTGACTAACTGGATTTGTTTCTCCTTTTCTCACAAGTCCCTTCTTGTTCACACACCTCTCCTGGCCATTGGCACCGTAAAGCTAGTCACTAAGTCTTCTATCGTCTGTTTAGAATGAGAACTCATGTCTCAGCGCATCAACAAAGCTAAACTTTGGATGCTTCTCTAATTTCTAGCACTTATTATTAATAGTAAGTCCTATTTTTTTTAGCGTAGGTATACACTTTTTTCAGTGTTCAACGTTACAATTATACCATCAGCATTGAAGTCAATACCGCAAAAGGTCGAATACCAATAGTTATCAGCTGGAGGAAAAGAAACACCCATAGGAAACTAATACTTTCCTATTTCTGTGGTTCCAAGTACTGTAAACACAGAACTCTGTTTGATGTTCATTCACGTTTGTCTCATTTCACCTCCATGTCAAGACTTAATCATGGCTATCAAGGCTAAAAATCATTGTTTAATTTAAATGACACGTGCATATAATAAAATAGTAAAGAATATATTTTATGATTTACTAGATGAACTTTCAACTCTTGTTCATTAGTTATGTTTGGCTTTGAACCACTACCACAATAGAAGCATCCTAAATGCTTTCTGAACATTTCATGTGTATGTAGGTTTCATTTTTTATTATAAATATAATACAAAATTACAAAAATTGTAAAGCTAGTCACTAAGTCTTCTATCGTCTGTTTAGAATGAGAACTCATGTCTCAGCGCATCAACAAACCTAAACTTTGGATGCTTCTCTAATTTCTAGCACTTATTATTAATAGTAAGTCCGATTATTTTTTTTAGCGTAGGCATACACTTTTTTCAGTGTTCAACGTTACAGTTATTATAGCATCAGCATTGAAGTCAATACCGCAAAAGGTCGAGTACCAATAGTTATCAGCTGGAGGAAAAGAAACACCTATAGGAAACTAATACTTTCCTATTTCTGTAGTTCCAAGTATTGTAAACACAGAACTCTGTTTGTCTCATTTCACCTCCAAGTCAAGACTTAATCGTGGCTATCAAGGCTAAAAATCATTAATTGTTTAATTTAAATGACACGTGCATATAAGAAAATAGTAAAGAATATTTTTTATGATTTACTAGATGAAGTTTCAACTCTTGTTCATTAGTTATGTTTGGCTTTGAACCACTACCACAATAGAAGCACCCTAAACTCTTTCTGAACATTTCATGTGTATGTAGGTTTCATTTTTTATTATAAATATAATACAAAATTACAAAAATAACATGCATGTAAATTTTACTTTCTCCAGAATTCGTTATGCTTTTGCTCTCTACATGCATCAAAGATATTGATGGTATTTAGTCTTTAAAGAAGTGTTTTAAATTAATTAAAATTAATTAGCGGTCACATTTTTAATAATCTCAACCTAGTTGCCAGTTATGAATTTGACAGTCATCAGTAACAAGCCAGTTATGAATCTGACAGTCATCAGTAACAATCCACTTAAAATAAATTTTGCATCCTTTTAATCTTTCTTACTTTGCACCCAGTTTCTTTCAAAAAAGCAGGGTATCACGAAGAGCACCCTGACCAGAAATGAGAACATGTGAATTCCACTTACTAGCAGTAACACTTCTCTGGGTGTCAGATTTCTCCCATGTAAAATCAGAACCATCAGACTCTTCCTGGCTTGCTTCACTGGCATATTTAGAAATTTCTAGTGCAGAATATATGTGAGTGCACTCTATAAAATGTGAAGTTTTATATATGTGTATTGTGGCATTATTATTATTATTGATTTACTGAGCCAGTAACCTAAGCTAATAGACATGGTTAGCTTCCTTCTATGTCAGGGCAATTCCCTCATTATATCGAACCATTTCTATTTCTAATAAAGGAGTCCGTACCTGCAGAAATTGCTGACTGCATGCTTGGCTTGATTTCTTGCATCATTCTGGTCTTCCCCACCGGCCACATAAAGAAATCCATCCATCACAGCCACACACTGATTAAAACTCTTGGCTGGCATCTCTGTGAGTTTGCTCCATCCAATTTCAGGGTCTCTATACAAGACGTCTCTACTAAGGGACTTCTCTGTAAGGCCTGGACGACCCCCCACAGTGACAAGCACACGACAACCCCCTCGGATTCGCGTGCGTCTAGACTGTAACGTGTTCTGATGATAGGGAAGTAGGTGGTAGTTCATAGCATCTACAAGAAGCTTGTGACAGTCAGCATCTTGCATCATTCTCGGTACTGACTGAACATAATTGACCAGGTCTTGTGCAGAGATGGTACCAAAGCGAATATTGCTCAAAAGATCGGCAGCGTATTTCACTCGCTTTTGGTCAAATTCTAACCATTTCATTGCAATCTGGAATGCTACTATTTCAGAAGGCAACTGTAAATCATCATCTATAAGAAGTTCATTAATTTGCTCAAAGGTAAGTTTCATAAAATGATCTGTTTCTGCAAATTCAAGGAAGTTATCCCGGATAAATTTCTGGGCGGCTGCCTTTGCGTTTCTCAGGGAGTATGTTTCGGCAATGTTAGCAATGTACATGCAATTCTCAACGCTCATCTCTTGTATCAGAAAATCACTGCACATCTTGACAAGGGTGTGGATCTGAAGATAAACAGCAGCAGAAATAATGCTTCCTATGGTGTACAGGGAGAGAGTGAGCTTTCCGGTGTAGGCGTATGCAATGACCGTGGCCAGGCCCAGTGGTGCGATGTCATTGAGATCCACCCTTTGGGTTGAGGGGTCTTTTTTTAGGATGTTGTAAAAGTACTCACTGCATGAAGCCATCACTGACTTGTGAACGTCAAAGGATTTGGTTTTGGTGCTGATAACTAAGTCACAAAGGAAGCCCTCCTGCCTCATTTTACTCAACCCTTCCAAGAGGTTGGGGCCATAAGAAGCATCTGTCAGTTCAGAAGAAATGCAGCTAAGGCCGTTGCCTCCTTCCAGGAGCCCATTCAGAGCATTGAGCTTGTTGAGGGGACTGTCTTCCACAATGATGGTCATCTCATTGACGTCAGCTTTGTTCTTCCTGACAGTCTTCTTTTTGGGGGCCATGTTGGCAAACACACTGTCACAGGCAAGAACTTGCTAGGAAAAAAAAAAAAAAGACATGGTTTTAACTGTGCTTTGGACTTTGAAATACTACCCTGAGAAACTTTTCTCTCTCTCTTTTTTTTTTTCGGTATGATGGTAGTTTTTCAATGGCACAATGTAGATTTTCTCAAAAAAAGATTTAAAGACATTGAATTAGATCCACATCTTATTGACAGTTGACTTAAGCATCAATCATTGCAGACAATGCTAGAAAGATTTATGTTATCAAATGAGACCTCTCAGTAGCTATATGGACAAATTTTATACAGGAGAAATGACCAAATATTCTCTGATCTAACTCTCCAATAATTATGGAATAAGTTAAATGTCATTTCAAGGACTGAGTTTGCACTCAGGAAGAAGTAAATTATAACTGTGCTTAGTCGCTCCGTCGTGTCTGACTCTGTGATCCCATGGACTGTAGCCCTCCAGGCTCCTTTGTCCATGGAGATTCTCCAGGCAAGACTACTGGAGTGGGTTGCCATGGCCTCCTCCAGGGGATCTTCCCAACCCAGGGGGCCACCAGGGAAGGCCAAATTATAACTACTCTGAAGTTTTTCTCAACGAAATACTATAATACTAAAACTCAGGAATTCATGTTAAATGTAGATGTCTGAATATATATTAGAATACACATGGGTAATAATCAGTAGATAAGAACTTATAATGATGTTCAAGTACTTCCTACTCTGCATAGTCACTAAAATAATTTCCAGTTGAATTAAATATCTAAAGGATGCATATATACACACAAACTTACAAGAACTAGAACAAAGTAGTTAAAAAAAAATCTTAGCATCAGAAAGATACTTAAGCATAACATAAAATCCAGAAGCATACAGGGAAAGACTGAACTCTGAATATTTTAAAAAGTGAAAACATATCTATAAAACAACATCAACTATTTAAAAGACAAGCAACAGACTGTGAAAACAAATATTTGTAACATTTTTGACAGATAAAAGGTTCAGTTCAGTTCAGTCGCTCAGTCGGGTCCGCCTCTTTGCGACACCATGAATCGCAGCATGCCAGGCCTCCCTGTCTATCACCATCTCCCGGAGTTCACTCAGACTCACGTCCATTGAGTCGGTGATGCCATCCAGCCATCTCATCCTCTGTTGTCCCCTTCTCCTCCTACCCCCAATCCCTCCCAGCATCAGAGTCTTTTCCAATGAAGCCCAACTCTTCGAATGAGGTGGCCAAAGTACTGGAGTTTCAGCTTTAGCATCAGTCTTTCCAAAGAAATCCCAG